>CAJQZJ010004824.1:5400563-5421522 GCA_907164525.1 Lophiomys imhausi
ATTCTAAGTTTTGGGATCAAAGACATGTGGTTTCCAACTGATGGGATGAAAGATGTGCTCCTCCACTCCTGGATCAAAGTTTTTCTCTGTTTAGAGCTTGTTTTGTATCAGGTGGCCTTGAGCTCTGAGATCTGCCTGCTTCTGTCTCTAGTGTGTTGGGATTAAGGGTGTATTCTTCCCCAAAGATGTGACTAAGGGTGTGCACCATCACCACCCTGTTTCTTGTAACTCTAGAATTTATAAGACAACTAACTCTATAGTGATCCTCCTGTCTCTGCTGGAGGTAAAGGCATGGGCTAACACCATGCACTATTTTACCTTAGCTCTAAGTTTTTTCAACTCTTGGAGGTTTGTAAAACCAGGTTGAACAGCTGTCACCTTTAATTTATTTACAGTGTTTTAAACCTGTTACCTGCTTTTTAATGCCATGGTTTGGCTTCTTTACAGACGTTCGGAAATGGTCAGTGCTTGGCGGGCGGCGTTACATGGCTATCCTCTTTCAAACTACCTATATTTATGTGTCTACCACCAGGGTTGTGCCCTGGGTGGTATGGCCTCCTTTGCACTCTAGCTAAGTTTTGATAAGCAGATGTTCACCCGTACCAGTAGCCATCCTTCTGTCTTAACAGCATTATGTCACTTCAAACTCACACATTAATTCCAAACTTTAAACTAAGGCTAACTCCTCACAGCCATTTTCTTGTTGGCTGTTTACAGGCTCCTTACACCCACAAAAGTCCCCTGTGGTGAAGGGCCAGGGTGTAGAAAAAAATTAGTTAAATTGTTTAACAGTATTTATATTATTGTTAATTGATTAGCTGCTGTTAATCTATAAGCAGTCATTATAAATGATCACACAGAGACCACATGGATTTTAACAAGCTTATACCTGGATCGAGCAATCCTAGACCATCTAAGCTAGCTCTTAATTCTATTACCCAAATATGAGCCCATATATACATACGTCCACTTGGACTGCCATTCTCCATGATATGCCTGATTCTCCATGATGTTCCTGGCCATGTGGAATGAGGTTCTTTTTTCTAAACCATGGTATGTTTCATCATTCCTGCTGCTACTGATGGGAATGCATTAATCCTCCTCTGTCTAAAGTGCAGGCTTCCTGTTTTTTTTTTTTTAATAAATTTATTTATTTGTTTCTTCAGGTTACATCTCCATCATATTGTCCTCTTTCCACCCTTCCCAGCCCTGCTCTCCCACCCTCTACCCCCTAACACTTCCATCCCACTCCTCTGGAGTGGAGTGTCCCTACATAACAGTCCCCCACCCCAGTTAAGAAATCATATGAGGGCCAAGAGCCTCCTCATACACTGGGGGCCTACAAGGCAGTACCACCAGTGAAAAGAGTCTCATTGCCAGGGAGAGAAAACTAGAAAACACACACACGCACACACACACACACACACACACACACACACACACACACACACACAAAGTCTATGTCTATGTTCCCTTTGGTGCATTGGTGGTAGTATGGATATCCTGTACTATACAGCTAAAATCCTACTGTAAGTGAATAGATTCGATGTGCATCCTTCTGAGTCTGGATTAGCTCACTCAGGATGAGCTTCTCTAGTTCCATCCATTTGGCTGCAAATTGCATAATTTCATTGTTTCTGATAGCTGAGTAATATTCTATTGTGTAGATGTACCACAGTTTTTTAATCCATTCTTCAGTTGAGGGACATCTGGGTTGTTTCCAGTTTCTGGCTATTACAAATAAGGCTGCTATGAACATAGATGAGGCAACTTCCTTGTGATTCGGTGAGGAGTCATTTGGATGTAACCGAGAAGTGGTATGGCTAGTTCCTGAGGCAAAGCTATTCCAAGTTTTCTAAGATATCACATACTGACCTCCATAGTGGTTGCACAAGCCTGGACTCCCACCAGCAGTGGAGTAGGGTTCCCCTTTCTCCACACCCTCACCAGCATGTGCTGTCATTTGAGCTTCTGATCTTAGCCATTCAGACAGGTGTGAGATGGAATCTCAGAGTTGTTTTTGAGTTGCATTTCTCTGATGATTAAGGATGTTGAACATTTCTTCAAGTGTCTCTCAGCCATTAGGGATTCCTCCTTTGTGAATTCTCTATTTAGCTCTGTTCCCCATTTTTTGATTGGATTATTTGGTTTCTTGGCATTCAATTTCTTGAGTTCTTTGTAAATTTTGGATATTAACCCTCTCTCAGATGTGGGGTTGGTGAAGATTTTTCCCAATCTGTAGGCTGCCATTTTGTTCGAATGACAGTGACTTTTGCTTTACAGAAACTTTTCAATTTCATGAGGTCCCATTTATTAATTGTTGGTCTTAGGTCTTGAACTGTTGGTGTTCTGTTCAGGAAGTTGTCACCTGTGCCAATACGTTCGAGGGTTTTTCCTGCTTTTTCTTCTAGTAGATTTAGAGTGACCAGGCTTATGTTAAGGTCTTTGATCCACTTGGACTTAAGTTTTGTACAAGGTGATAAGTATGGGTCTAATTTCATTCTTTTACTAGTGGACATCCAGTTGGACCAGCACCTTTTATTGAAGATGCTGTCCTTTTTCCATTGTGCGCTTTTGGCTTCTTTGTCAAAAATTAGGTGGCCATAGGTATGTGGGTCCATTTCTGAGTCTTCCATTTGATTCCAACTCCATTGACAATAGCCACAGACAATATAAAATACCTGGGAGTAACTCTAACCAAGCAATTAAAGGACCTGTACAACAAGAACTTCAAGCCCTTGAAGAAAGAAATTGAAGAGGCCATCAGAAGATGGAAAGATCTCCCATGCTCATGGATAGGTAGGATCAACATAAAAAAAATGGCCATGTTACCAAAAGCAATATATAGATTCAATGCAATTCCTGTCAAAATACCAACACAATTCTTTATAGACCTAGAAAAAGCTATTCTCAATTTCATATGGAACAACAAAAAACCCAGAATAGCTAAATCAACCCTGTACAATAAAAAAACATCTGGAGGTATCACCATCCCAGATTTCAAGCTGTACTACAGAGCAATAGTAGTAAAAACAGCATGGTTCTGGTATAGAAACAAACCAGTAGATCAGGCTTCCTGTTGTAATCTCAGGAAGTCCCACCTTTCTCTGTCTTTGCCCAATCTCAGACCTTAGCCATTTTATTTAAACAAGCAGAGTCAATGAAAGTAACAGACAGCAAGCAGGACCAATTAATTAACATTTAGAATGCTTAACATTACACCATCAATTCCCTCCTTTTGTCTTAAAAAAAAAAAAGGCTAATTTTTTAACTCAAATAGTAAAAACAATAAGAACAAATATGAAACAATCAAGAAAACCATATACAAAAGTTATGCACATAATGCTTAGACTATTTGTATCAGGCAATCTTAAAGAAGAAAACAAATCATTTATGTTGGTGTGTCTAAAGTTCTGAACCTAAATAATTTCTGTCATATCCTATATTTATAGACCTAGATTTTATTTAGATTGAAAATATCCTTTTAAATCCTAAACAACTCAAGTTCAATTGAAATTTTATAACTATTATGCCTTCAACCTCATCAAAGACATAAGAAGGAATAAAGTTATTATTTGAATGAGTAGTAAGCCTAGTAGAGCAGCTTCCAAAAAGATATGACAGTTTGTTGCCTAGACAGTCCCAAATATCTCTCCATACCATTGAAACATCATTTTCAGCCTTCCAGCCAAGCATTTTTCATAGACTAAATTGTGCAGCAGAAAATAAGGATTTTCCTATTCTGTCTCTACAGAATCAGGACATCGATTTACCTGCTTTTAAGCTCTGGTCCATCTTTGGACTGTATATAGTCTGTTGAGAGAACAGGGGCATTTTTGCCCAATGGGAATTATCTCCTGATGGGAGATTTCTTTATAATGCTCATTGTCTTCTTCCAAGTCAAATGGGAGCTGTCAGGAGCTGACTGTCTCATGTCAAAGAATTCTTAAAATAATAAAAACATCTTTAAATGCCATTTTCTGTATGCCTCTGAGGGTTTTGAAGACATTTATAAATCTATCATCTATCTTGTATCTATGAACAAACAAACTGTATGTTTTTAACCATTTAATATCTGTTTAACTTATTAAGTCTATTTTGTGATAAATTAAGACTAATATTTGACATGACCAGAAGCTCAACTGGCAAGTCAACTTGTGTTATCCAGACTCCAAAATGGATAGCAATATCAAGCTCTAAAAGGATTGGAAGTAAACCTGTATTTTAAATGATTTGTATAAGCACAATACCTTATATAAGTTGAAATATACATAATATGTGTCAAAATATAAAATTCTATAACAACAAATCAAAATTTAACCTTATTTTTGTATCGATATACAAAATTCTATGCCAATGTATCAAAAGATAACCTTATTTGAGAATAACAATAGTTTTGAGTTTCAGAGCAGATTCAATAATCTATTCTTTTATCTTATCATTTCTATATTATATACATATATCCCCCCTTTTTCATTTCAAGTCTTTTCCCCCTATATAAGAGAGAAAGAAGGATAGAGAAAAGAAATAGAGGTCTCCAAGTCTAACTTTCTATAATTTGTTTAACAAGACCATATAACAATTTGTAACAATTCCCCCTAAATGACATCTATAACCCATTAAATAATGAAGTAATCATCCACCCCACTTTTTGGGAATAGGACGTCACTCTCTTAAAACTTCTTCCTGCTTTATTGGGATGCAGAAAACCAGTTTGGGGGCCCAATAAAATGGAAAAAATGATTAATCAATTTGATAGTAACATTTGTTGTCCAGTCTATATATGCTCAGCAATTTGAATGTCCCAAGCAGTTTGAAGTCCAAAGCTGCACTTTGGGTAGGAAAGTTCAGGAGTTTATTAAAGTCCTGTTTAGAACAGCCTTTGAGGCTGGGCCATGTCAGCAAGCTGTTTGAAGTTGTTCTTGATGCAAATTTTTAAGGAAACAGCTATTGAGTCAGTCTATGAGGCTGTATCATTTGGGTTACTTGTCTTGTCTTCTTTGGACTCTGGTCCTGTTGTTCTGAAAATATTTAGTTTCTCACAAGTAAATATAGTTCTGCAATTACCAAAATACTTGGATGTGCAGGATGCACAAATCAATTAAGGAATATTTTCTGTTCTTTGTATGAACACCAGATAGACATTTGTAAGTTTCCATGCCATATAAAAGTATGACATGTAATAGTAAGACTGTATGGAGTTTAAGTTCTCTTCTACAGTTGACACAAATTTATTAATTTATTAAAACAGGTTTATTATGTGTTGTTCTGGCTTTTTGTAGATTAGGTTGGCCTCAAACTCAAAAAGAACCAATCTGTCTCTGTCTTTGTCTCCTATGTTTTTGGAACAAAGGTATGCTTTTATATATTTCTTCTTTCCTTTTCTCCTTTCTTTGGAGATTTAATTTCTATGTGGATATATCTATCCTTATTGAGACAGGGTTTCACTTTGTAGCTTGGGCTGTCTTGATTTGCTCTGTAGAGCTCTGTAGATTTAGATTGGCCTCGAACATACAAGGAATCTGTTTTTTTCCTTATCTCCCAAGTTTTGGGATCAAGGTATGAATTTAAATAATTGAAATACCCTTATTAAACAATAACATTAATTAAACCATTTTGTATTAGTTTGAGTTCCAATTCTCCCATGGAAACCCCATTCTTAAGGAGAATGGTGTAGAACAGCATGATATGCTAACTTATGTTAGCTTTTCTTAACTGTTGGCTGTGGGAGGTATGCTGTTTGCATGTTCTTCCCCAGCCTAACTCTGGGTCCTTACATTGATTAACAGAATATATCTCTTTCTCTCTCTTTTTCTGAGACAGGATTTCTCTGTGTATACTTGTCCTAGACTCACTTTGTAGACCAGGCTGACCTTGGTGAAGGTCAGGGATCCACCTGTCTTTGTTTCCTAAGTGCTGGGATTAAAGGCGTGCACCACCACACCCAGCGATCCCTTTTAGGGGCAAAATGCCTCTTGAAAGCAGTTCTCCAGTGGGAGCCCACACCTAAGGAGACTGTCTTATGATCCCTTTCTCTTTATGTAAATTTAAGATTATGTGTATTTATCCATTAGATCTGCAAGGACATTATTAAACTTAACATCAAGGAAAAAATGTGTCATTTTTGAATTCTAGACTGTCTTTAGTAAGCAGCCTTATCAGCAGGGTTCCTGCCCTGCCTTCATTGTTTAAACCAGGCTGGTCTAGAATCCAGAGATCTGCCTGTTTCTTCCTCTAGTGTGATGAAATTAATGGCATGTGCCAGTACCACCCTGCTCAAATATTTCACTTAAATCCCAGATATTAGTAACTCTAACCCAAAGAGCAACTTTGAACTGTAGTGACAATTCAAAATCTGCCCAAAATCTTTAAAAATCTCTTTTACATTTTAGCAATGTCATACCAGAAGAATATCCTTTCCACCTCCCGATATAGGAAAATCAAAGACATCTAAACAAAAGTCAAGCAAAGAAACAACATTCCAAAAGCCTTGGCATGTCTAACCATGCCATCCCATGCTGTAATTAAAGCTTTGTTTATTATTACTTGGAATCTAGTTTTGACTGTATTTCATTGGTGGACCCTTCCCAGAAAGCCCTGACAAGCACCTCATAGACAGCTCCAGCTGCCATTAATTTTGCATTATCTATTGGGAAGGGCCTCCCTCCTTCCTTCATTATCATTGTTGGCAATTTCGCATTCCATCTGCAAATTTGTCCCTTGAAGCCTATCTTAGTCCCAACTTTTTCAAAAAAGATACACAGAACCACAGTTGTTAGGGTAAAATCGTTTGCATGCTAAGAGGAACAAACACAATTGGAATCCAAAAGTATTGAGGCATTATGAATTCCTCCATTTTTAATCTAGGTGGCTAATTCTACTCTCAAGTTCTGTTTAGAAGGCTGCCAGTTTTTTAGTACATAAGGAGAGCTAAGCCTTAGCTCTTGGCCTTTGCTGCAAGGCAACAGTTTTTGTTAAGTTAGCCACACCTTTGAAATGCATTTGAGTTCAGCTCCCTGTTCTTTGGCTAGGAAACCGGCTTTCACCAGGGCCTCTCATGCTGTAAGCATGGATTCTAATTGCTGTAGTTGGATGCCATATGTAGAAAAAATTTAGTTAAATTGTCTAACAGTTTTTATATTATTGTTAATTGATTAGCTGCTGTTAATATTTAAGTAGTCATTATAAATGATCACACAGAGACTACATGGATTTTAACAAGCCTATGCCTGGATCGAGCAATCCTAGACCATCTAAGCTAGCTCTTAATTCTATTACCCAAATATGACCCCATATATACATACGCCCCTTTGGACTGCCATTCTCCATGATATGCCAATGTTCTTGACCATGTAGAATGAGGTTCTTTTTTCTAACCCATGGTATGTGTCCTCCTTCCTGCTGCTCCTGGCTGGAATGCATTAATCCTCTGTCTAAAGTGCCAGCTTCCTGTTCTAATCTCAGGAAGTCCCATCTTTCTCTGTCTTTTCCCAATCTCAGGCTTTAGCCATTTTATTTAACCAATCAGAGTCAATGAAAGTAATAGACAGCAAGCAGGACCAATTAATTAACATTTAGAATGCTTAACACTGCACCATTACCAGGGTGAGAGGATCTTCACTCTCCTGGGTTCTCCCAACCCATCCCAACTCACAGGCAGAACATGACATCCTCACTAGGAAATATGCTTCCCCCTAACACTAATTTCTCTAATTTAATGTGGATCTCACCAACTAAATTTCACCTTGTCCTGGAAATAAGACCATAGGACAGGAAATTCTCCACACTCACTTTATCTACCCAGTCATCTGTGATATTAACAAATTATTACATGTGGCTGGTCCTTGTGCACACTGTGGTTTCTTAATTTTAGCATAGGCCAGAAACCTCAGACCCATAGAACCATCAAGAAAACAGAATCTCAGTTATTCCTGAGGATCAATTGGCTATATTTTTGCTTTAGATGGAGATTCACTTTAAAAAAAAAAAATCTGACTCTATCACTGCCTATTGCTGAATTCACACACAGCCCAGTTTGTGGTAGCAATTGTAGTTCTGGTATGTCTGTCTGGCCAGGCATTAAAAGCTTATTCCTTTTCCATCCCATTTTCCCTAGTACAGAAAGTTTCTTTGCCTTTGGCTGCTACCTCTCTCCATCAACATGACTGTTTCTTTTTTCCCAGATGCCCTGTCTTGGGGATCCAACAAAGATCTGTTGCTCATGGAATTCAGTCTGTCCCATTGAATTCCAATATGGAAAAAAGGGGGAGCCCATCTCAGCCTTCAATACGCAGTTCTCTATAGGCTTACAGGACTTCATAATTACTTTCAAAATTTCACATGGAATGTTGTTTGTTGTGCAGTGTAACTGTGATGATTGTGTCTGCTTACTCTCTCAAAATGATCATTTAATATTATTCAGCTAATGGGAGCAAGCTTTTAGAGAATTAATTATTTAGGGCCTTGCAGATTTTGTTAATGAAAGGATAAAATATATAAATGAATTCAGTTAAAATTAGAGAGTTGGGTTGTAGATTATCTCTCCCAAATGGAATTTGTTTCCATCAATATGATTTTCTATTTAAGAATATGCCTTGTATTTCTTCTTCTAAGGTATATACACAAGGAATCTAGTGACAATAGGCATCTATTGCACTTAGAGTGGCGTGTGTTTCCATTAACTATCCATTTAGGTAATCAGAATGCTTCCTTGGACTGAGCAGAATGTGCTCAGAAATTATATCTATGTTCAGATATTACCCTACAGGAATAGCTTTCTAATTCACAGAAGATAATAGCCGACCAAAAGAATATAGGAAAATAATCTTATATTTCTTACTACCTTTATGATGTGACAGTTATATAAAATGTCACTCAAATATTTATTATTTGGAAATGAGGCATCCCATTGGGGAAGTAATAATAATTAACACTTATGGATCTCCATTGACATTTATGTGCCCATTGTGCTAAGGGATTTTAACATTATTTCATTTGTACCTGAAAAACCCTGCAGCTTATTGTCTATTGTCTCCCCTATTAGAAAATTAAGGCACAAAAAAAACTATTAATGAATTTCCCAAGGTTAATACTAGTATTTGAACCAGACAGATTGATGTGAGCCCTTCTAAAATCTCTACTCAACACCTCTTCACACAGCTATACATGCCACAGCCATTTCTGCCTTCAAACCTCAAAACTAACAGACTCATTATGTTGTGTGAAGATTTCCTTTTACCCCAAATAATACACCAAGTTGATCTTGTAAGTTGTTACTTATACTTCAATATGTGATTCATGTATTGCTTCATCCACAAAGACTTCCTTCACTTTTCCAAGCACAATTATAGTGTTTTCCTCTAGAGTTCCATGGTGGAGTGTGTGTGTGTGTGTGTGTGTGTGTGTGTGTGTGTGTGTGTGTGTAGTTGTGCCTTCTTACACTACTGATAGCTAAATAAAGAAGAAGATGAATGCAACTTTGGCCTCCAAAATCCCACACATTACTGACTAAAGGAAGCTTTCTGATTTAATATATTCTCTGACAGAGCAAGCATGACAAATGTTTAGTCCTTTTCAACAAAGACTACTATGCTAGTAGCAAGACATCATCTGAAATAAAAACAAACAAAAATCTACAGCATCATCTATGGTAATGTTATTTTTAAAATATTAATTCTTTGTGAATTTCATATGATGTATTTGCTTATATTCACCACCCTAAATCTTCAGAGATCCACTCCACTTCCTCAGGTAATGTCCTCATTATAATATTTTTAAACAAACCATAAAGTTCAATTTGCATTACCCATACACTCTTGGGTGTAAGGCCATCTATCTATAAAGTATGGCCAACTTATCAAGGACCACATGCTTCTGAAAACTGACTCTCCCTCTACTCCAAACCATCAATTGCAATAGTGTGTCTCAGCTAGAAATTGGACTTAGTTCCTATCTCTTCACTCCATGTTGTGATTTTTGCCTGGCTTGAACTTTTACAGGGTCTTACACATGCTGTCAGAAGCATAGAGAATTCATGTGTACAACAGCACTAGCATGTCTAGAAAATACTGTTTCTTTGCAGATGTCTCCTATTCCTGAATCTTGCAATCTTTCTACCTTATCTTCCACAATGATTCCCCAAAGCTTGAGACAAGGGGGTGTGACATAAATGTCCCATTTAGGGCTCAACACTCCAGTCTTTTATTTTCTGCACCTTGACCAATTTTGACCCTCTTTGTCAATTCTCATCTACTACAAGAAGAAGTTTCTCTGATGAAGACTGAGAGATACAGTTTACAGATACAGAGAGTTTATGGGTGTATATATAAGTCAAAAGGAGTCAATTGAGTCCATTTAATACTATGTCTATTTGGCCCAACAAAAATATTAGGTTCCTCCTGAAAGTCTATGACCTGACTGGAAACATATAGTTACCCTTCTAATACGGCCAGGTATGGGTTTCATGTTGTACAGCAAGTCTTCCCTAAATCTAATCAGAAAGTGGTTAGTTACATCCATGGTATTTGAGAACCAGTGAACACATCTTCTCAGACTAGTTGCTATTGTAGCCACAGGATTCATAGCTGGGTAAGCCTGGGCATTATATTTCTCCTGTAAGAAGCAGCATAGCCCCATCAAGCACCATAAAACTATCCAGCAATGAAGCTTCCAAGGCAATGCTAGCTTGATCTCTCTATGTTCTGTGGCTCAGTTATGTATGTATTCAGCAATAGGGTTTGACTGTCAAGTTCTGGAAGGTAACCAAGAGAAATGGCAATCACTTATAATGTTTAAGAGGTCTCTGGGATCCAATGGCAAAAACTTCAAAAGAGGTGATGCATTGCTGGCACTGGGCTTTGTATCTGTTAGCCTGTGCTGTGTAATAAAGGCATTGATGCTTCCTTACATGGTGACTCCAATTATACTCTGAGCATAAGCTCTGAGTGAGTGAAGTCCTTCTGTGAATGTGTGCTGATGATGAGGTCATCACCATGTGAAGGTCCATGAGGAATGGCAAAGTCTTGCTGCCCGCTGTGAGGTTAGGATCAGGGAGAAACAGCAAAGCCTCCCTCTACTCCGTGTGCAAATGTTGATAGTGTATGGGAAATGTCCACCATAGCTTTCTACCCCCTGTATATTCTAGCCCCTGCAGGCCTCTCCACAGAACCACATGGAGCTTCCAGGGTACAGCATTATTTTATGAGAGACCATAGACCACCCAATCCCAGCTTTCTGTCCATGTGTCTACCTGAATGTCATTTATTTCCTACCACCCCGGTCAGGTCCACCCATGTAAGCATTTCATGGATGCAGTATATATATATATGAAGAACAAAAGAAAAAAATAGAAAGTAATAATTATTCTATGCCTCCATAGAAACAGGAGTTGACATAGAAGATACTGATGTGACAACTGTAGGGAGATTATGGCAGGCTATTTTTCAAACATTGTTTCTCTTTACTTTGTAACTCAAGAATAAAAACCAGGGCCCTAGCAACACATCTCCAAAAGTTGTATATATTGCTTTGGCCTGTATTTGGATGATCTGAGGCCCTCCCTCTGAGATTGCAGTAGGTCCTCTGAACTTTCAAAGTAAAATGCCACTCTCTTGATTTTTGATGCTGTTTACTAATTGATGCTTCAAAACTCTAAGGCAGTGAGCTTTCATTTGGAATATAGTTTTGAATGTGTCACTGTTAAAATATTTCATAAAATCCTAAGTGCAAGAAGTTATATTTAAAAATAAAGTAGCCAAGGGTGTGGGTGCACCTTAAATGGGGCCTTCTTGGATTCATGCCACTTAAAGACAATGTCTTCCTCAGGGTGTCTTCTCACCTCTATAAAATAGTGTGGAAGTAGATATGAGTCTAGCTGTTTTCTGGAACAAGAAACAGGTTATATACAGAATGCTTGGACCAGTCTCTGACTCAAGTACCAAATACACAATTATAGTCACCACCATGTCATTTAAAAATCTATGTGCTCATATTACATTAAAACAGGCGCTTTCAGACTGTTATAATCTTAAGCCTGAATATGATATGAAGATACTACAAAGTCATGTATTCAAGTTTTTAAAACCTTGTCCAAAATAATATTTATCGTATTCCTTAAAATTCATTGTGTTATATATTATATAAAGACTACATGGCAAAAATCAATTTTGAAGTTAGTAATAAAAGAATTTCTCTTTCTTTTGAAGAATAATTGTTTCTATAGGATACTGAACAGTGAAAGCATTGTTTGCTTTAGGGGAATATTTGCCCAACAGAAATGTATGAAAGACCCTGAAATCTAAGCCCTGTGTTGCTACAATTCAGAAGTGTTTGTAATCAATCAAATACAAATATAGTCAATTTTATTCTTATAAAAGTTAAGGAATATAATTAGAAACCATGCCTCAAAGATGATCATTAAATCCTAGAGGTAAAGGGGGCAAAGGATCACAGTGGTCCAGGCCAATCTTTATCTCAGAAAATAGTCACCTACATACATGGAGCAAAGTAAGTTAGAAGACCCAGCTCTTGGCACTTACGACACTGAGTGGTGGGCGTGCCATGGTGTTTGAGCACTCCCTTGTTCTTATCAGAGCACCCACTGAAATGAAAGTGAAGGGTTGAGAGCGTAGCTCATTTAGTAGAGTGCTTGTCTGACACATACAAAGCCCGCGGTGAGATTGTCAACACAAACAGTGCTATACTCAGGCCTAATGACATATCCCTGCAAACCCAACACTAAGGAGATGGGTTCAAGGGGATCAGAAGTTTGTGGTCATCCTTAACAAAAAGTAAGTTACGAGCAGCCTGAGGAACGTGAGAACCTGTCTCAGTGTTTTCTTGTCAATTAAGTAAAATGAAAATTGAGCTAGTATGATGGTGCAAGCTATAATCCCATCATTCAGGCAGCTAAAATAAAAAGAAGCATCAAATCTTAAACCTTTAGCCAGAGCCACTATACATTGTCTGCCTTAACACCATTGATTCTATAGAATTTTACCCTCTCAGAGTCCTTTAGAATTTTACAAAAAATACATGTCTCCTTCTTCTTCTTCTTCTTCTTCTTCTTCTTCTTCTTCTTCTTCTCCTCCTCCTCCTCCTCCTCCTCCTCCTCCTCCTCCTCCTCCTCTTCCTCCTCCTCCTCCTCCTTCTCCTCTTCCTTCTCCTTCTTCCTCTTCTTCTTCAGGGAGAGAAAGAGAGAGAGAGATTTCTTTTTAGAGTTAACCTCAAAACTGATTTTTATCATTTAATGTTTACCTAAGATAAAACACAGTGAATATCATGTAACATGAGTAAATTTTTGGAATTTCATTTCAATACACATAATTGTAGCTTGTAGCTATCTTTTCATACATTTCTCTGATAAAGTAAGGGTCCTGTTTTGTATATCCTCCCTTCAAGCAGAATATAAAGCCTAATTATACAGCACTATGTACAAGTAAGCATTAAGTCAGAGTTCAGTAACAACATTACCAGTTTTAATCATAGTTTTTATTTATAGTAATTATTACTCTGTGGCTAAAAACCACACAAATCAAGAAAATGAAGAGGGACATAGGGAGACACATAAGCATCTGGAATGTACACTTTGAAGGCCTTCTCATCATAGGAAACCTATTAGAATATACACAACGAATCCTTTTGGAAATCCATGTTTTCTTTTCTTCTATGTTTTCCATATTTAATGTTATTAGACCCTATTATGTCTGGACCAAGGGCATGTGTCAACAATTGAAGTCATTTCCCTTTTGGTCACAGCTGCAGATTGAGGTTACTTGGGATGACCCCATACTCAAAAGGTCACCATAAAGTGACCTTCACCACCCAAGAATCTATTCAAAGAACAAATATGCATGTTAAGTGGAAACTGGGCAGATGGCAGTATCTGCCACAGGCGAGCTCTTTGACATTTATGTAGGCTGGTACTCTGTTGTAGTCTAGATGGTGCATTTGTACCAGCAAGATACATCCTCACAAGCATGGAATTCTAGGACACCAGATAACTCTACACATAGTTTTGCACTAAGATAACAAGGATTATTAATTAAGAATATTGTAGAGTCAGGTTCATAGGATCAACCAGTGACTTTGTTTAGTTGGTGGAGCCTTCACATGAATGAAAAGATGCAATGATGATTCCTTTACTTGGGTGATCACTCTTGCTAGATACTTTCTAAAACTGTCTGACACTGCAAAGCCTGTAAGGAGTTCATTGTGAGCAAGGTAGTCATGCTGTAATAACTACCTTACAAGGCTTAGAAAAAAAAATTAAAGACCAAATAGCATGGGACAGTAAGCAACAAATAACCATTAGATTCTGGAAGCTTGCTGTAATTGTGGAAGAAAATATACTGAATGCTGATTTGTGAAACCATTAATCTAGGAAAATTCCAGAAGCAAGTCTGTTTCCACCAAAGACTTCTCAAACCATTCTAGAGATGGCTTTATGCCTCTAAAGCCAAGATGTAAATGTTCCCCCAAGTAATGGGAGGACTGACCAAGAGCCATGACTCTCCTGCTGTTTATACAGCCAGGAAAATGAAGCTCTGTTTGTGGCTCAAGAAGAACAAAGATAGAGGACTTGGGACTACACAGTAGAAGAGAGAACAGAGAAGCCACACTGTAAAGAATGGATTGAAGAGTTTATCTACAAATGTTGAGACTCAGTATCTTCCCCAATAGCTTGAAGTAATCCATAATTACCATTCTACAGCAAATACATCCATTTAATCTTCTTTTGGGAATTCAATCACCCCCAAAGAAAAACATAAGAACACTAATACCTAAAGTTTCCTTTCGTTTCCTAAGATAACAATGCAGCCAGATCACTCTAGAATGAAAATCCAGTTGAGCCTTTACCTGAACAGTGGTATACAAGTTACTCAGAAGACACTGCAGATGACACGTGTTTCAAGAATGAAACTAATTTAACTGATACAAAAACAGTAATATAGGAAATAGAGAGAAGATGAAGAAATAAAATATTGTGTCAATGAGAAAAGAAGAATATATTATAACAAATGCACATTTAGAGAGCAGGAATTGTGTCTAGAAACTAAAATTAAAAGGAACTTAAATTGAAGTAAAAAGTTAATATAGTAAAATGTCAGAAATGTATGAAATAAAAGACGAGATTTTAAAAATTTGGCTATTGATCCCATATTTGAATAATAAGAATGTTCTAGTATGAGTAAACTATTTTATTGGAAAGGTAAAACTATCAAAGGAATATACACCAAATTGGAAAATATAAGTTTTCCAAAGGTACCATGGAGTGGCGAGCACAGAGAATAAAAATAGACTGCATTCATTGTAAAGTTTAACAACATGTGTGGCAAAGACCTTAATTAATGTCAGAGAGTATATAAATTCCATAAAATGAATAAAATATCCAAATGTCAAAAATTGCAACAGCAATGCCAGTGATAACAAGTGTATGTAAAATTTAGGACAAAAAAATCATTTTTTAAAATATAATACTTTTATTGAGTCTTTGAGAAGTTCATGTAATACTTTGATAATGGTCACTTCTCACTCATATCCCTAACTTCTAGATCCACAGCCTACCTCTCCAACCGTTCTCAACTTTCCTATCTCTCCTTTTTTCTTTTTTTTTTTCCTTTTTTTTTTCCTTTTTTTTTTTTTTTTTGGTTTTTCGAGACAGGGTTTCTCTGTGTAACAGCTTTGGCTGTCCTGGACTCACTTTGTAGACCAGGCTGGCCTCGAACTCACAGTGATCTGCCTGCCTCTGCCTCCCAAGTGCTGGGATTAAAGGCGTGCGCCACCACGCCCGGCTAAAATTCTCTTTTTTTTTTTTCTTTTTTTTTTGTTTTTTGTTTGTGTGTGTGTGTGTGTGTGTGTGTGTGTGTGTGTGTGTGTGTGTGTGACAGGGTTTCTCTGTGTATCTCTGGCTGTCCTGGACTCGCTTTGAGACCAGGCTGGCCTCGAACTCACAGAGATCCGCCTGCCTCTGCCTCCCAAGTGCTGGGATTAAAGGCGTGCACCACCATGCCTGGCTTTTTTTTTCTTTTTTTTTTTTTTTAAATAACCCATTCACTACAATCTGCTCTTCCCATATACTCAATGGCATGAGGTCATCCACTGGAACATTCCTGACCTACCAGGTTGTACAAGCTTGGTGAAAAACTGACTTTACCTCTCCCAAGAAACTATCAATTGTCAATAGCTCTTCAGCTAGGGATGGGGCAGTTCATGAGACACCACCTGCCTCCCAATGCTGGAATGTTGACTACATTGATCTCTTGTGTTGATAACCACAGCTACAGTGAGTCTGTAAGTACAATAGCTTGTCACAGAAAATAGTCAAAGTTTCACAAGAGTCCCCCTGACTTCAGCTTCTTACAAACTTCCTGTTTCCTCTTCTGTAATGGTTCCTGACCCTTAGGGTGAGGGAGCTGCAATATAGATGGTCCTTTTATGGATGAACACTCTGTAGATATTAACTCTGTGGTATAACAGTTGTTAGTCTCTATATTATCCCCTATCTACTACAGTCTTCCCTGATGAGGACTGAGAGTTGCGCTAATCTAAGAGTATAGAGATACATGTTTAGCATGCTGTTTAATGCTGTATAATATATTTAGCAAAATAGAATAGTAGTTTATCCCTAAGTCTTATATACTTTCTAATCCCCTGTTTGCAGAGACGTGTACAGTACTGGACATGAACTTCTTCTGTACAGTGAGTCTTAAATCCAATCAACAAGTGGTGTGTTACCATAACAATATTTATGCTATAATTCCACCCATGAGCATATCCTCTTTATTGTAACTCACAGGATTCTCAGATGAATAGGTCATTGATTATATTTTCCTAGCAACCTACATAAGATCATTCCATACTCTGAAAGATGAAGAATATTCCTAAGTCCTAACTTGATTTCCCCATGCCCCATGGCCAAATGTATAATGTCTTCAGCAACATGGTCTTACCACTGAGTTCTGGTGGCCTACTAACAACAGTTTCAACAGTCTGTATTGTTGTGCAGGTCTCCAGAACAATATGACCAACAGCTTGAGGGGTGGTATCCCACACCTGGCACTAGGGCTTTACCACAACAATTTCTAGTCAAGAATTTACAACGTGGCATCATTGGTTATTGGTGAAAATAAGCATACTTCATAACACCACATTTCATTTTAAAATATTCTCAAACTTCTACCCACTTTTAATTGTCTTATAATTTACATCATAATAAAAATGAGATAGGACAGAATTTCACAAATATGCAATTAACTACCAATTTCACTAATTTCTAAAATGAATTTTTTATTCTTTTCTCATATATAAAGTTCTGTAGCCTACATATTAGGGGGATAATCATATAAATATCTACCCAAAAAGTGACATGTTGTAGTAAACAGAAGCTTTTTATCAGTAGTAAGCTTCCATGATAAACTAGTATGTTGAAAGTGACCAACTCACAAGGAAGTTTCCTCATCTATGTTCATAGCAGCCTTATTTGTAACAGCTAGAAAATGGAAACAACCCAAATGTCCCTCAATCAAGGAATAGATTTAAAAAAAAAAAACCTGTGGTATATCTACACGATGGAATACTACTCAGCCATCAGAAACAATGAAATCATACAATTTGCAGCCAAATTGATGGAACTAGAGAAGCTCATCCTGAGTGAGCTAACTCAGACTCAGAAAGATTCACATGGCCTATTCACTTATAATCATATATTAGCCATATAATACAGGATAACTATACTACAACCAATGCACCGAAGGGAACAGGAACATAGACTTTGTTTCCTGTCAATAAGACACTTTTCCCTAGTGGTACTGCCTTGTAGGCCCACATTGTATGAGCAGGCTCTTGGCCCTCATATGACTGCTGAACTTGGGTGGGGACTGTTATGTAGGGACACTCCACTCCAGAGGAGTAGGATGGAAGGGATAGGGGGTAGAGTGTAGACAGGCGGGTTTGGGAGGAGTGGAAAGAGGGCACTGTGATGGAGATGTAACTTGAAGCAATAAATAAATAAATAAAAAGTGAGACAATGCTCTTCATTTTTAAATAGGAAAGGAATCCTTGATAATCTCTTGGTTAACCTGTGGAGTTTTCATCTGCTGAAGAACAGGCTGTGCTCATCCTCCAATTCAATCTGTAGCCACTTCTTTTAAAATCCAAGACGTCCAAGCACCCTTTCTCCATCTTCTTATCCTTAAGTACAATTGGACACTTCTCCTACCTATATAGATACTGATTAAGACTGTGATTTTTATTCATATACTAACATCTTTTCCTTCTCTTTTATATTTAGTTTCTTGTAGCCTCAGCTAGCCTTGTTATTGAAACTGGAATTTCCCAAGCCCAGCTCCCATGTTCCCAGTTCTTGGGGTTAAATGCATAGGCCAAAATATCCACTTTAGTCTATGGTAGGCATTGAACCCACCTAGTGCTTTGTGAATACTAAGCAACTATCTATAAATGAACTCAACCCCAGAAACCACACACATTTTTTTTTCTGATGCAGGATATTGTTATATACGCTGAGCTATCTTTGAACTTATATCCTTTTCCTCGGCCTCTTGAGGGCTATGATTGCAGACACACAGACCAGACCCCCTACATTATTGCATTATGAGACAGATTCTTAATCATACTAGGGATCTCTCTTCCCTACCCCCTACCTCTCCCTCTCCTTTTGCCTCTCCCTCCTAGTCCTTAGGTTTAATTTCCTTTTGATTAATAACTATGTCTTTAAGCCATTTCTCTCATCTTCCATTTTTACTATATGAGCAGTAAGGATGATTCAAACTATTGCTTAAACTCTTTTCTTAGAAATCTTCCCACACAAATATACTGTATTTGTGTACAGCAAACTATAGTCTTGGCAGCAACCAGGGTGGTTTGTGCTTTCCATGGGGCCCTTTTGACCAAATGCAATTATATGTAACATAATCCCAGTACTGAAAGCTTCATTTGACAAGAAATGGCCAGTTCAGGCTCTGTGTTCCCCATTATTTGTTGATATTATTTAGATTGCCTTCATATACATGTGTGTGTGTGTGTGTGTGTGGTGAGAGTTTTTTGTTTCTTAAAAAAAAGTTATGTCATATATTATTTTGTTTTAATTCTGGTGTGAGATATGGGAATGCTTCAGTTTGTCCACACCTGTTAACTATGATTGTCTCATGCTCTAGCAGAAGCATGATTTTGAGAGCTTCAGATAGTTTAATTCTGAGGACTCTGGTAAATGCCAGAGCCCAGAGGTGGCTTGGGGGTGGAGATGCTCAGAGAAAGAGAGGAAGAAGAGGGTCTACTCTAAAGAAGGAAGTAGCTGCTACTCTCCCTGCTGTTGCTCCCCCATGTTGTTGCTGGTTCATCCTTCTGCTGTGTTTGTTCTTGCTGCTTTGCTGGACTGCTGCATATCCTGATGATTGAGATAGTTATTGCCCCAAAGAAACCAACAACCCTAATCAGCAGAAAGTAACTCAAAGAGACCTGCATCCCTTTTCTCTCTTTCTTTCTTTCCAACTGCTGTTGAGGAGTTGGAAGGAATAGTATTGGAAAGGAGAAAGAGAGAGCTTTTAAGAAGCCCAATAAAATAGATTAAAAAAATACATGCCAACATTTGTATTTATTTTAAGAAGATTCTACTGAATTAGGTTTTCATACTACCACTCAAATGCCCCTTAATTATTGCTGTCTTTCCCTGTATTCCCTCCTTTGTCCCCCTCTTCATTGTCCCTCCCCCTCTTGATCCTCCTATTATAGTACCCTACCATCTCTCCATATCTATTCTATTTCCCTTTCTTTATCTGTCCGCTCCACTGACAGTCCCTTATTAACTGCTGTGGTTATATGGATTGTAGCTTGGTTACCATTGATCTAACAGCTAATATCTATATATAAGCAAATACATACCAATTTGTCTTTCTGGGTCTGGGTTTCCTCACTCAGGATGATTTTTTTCTTGCTCCATCCACTTACCTGAGAATTTCGTGATGTCATTTTTTTTAAACAGTTGAGTAATATTCCATTGTGTAAATGTCCCACATTTTCTTTATACATTTTTCTGTTGAAAGATATCTGGGTTTCTTCCAATTTCTGGCTATTATGAATAGAGCACCAAGTGCCTCTGTGGTAGGATGAAGCATCCTTTGTGTATATACCCAAGAGTGGTATAGCTGAATATTGAGGCAGATCCATTCCCATCTTCCTGAAGAATTGCCACATTGATTTCCATAGTGTGTGTTCAACTTTGCACTCCCACCCAACAATGTATGAGTTTTCCTACTCCACATATTCACAAGCATTAACTGTCATTTGTTTTATTTAGTGTTTTCATGGAATTCTTGAGTGTGTGAATGAGTGGGTCTGTCTCTATATCTGCTTTTGTTTTATCTCATTTTATTTTATTATTATCCTTTAGAAGCCTATTTGTTTTTTTAATGAGAGACAGAAAGTGGGTAAGAACCAGATGGAAGGGGAGATGGGGAGGAACTGGAGTGGGTCAGGGGTAGAAGGAGAGGAAGCTGTAATCAGGATATATTATATGAGAACAAAATCTATTTTTAATAAAAGGGGAAAAAAGAAATATTCCCAGCCAATTATCAGATTTCGTTGCTTGAAAACTTTGTCTTCTACAAAACACTTGAACATGATTACAATCATGATAGCTTTTTTGCCACCTTATAACATGGATTGCTTGTTCGCTATGGTCCAGCAATGTGTTTCTCGTTTCTGTCTGCCTTCTCAGAATGTTTTTTCCATCCATATTTTTCCACCATTTTGTGTTTCTATATTCTCTGATAAGATGGAGGTTACTCTACATTTCTGTATTCTCCCTTCCTGAACCCTCATGAAGATCACCTTTAAAAATCCTATGATGATAATTTTTAGCTTTTTCTAGTATTTCAAAATAAGATACTATGTACACACACACACACACACACACACACACACACACACACACACACACACACAC
>CAJQZJ010004824.1:5421532-5486684 GCA_907164525.1 Lophiomys imhausi
CACACACACACACACACACACACACACACACACACACACACACACACCTGAAATGGTTCATGCAATTATGGGGGCAGAAAAGCCCCATGGTAGACAAGTTGGAAACTCAGGGAAGCTGGAAGTTTAATGTCAAGATGAGTCAAATAACTCAGAGCTAGGGAAGTGATCAGTATAAATGTATGAGAGCAGGAGAGAGTCAGTGTCCCTGCTCCAGTAAGCAGACTGAAAGGGAACAAATCCCCACTTCTATTTTTGTTCTCTTCATGGAGACCAATCTCCTTTATGGAAATGATCTTCTCAAATGCTAAACTCATTTGGAAATACATTAAGTGACACATTAAGAAAAACTGTTTAATGTGGTAACCCTGTGTCCCAGTCATGATGACAGGAAAAAAAAAAAAAAACAGAAAGAAAATAGTCACCACAGGCTGGAATAACTACAGAATGTTACCTGGAGTGCACTGCTTAATAATGACAAAGTTTAGCTACTGCAACCATAAAAAAAAGATAATATTCATCTTAATTCATCTTAAATAACCTTTCCTGTCTTCTTTTCTCATGAAGACTCATTTTTTTTGAGTCTATAGGAATAGCCACTTAAAATCACAAATTGGGCTAACCTCTAAGTAATTAGGAGCACATCTAATTTTACCGTATCCTCTCCTTTCAAAGACAAGAAAATTCGGTTCCTGGGGTTAAGTAATGTGTTCAATTCCCAGAGCTCCTAAATGCCAGAGACAAAGCAGGAACTCCCATCTCCTGTACTTGACCTAAGATATTTCTCTACCATTCTCCTCATACTGGTTGGCCTTTTAAGAGAAACTGAAAAGTAAAATAATTAAATTAAACTAGTTATCACAGTATTGCCCAGCATCAGAAACCTTTAATGATGAAAGAAATATTGCAAAAAAAATGACTTTTTTAGTCATTAAGTACAAATATCTGTTACATACTAAATTGCTGAATTATGTATATTCTCTAATGTGTGCCTGTTAGCAGCTTAGGGGTGACATGTCTAAGCAATTTATAATTTATACTCATAAATAATGTGAAATCTAACAGTGATAACTTGTTATATCATTTCCAAGAAGTTCCTATAGATACTGTAGTGTACATGACATACTTGCCTTGAATTTATTTTAAAAGGTGATCTTGCATTTACAATCTTAATTACATATTAGGACCTCTTTAAAATAAAGTCCACTGTTTTATCTCAAAATGTAAAGCAAACTAAGCACATTTTTAAAAGCCTCCTGAAAAGAGGAACAATGGAATTCAAGATCCACATATGTGCACACGTGCATGCACACACACACACACACTCAGAGTTGCATATAAGGAAATACTATATGACTAGTATGTATAAGCACATATTAGAGACTTTGCAAAGTTATATAGTATCCATAAAATTTCTCCATGGGAATCTTGGATATCAAAGATTCAGTGGACTTAAGAAAACAACATACATACATACATGCACACACATATATACATACACATACACACACCATGCATACATGTAAGCGTGTGCACAAACAGGCTTTCCTAAGTTTCCAGAGGAAAGATGTTTATGAGTCAGGAAGCCTGTATTTTCTGTAAGAAGAAAGTTCTCTTAAAATGTTCACATTGTTATCCTAGGACTTATTTTAATCAAGCTGCAATAACCAAATCTACTTTTTGGAATGCTGATAAAAGTCATATTATCTTCTCCTACAAAATATACTGTCATACCCATAGCAGCTTATTTGGGAGCACAAAAACCACTGTTAGTGAACAAATGTTATGGAATTTGTAGTAACTAGGTTAGAATATATTTCCTTTTTTTTTTTTTTTTTGGATTTTAACAAGCCTTGGCCTGAATTGTGCAATTCTAGCCCATCTGAGCTAGCTCATAATTCTCTTTACTCAATATGACCCCATACAGAAATATGTCCCCTTGGACTGCTATCCTCCATGCTATGCCTATGTTCCAGGCCACGTGGAATGATCTTCTGTAATCTACCCCACAGCAGGTGTCCTCTTTGCCTGCTCCTGGCTGGAATGAATTAATCCTCTGTGTAAAATGCAGGGTTCCTGTTCTAATCTCAGGAAGTCCCACATTTCTCTGTCTTTGCCCACTCTCAGGCCTCAGCATTTTATTTAACCAATCAGAGGCAATGTAAGTAACAGACAACAAGAAGGACCAATTAGTTAACATTTAGAATGCTTGACACTACCCCATCAATTCCTTCCTTTGGTCTAATAAAAAGGCTAAAATTTTTAACTCATATAGTAAAAACAATAAAAACAAATATGAAACAATCAAAAAAAACATATATAAAAGTTACACACATAATGTTTAGCCTATTTGTATCAGGTAATCTTGAAGAGTGTCGCGTCCCTCTCGACCAGCAAGAACGACGCAACTCGCAAAAGCTCTTCTCAAGCAGTTTATTCAGGTCCCTTGAAAACAGTCTTCCGAATCCTTGCTTGTGTCTCTGCTTCTCTGCTTGTGTCTCTCTGCTTGTGTCTCTGCTTGTGTCTCTGCTTCTCCTCCCCCAAGCCCTTATATGCCTACTCAAACCCAATCAGATCATGCCACCTAGCGATCCAAGATAGGCTCACAGAAGGATGAAGCACACTGGGCTAGGCAGCTGCTACCAACTAAGGCTTGTTTACAGCTAAGCTTGAGCTTTCTGGCAATAAGCCAGGCGCCATCTTAGGGTTTCGGCTCACCACAGATCCCCTTTTTGTTTTAAAACGCAACAGGCAAGGGTAGAGGTCTGATCTCTGATATGCATGTAAAGGACATTGTAATGATCCCACGCCCAGTAGCCAACCAGGCTGGTGCCATACCTGTCCGGTATCTTTTTCTCAGAGATGGGAAACTAGGATACCAACCCATATGCAATCAAACATGCCCTTCTTGAAGTCGCTAGAAGCTGACCCCAAGTGCAGTGCTTAGCCTCGCATCCTGAGCATAATGATAGCTTAGTCCTTTAGGACAGTCAACCAAGCTTGTGGCTGTCCAGCCTCCAAGGCAGCAAAGGCTTGCACCAGCATGGCATTACTTCTCCTCTGTGAAATTCTCATCTTACAGATACACCATAGGGCAATGAAACTGACTAGGAAGAGCATGCCTCCTAGGGCACCCATTCCCGCCCATTCCTTCAGGTGATTCATGGCTCGGAGGATCCATGTTGACAGTCCTCAGCAACAGAGACATCAACCCGGGTGGAATTCACATGCACGATGGCAATTCTCAGATTCTGCATCAGCTTATCAAACTCGCCAGACCAATTTCCTGTAAGATACTGAGAGAGTTGCTTAGACAAATTTGCACCTACAGTATAATTTTGATATGGCACAGAGGTCACACAGAAACCAGTCATTTTCCACTCACAGCCAATCTGGGCCACCTGCCACAATCAACCAAGGCCGTGGCTACATTGGCTGACAAATTATTCAAGGTAGCGGCAGTCTGCACTGAGGCATCCAGGCTTCCAACCCCTTGTTCTTATAAGGGGTGATAGCTGCTTTACATTGCTCATACACAAGTTGTTTAATTAAGGGCATTGCCAAATCAGGGTCTCCAAATACCCTTCCAGCTACTTCAACCATTCTAGCCACGAAGTCTGAGAAAGGCTCCAGGGGATCCTGAATAACCTTGGTTAGATTACCATTCACTTCCCCTTTGTTAGGCAATGATTTCCAAGCTCTGGTTGCGATTAAATTGATTTGCTCAAACACCTGAGCCGGATACCCAGTTTGTTGTTGAGCATATCGACCTTGCCCAAGAAGCATGTCCACATCCCAGGCTGGGTTTCCTGCTGCACAATTAGCAGTAGCTTGTTCATTAGCAAACTCAATCAAGAAAGCCTTCCAATCTAAATACTGCCCAGAGGACAAGCAGGCACGTGCCAAGCTCATCCAGTCACTAGGAGTCATGCAATAACGACTAAGAGCTTCCACCTGAGCTACAGTGAAAGCAGCATTAATCCCATAAGTGTGGACAGACTCAGCAAGTGCTTTAATTACCTCAAAATTGAGGGGTTCATGATAACGATTTCCCTCTCCATCCTGAAAGACAGGGTAGTACAGCTCATGTCTCACTTCCCTCCAGACATTTGGACAGAATGACCGCCCACTAGGACCACTCGGAGGGGAAGTCTCATTATATGAAGGCGGCGCCAGCACAGGCGGCCCCGGACCTGAGGGCTCTATCTGGGTGCAGTCAGAACTCTTCCTCAAAGATGACTTCTCCATTTTCTTTGTTAACATTTTAAGTTCCTCTTTAGAGTCTGAGCTATCCTCTTCCAAAGCATCTTTCCCAGATTTGACCAAGTGCTCCTCTTCTAATTGCTCTAATGCCTCTTGTCCCTTTTCCACAGCCTTGCAATATCTCCAAATAGGCCATGCTCCTCCCTGCAATGTACCTTGCTCCCAGGCAAAATCTAGATCTCTCCCAAGCTTATCCCAGCAACTGATAAAGGCCAGCAAGGCCAGCATTCGCTCCATTTCTGTGAGGCACTCTCTGCTTTCCTCACCTTGTTCTGCCAGTTGTGTCTTCTACTCGTCTGAATCCTGGAACTTTATTGCTCCCTCCCGGAGACCTTATTTTCGGTTCTCAGTTTCCCGCGAAACTTTACCTTTAGTTCGCAACTTCCTGCGAAACTTTACCTTTAGTTCGCAACTTCCCACGAAACTTTACCTTTAGTTCGCAACTTCTGCAAAACTTTAACTTTAGTTCGCAATTTCCGCGAAACTTTATTGTCCCAATTTATCCCGGGAACTTACCAGTGCACTGCCCCTGACTGCAAGAGTTCTGAGTCTTTTCTGGTTCCCCATACAGGCCACCACTTGTCGCGTCCCTCTCGACCAGCAAGAACGATGCAACTCGCAAAAGCTCTTCTCAAGCAGTTTATTCAGGTCCCTTGAAAACAGTCTTCCGAATGCCCTTGCTTGTGTCTCCGCTTGTCTGCTTGTGTCTCTGCTTGTGTCTCCCTGCTTCTCCTCCCCCCAAGCCCTTATATGCCTACTCAAACCCAATCAGATCATGCCACCTAGCGATCCAAGATAGGCTCACAGAAGGATGAAGCACACTGGGCTAGGCAGCTGCTACCAACTAAGGCTTGTTTACATCTAAGCTTGAGCTTTCTGGCAATAAGCCAGGCGCCATCTTAGGGTTTTGGCTCACCACAGAAGAGAAAGAAAATCTATCATCTATCTTGGTGTGTCTAAAGTTCTGAGCCTAAATAGTTTCTATAATATCCTATATTCACAAACCTAAAGATTTTATTTAGACTTGAAAATATCCTTTTAAATCCTAAAACATGGGGGATCCAAGATGGCGGTGGCCCATGTGGACACATTTTGAACTTGGGGAAAACAGCCATAAAAACACAGAGTTGTAAGACGCTGTGCAAAAATCTGAGTGGCTGGACCTACTGGAATTTCACCCAGCTCCCAAGGGACCATTAAACATCCCTGGGCAAGGCTCTACCCCCACCTCTCTCGGATCCGGAAGCCGCTGAATCTGGGAATCGGGAACCCCCATCAGGAGAGATGCCTGCTAAGACCAACTCTAATACCCAGCAGGCAGAATCGGACACCACACGGGATCACTCACCAGCCTACTGGGCCCCCCCACTCCCGCACGGGCATTCCAGCCAATTAGCAAAAGGTTGCGGATCCGTGGGAGTGCCATACACTCTTAGCAGCAGCAGTGGCGGCAGCAGCGGCGTGCAGAGGCTGAGGGTTCCAAAACGTGGAGGCCAGCAGCCAGGGGGCCAACAGCTGTATTCTGGAAAGCCCAGATATATCAAGCATGGACTTAGGTCCTCGCAGACTCCTTGGGGACCTCCAGAGTCCACAGACTCTGTGCCTGGGCACACAGGACCATACCACCAGCGCCACTGAAGGTTGAACACTCAGTGTGCCACATAGAGAGGTCTGACTTGGGAGCAGTGAAACAATCCCGGGCCATCCCTCATTACCTGGGAATAGGTTGCACCAGCTTACAGTGCTTCTGGCTATTAGATGCACAGTGACCCTGAGATCCCCCTGTAAGCAGTGACAGATCACCAAGCAATTTGACTGCTACACAAAAGTGACCCCTTTGGATCCAAGCCCAGAAGACAACAGGAGCAGACAGCTAAGGACATCCAAATGGCCAAAGGTCCAAGAAAAAACAGAAATCAGGGAAACATGACTCCAACAAAACACAACTATGCTAGTTCATCCAATCTTGATGATCTCACCATAGCAGAAACACATGAAAACGATGACAATTCTACATTATGGAAAGTGATAGAGAACCTTCAAGAAGAACTTAAATCTATGAAAGAATTCAAAGAGCCACAATTTCACAAGTGAAAGCAATGGATAATACCATTAGAGAGCTCCAAGCCAAGGTGGCTCAACTTGAAAAGGAAAAAGACAGGGCAATGAAAGATTTCCAGGCAAAGACAAGGAAATTACAGCAGGAAATGTACAAAATGAATAAAACCATTCAAGACATGAAAATGAAAATGGAAACAATAAAGAGAACACAGTCAGAGTTAAAAGTAGAAATGGAGAATCAAGGGAAGAGAATAGGAACTACGGATAAGAGTACCAAAAATAGGATACAAGAGATGGAAGATAGGATCTCAGGCATAGAAGATTCTGTGGAAGAAATCAGTACAACATCCAAAGAAAATGAGAAAGCTAAAAAAAAATCTCTCATCCACAACATCCAAGAAATCAAGGACTCAATAAAAAGACAGAACTTAAGAATTATAGCTATAGAGGAAAGAGAAGACGCCCGACTCCAAGGTCCAGGAAATATGTTCAACAAAATCATAGAAGAAAACTTCCCAAACCTAAAGAAAGAGATGCCAATAAAAATCCATGAGGCTTATAGAACACCAAACAGATTATATCAGAAAAGAAACTCCTCTCATCACATAATAATTGAAACTCCAAATGTACAGAACAAAGAAAGAATATTAAAAGCTGTAAGAGAAAAAGGCCAAGTCACATACAATGGCAGACCCATTAGAATTACACCTGACTTCTCCTCAGAAACGTTAAAAGCTGGAAGGGCCTGGAGAGATGTCCTACAAGCCCTGAGAGAACATAGGTGCTCAGCCAGACTACTATACCCAGCAAAACTCTCTATCAACATAGATGGAGAAAACAAGATATTCCATGACAAAATCAAAATTAAACAATGCCTACCCACAAACCCAGCCCTACAGAAGATGCTAGAAGAAAAATTCCAACCCAGAGAAGATAACTACACCCAAGAAATAAGAGGAAATAGAAAACTCCACAGCAATGAAACCAAAAGAGGCCCAGGACAACCACCTATACCAAAAAAATGGGAAATAACAACCCCTGGTCACTAATATCCATCAACATCAATGGACTCAACTCGCCAATGAAAAGACACAGACTTACAGATTGGATCCATAAAAAAGACCCATCTTTTTGCTTCATACAAGAAACACATCTCTCTATCAAAGATAGACACTATCTCAGAGTAAAGGGCTGGGGAAAAGGTTTTCCAAGCAAATGGACCCAGGAAGCAAGCTGGAGTAGCCATCCTAATATCAAACAAAATAGACATCCAACTGAAGTTAATAAAAAAAAAGACAGAGAAGGCTATTACATACTCGTTAAAGGGAATATTCATCAAGAGGACATCTCAATATTGAATATCTATGCCCCAAATACAAAGGCAGCTACATTTGTAAAAGAAACACTTCTAAAACTTAAATAGCACATTGATCCCAACACATTAATAGTGGGAGAATTCAACACCCCACTCACAACAATGGACAGATCATCAAGACTGAAGCCAAAGAGTGAAATAATGAGTCTAACAGAGATCATGAACCAAATGGACCTAACAGATATCTACAGAACATTTTACCCAAACACAAACGAATACACCTTCTTCTCAGCACCTAACTGAACCTTCTCCAAAATTGACCATATAGTTGGACACAAAGATAGTCTCAACAGATACAAGAAAATTGAAATAACCCCTTGTATCTTATCAGACCACCATGGAATAAAGCTGGACTTCAATAGCAAAAGAATCAACAGAAAGTCTACACTCACATGGAAATTGAACAACTCTTTATTGGATGACTACTGGGTCAGGTAAGAAATAAAGAAGGAAATCAAAGACTTCTTAAAATCCAACAACAATGAAGGCACAACATACCCATACCTATGGGACACAATGAAAGCTGTGCTACGAGAAAAGTTCATAGCACTAAGTGCCTTCAAGAAGAAAATTGTGGCAGCTCACATTAGCGAATTAACAGCTAAACTAGGTGAATTGGAAAAAAAAGAAGCAAACACTCCCAAGAGGAGCAGAAGGCAGGAAATCATCAAACTTAGGGCTGAAATCAACAACTTAGAAACCAAAAGAACTGTACAAAGAATCAATGAAATCAAGAGTTGGTTCTTCAAGAAAATCAACAAAATAGACAGACCCTTAGCCAAATTAACTAAAAGGCAAAGGGAAAAAAACCCAAATCAACAAATTCAGAAATAAAAGGGAGAAATAACAACAGACATTGAGGAAATCCAGAGAATATTTGGATCCTACTTTAAAATCCTATACTCCACCAAATTTGAAAACTTAAGTGAAATGGACAATTTTCTTGATAGATTCCACCTACCAAAGCTAAATCAAGATCAGATTAACAGATTAAACAGCCCAATAACCCCTAAGGAAATAGAAACAGTCATTAAAAATCCCCCAACCAAAAAAAAGCCCAGGGTCAGATGGCTTTAGCACAGAATTCTACCAGGCCTTCAAAAAGGAGCTAACACCAATACCCCTCAAACTCTTTCACCAAATAGAATCAGAAAGAACACTGTCAAACTCATTACATGAGGCCACAGTCACCCAGATACCTAAACCACACAAAGACCCAACAAAGAAAGAGAACTTCAGACCAATCTCCCCCATGAACATAGATGCAAAAACACTTAATAAAATACTAGAATTCAAGAACACATCAAAAGTATCATACACCATGATCAAGTAGGCTTCATCCCAGGAATGCAGGGATGGTTCAACATACAAAAGTCTATCAATGTAATTCCCCATATAAACAAGATGAAAGAAAAAAACCACATGATAATCTCGCTAGATGCAGAAAAAGCATTGGACAAAATCCAACACCCCTTCATGCTAAAACTTCTGGAGAGAACGGGCATACAAGGACCGTAACTAGAAATAATAAAGGCAATATAGAGCAAGCCAGTGACCAACATCAAATTAAATGGAGAGAAACTTGAAGCATTTCCTCTAAACTCAGGGACAAGACAAGGATGCCCACTTTCACCATATCTCTTCAATATAGTACTTGAAGTTCTTGCTAGAGCAATAAGACAAATAAAAGAGATCAAGGGGATACAAATTGGAAACGAAGAAGTAAAATTATCCCTATTTGCAGACAATAAGATAGTATACATAAGCGACCCCAAAAATTCCACCAGAGAACACTTACATCTGATAAACACCTTCAGCAAGGTGGCTGGATACAAAATTAATTCAAAAAAATCAGAAGCCCTTCTCTATACAACAAACAAATGGGCAGAGAAAGAAATAAGGGAAACAACCCCCTTAATAATAGCCACAAACAATATAACATACCTGGGAGTAACTCTAACCAAGCAAGTAAAGGACCTGTACAACAAGAACTTCAAGCCCTTGAAGAAAGAAATGGAAGAGACCTTTAGAAGATGGAAAGATTTCCCATGCTCATGGATAGGTAGGATCAACATAATAAAAATGGCCATCCTACCAAAAGCAATATATAGATTCAATGCAATTCCTATCAAAATACCAACACAATTCTTTATAGACCTGGAAAGAGCTATTCTCAATTTCATATGGAACAACAAAAGACCCAGAATAGCTAAATCAATCCTGTACAATAAAAAAACATCTGGAGGTATCACCATCCCAGATTTCAAGCTGTACTACAGAGCAATAGTAGTAAAAACAACATGGGTGGTATATAAACAGACCAGTAGATCAATGGAATTGAACTGAAGACCCAGAAATAGACCCATACATCTATGGCCACCTTATTTTTGACAAAGAAGCCAAAACCGCACAATGGAAAAAAGGACAGCATCTTCAACAAACGGTGCTGGACCAACTGGATGTCCACTTGTAAAAGAATGAAATTAGACCCATACTTACCACCTTGTACAAAACTTAAGTCCAAGTGGATCAAAGACCTTAACTTAAGGCCCGTCACACTAAATCTAGTAGAACAAAAAGTGAGAAAAATCCTCGAACTTATTGGCACAGGTGACAACTTCCTGAAGAGAACACCAACAGCTCAGGACCTGAGACCAACATTCAATAAATGGGACCTCATGAAACTGAAAAGCTCCTGCAAAGCAAAAGACACTGTGATTCAAACAAAATGGCATCCTACAGACTGGGAGAAAATCTTCACCAACCCCACATCTGACAGAGGGCTAATATCCAAAATCTACAAAGAACTCAAGAAATTAAATGCCAAGAAACCAAACAATCCAAGCAAAAAATGGGGGATGGAGCTAAATGGAGAATTCACAAAGGAGGAATCCCTAATGGCTGAGAGACACTTGAAGAAATGCTCAACATCCTTAATCATCAGAGAAATGCAACTCAAGACGACTGACTCTGAGATTCCATCTCACACCTGTCAGAATGGCTAAGATCAAAAACTCAAACGACAGCACATGCTGGTGAGGGTGTGGAGAAAGGGGAACCCTTCTCCATTGCTGGTGGGAATAAGGCTTGTGCAACCACTATGGAGTTCAGTCTGGCGATACCTTAGAAAACTTGGAATAGTTTGCCTCAGGACCCAGCCATACCCCTTCTGGATATACATCCAAATGACTCCTCACGGAATCATAAGGAAATTTCCTCATCTATGTTCATAGCAGTCTTATTTGTAATAGCTAGAAACTGGAAACAACCCAGATGTCCCTCAAGTGAAGAATGGATTAAAAAACTGTGATACATCTACACAATGGAATATTATTCAGCTATCAAAAACAATGAAATTATGCAATTTTCAGCCAAATATATGGAACTAGAGAAGTTCATCCTGAGTGAGCTAACCCAGACTCAGAAGGATGCACATCGAATCTATTCACTTATAGTAGGATTTTAGCTATATAGTACAGGATATCTATACTACAACCAATGCACCAAAGGGAACATGGACATAGACATTTTATTTTTTTATTTGTTTGTTTGTTTTTTGTTTGGTTGGTTTTTTTGTTTGTTTGTTTTTTAGTTTTCCCTACCTGGCAATGAGACACTTTTCACTGGTGGTACTGCCTTGTAGGCCCCCAGTGTATGAGGAGGCTTTTGGCCCTCATATGACATCTGAACTGGGGTGAGGGACTGTTATGTAGGGACATTCCATCCAGAGGAGCAGGATGGAAGCGTTAGGGGGTAGAGGGTGGGATGGTGGGGCTGGAAAGGGGGGAAGAGGACAATATGGTGGAGATGTAACCTGAAGCAACAAATAAATAAATTTCTTTATTTAAAAAAATCCTAAAACAGTCAAGTTCAATTGAAATTTTATAACTGTTGTTCCTTCAACCCCATCAAAGACATAAGAAGGGATAAAGTTATTGTTTGAGTAAGTAGGAAGCATAGGAGAGCAGCTTCCAAAAAGAAATATGACAGTTTGTTGCCTAGACAGTCCCAAATATCTCTTGATATCGTTGGAGCATCATCTTCAGCCTTTTGGTGAAGCATTTTTCACAGACTAAATTGTGCAGCAGGAAATAAGAATGATTTTCCCATTCTGTCTCTGCAGAATCAGGACATTGACTTACCTGCATTTAAACTCTGGTCTGTCTTTGGACTGTATATAGTCTGTTGAGAGAACAGGGGCATTTTTTTGCCCAATAGGAATTATCTCCTGATGGGAGATTTTTTTTTTTTTGATGCTCATTATCTTCTTCCAAGTCAAATGGGAGCTATCAGGATCTGACTGTTTTAAGTCAAACAATTCTTAAAATAATAAAAACATTTTTAAATGCCATTTTCTGTATGCCTTTGAGGGTTTAAAGGTATCTACTGATTTATTTATAAATCAATCTATCATCTATAGTCTATCTACCTATGAACAAACAAACTGTATTTTTTAACCATTTACTATCTGTTTAACCTATCAAGTCTATTTTTTGATAAATTAACACTAGTATTTGACATCATCAGAAGCTCAACTGGCAAGTCAACTTGTGTTATCCAGACTCCAAAATAGATTGCAATAGCAAACCATAAAAGGATCGGAAGTAAACCTGTACTTTTAAATGATTTGTATAGGCACAATACCTTATATAAGTTGAAATATACATAACACATGTCTAAATATAAAATTCTACATCAATGAATCAAAATTTAACCTTATTTTTGTATCAATATACAAAATTCTATACCAATGTATCAAAAGATAACCTTATTTGAGAATAACAATAGTTTTGAGTTTCAGAGCAGATTCAATAATCTATCCTTATATCTTATCATTTCTATACTATATACATATATCCCTCTCTTTTTAATTTCAAGTCTTTTCCCCCTATATAAAAGAGAAAGGATAAAGAAAAGAAAAAAATCCCTGAGCCTAACCTCCTACACCTTACTTAACAAGACCATTTAACAATTTGTAACCATTCCCCCTAAACAACATCTATTATCCACCCCATTTTGGGAATGGGACGTCACTCTCTTAAAACTGCTTCCTGATGACTTGGGACACAGAAAGCCTGTTTGGGGGCCCAAATAAAATGAAAAAAAAAATGGTTAATCAATTTAATAGTAACATTTGTTGTCCAGTCTCTATGTGCTCAACAATTTGAATGTCCTGAGCAGTTTGTAATTCGAAGTTGGACTTTGGGTAGGGAAGTTCCGGGCTTTATTGAAGTCATGTATGGAACAGTGTTTGAGGCTGGGTCATCTCAGCAAACTGTTTGAAGTTGTTCTGGATGCATATTTTTGAGGAAACAGCTATTGAGGCAGTCTGTGAGACTGGATCATTTAGGTTACTTGTCTTGTATTCTTTGGACTATGATCCTGTTGTTCTAAAAAATATATAATTTCTCAAAAGTAACATATAGTTCTGCACTTGCCAAAATGCCTTGGATGTGCAGGATGCAAAAATCAATTAAGGAATAGTTTCTGTTCTTTGAACAGAAGAAAGACATTTGTAAGTCTCCATTCATGCAATTAAAAGGTGGCATGTAATAGTATTACATAGATGCTATATACTATCTATTTTAAATTGAAAATACAGTATAAGACTGTATGGAGTTTAAGTATTCTCCTCTACAGTTGACATAAATTTATTAATTGATTAAAACAGGTTTATTCTGTGTTGTTCTGGATTTTTGTAGATTAGGTTGGCCCCAAACTCAAAAGAAACCTATCTGTCTCTGTCTTTGTCTCTCACATTTTGGGATCAAAGGTATGCATTTCTATATTTTTTTCTTTCCTTTTCTCCTTTCTTTGGAGATCTAATTTCTATATGGATATATCTATCCTTATTGAGACAGGGTTTCTCTTTGTAGCTTGGGCTGTCTTTATTTGTTCTTTGGAGCTCTGTCGATTAGATTGGCCTCAAACACACAAGGAACCTGTTTTTTCCTTGTCTCCCAAGGTTTGAGATCAAGATCTAAATTTAAATAATTGAATTATCCTTATTAAACCATAATATTAGTTAACCCATTTTGTATTAGTTTGAGTTCCAATTCTCCCACGGAAACCCCATTCTTAAGGAGATTGCTGTAGAATAGCGTGATATGCTATTTTATGTTAGCTTTTCTTAACTGTTGGCTGTGGGAAGCATGCAGTTTGCATGTTCTTCCCCAGCCTAATTTTGGGTTCTTACATTGGTTAACAGAATCAATCTCTCTCTCTCTCTCTCTCTCTCTCTCTCTCTCTCTCTCTCTCTTGAGACAGGATTTCTCTGTGTATCCTTGTCCTGGACTCACTTTGTAGACTATGCTAGCCTTAAACTCACAGAGATCAGCCTGCCTCTGCCTCCCAAGTCCTGGGATTAAAGGCATGTACCACCACACCCAGAAATTAACATATCTCTTTTAGGGCCAAAATGCCTTTTGAAACCAGTTCTTCTGTGGGAGCCCCACACCTAAGGAGACTGACTTGTGACCCATTTCTATTTATATAAATTTAAGATTATGTATATTTATCCATTAAATCAGTAAGGACATTATTAATTTAACATCAAGTAGAAATGTGTCATTTTTGAATTCCAGACTGTCTTTAGTAAGCAGCCTTATCTTATCAGCAGGGTTCCCACCCTGCCTTCATTGTTTAAACCAGGCTGGTCTACAATCCAGAGATCTGTCAAAATAAGGATTCCAAGAGTTACATGTAATGGCACATGACACAAATGTAAAGGTTATTAGAGACTCTGGAAGGTCACATAGTTTCTATAAAATTTCTCCTTGGGAAATGTTGGATATCAAATATTCAGTAAACAGAGGAATTCAATAATTTTTATGCATATATTGCAAGAATTTCAAAAGTTCTCCAAGTTCCATTAGTAGACAGTTTTATGTCTGCAATTCTAAGTCTGTGCCCATCCATGTAGTGCTAACTCTAAACAATAACAGGCTAGAAAGGATGGATATTCTGAAAACTCTAGCAACTCCTGAAAGATTTTCATAGGGAAAACCCATCAGCAGAATGACTTGTCTATGGAGAGTTCTAACCGTTCTTCCAATCCAATACACATTGAATATAATATGCATTTTAATCTCAAAACTATTAAGGACAAAACACTGCAGGAAACAAAGGGTGGCAAAGAATTTTTCCTATAAATGTGTCAGTGAATTGTGTGATCAGAGTAGTGTGATGTATTGTGTTGTAACATCAGTTAAATGCTGAATGACAAAATCATATGCCAAAGTGCTACATCTCCTGGTGTGACTCTTCCTGGAGACTGAACTTTTAGGAGATAATCAAAGTAGAGAAGGAAGAAGGAGGAGAGAGGGAGGAGAAGGAAGAGGGAGGAGAAGGAGGAAGGGAAGAGTGGGAGGGAAGAAAAGGGGGTTAGAGTGAGAGACAGAGAAATACAGAGAGAGATCTGCCTGTGTGTAGGAGGAACAACGCCTGTCATTGAGCAAGAACAAGGCATTCTGCTAAGCAGTGCATGTGTGGCTGAGCTTCAGCATGCAGCTGGCTTGAGATCTGCCCAGGCATGCCCAGACATGCCCCACTTGAGACCTGCACAGACCTGTCTGGAGACTGATGATGCCACACCAGGTAATGAGACACAAGAGCCACAGCAGCCTGCAGTTTGGGAGCCAATGGGATTCTGGGCAGAGGACATAAAGGGGGCATCCTCTTCCTTGAATAAATGGGTCTGTTTTTGCCACTTACCTGGTCCCCAGAGTCTGGGTCATTGACTCTGCACCAGCTCATCCCCTCCCCCAAGAGTCCTGATCAAGGGCCCGGCAACACCTGTGAACCTACACCAAGGTGAGGTTATATGAGTACACTAAGAATAAGTGGCCAAGAAGAGAATCACTAAATCTGACCATGGTGGCACCCTGACCTGGAACTCTCCAACATCCAAGTACACAAGAAAAAAGAGTTAGCAAATCCATGGCAATTCATGATGGCAGCTCACACTGACTGAGAAATCAAGAGAAAGATGTACTGGTGAGACTGAAGTATGGAAGCAAGGCTTGCAAACCAGATCTCTAAACTCAGGGTGAGAACAGGGTATAGATGAGACCAGGATCATAGTCCAAGAAAACTCTTTGACTATGGATGAGCAGGATTACTAAGCAAGGTCAAGCAATATTTAATGTAATGGTAGTATTCACTTGGGCAATAAGGTAAGTTAATTTCTTTCTCTACCTTCTACAAGTTACCAAGCTTTACATATGTTACTTAATTCCTCATCCTAACTAGAATACTACCAATACCAAAATGGAGATGACAATGCCTCCATTTCATAGAGCTTGAGAATTAACTGATCATATATTACGTGATTACTATTCGGTGCATGTTGTCATCTCAGTGAACTTCTGAGTAACTCACACAGCTCCTAGTATAGAGTTGGCAAATACTTGACACAAAAGAAATGTATGCTGTCAAATAGCTTATCACATCCTTGGTAAATAATGAATCTTTTTCACAAGTGCAAAAAAAAATCTTGTTGGCCACAGCATTTTGTACAAAGGCATCAATCAACTTTACTCTGTAAAGAACTTTATTCATCATCTTTAAAAATCTCAAGAGCCTTGGGGCTGAAGAGATGGCTCCAAAGTTAGAAACACTGGCTGCTCTTCCAGGGAACCAGAATTTAAATACCAGTAGACACATGATGGCTCAAAAAAAAAAAAAATCTTCAGTCCAATGGGATGTGACATCCCCTTCTGGCCTCCTAGGGTACTGTACATACATGGTGCAAAGACCTATATGGGGGCAAAACATCCATACACATAAAAAAATAGTAATCATTTTGAAAGACATTCTTACATAAAAAAACAAAACTATTAGCATAAAAGAAGTGTTTGATATATCATTCCCCAATATTTCCTTTGCCTTATCTCTCAAAGATTTCAACCTATGTAGGGTGAAGAAGATCTTAAAATACATCAAAGACTTCATGAGATGGCTCAGCAAGGTAAAAACTCTTTCTGCCAAGCCTTGAGGAACTATGTTTGATCCCCAGGCTCCATATGGTAGAAATAGAGGACTGTCTCAAGTTGTCCTATGATTTCCACACATATGTGTGGCATGTATGCTGCAAACACACACACACAGAGATGCAATAGAAATTACACAAAAAGAAAAGTAAAAATTCGCCATGACCCATTTGTGTCACACAATTGCTCTCTTGGTTCCCTGAAGCATATGCTGAGCAGTTTCAGAACAATCTAATGGCAGTGAGAATGTGACCCTAACCTGGAGTGATGATGTGAACCTAGAATCAGACCAAAGTATGTACAGCACCAAAGGCAACTTGCTGAACCAATAAGATGTATTGGGGTTACAGGAATATGGGTGAAAGATAACTTATGGGAGCAGAAATGACTCAAAATCAGTTGTGTCACCAAATCCCAACCACCATGGGTAACAATTCACAAAAGGTGGAAACCTGGAGCACACTGTACAGCCTTCAGGCAGACAACAGATTGAAGCATGCATGCCCTTTCCCAATAGCTCACTTGGCCTGAACTCCCAGGCAGTTCAGCTGGTCATAGTTTCTTCTAGGCAGTTTGGCTTCTGTCAAATTCTTTCAGGCTGCTCATTTGGAATTTTTTCTAAGCAGTTCTCTCTTTCTTTTCTTTTGCAGTTTGTCTTATCTAAAAGTCTTCTCAACTTGGCTTGGTATAAAGTGACTCTCTGTAGTCTTTACTGATTATATACCATTGGAGAGGGAGGAGCTTAGTGAATCTGGTCAGTTTCAGGGACTTCCTGAAACTATTTTGAGTTATTTACTTCCATTTTTGCAGAGCTTCCCAATGTTTCAGTCTTTGAAGAAACTGCTACACCACAGGGGGAAGAAGGATCTTCTGATGCCTCTTGCCACCATTCATTTTCTCTCCTAATTTAAGAGGCAAGTTAAAATGGTAAATTCTTCCTGCATAAGTAATTGAGGAGATTTTGTTTTATTTCATAGTTGTTTTCCTGTTTGTGGTATTTGTTACTCTTATCAGCCATAGGCAAGGTTGATTTATACATAGATTTTAAATGGCTCTATCTCCCAAGTGCTAGGATCAAAGGCTTGAGCCATAAACTTCCAAATTAAATTCTACATTGATCCTTACTTCCATTCTACACACTAGTCTAAAAATCTATTCACAAATGGATGTCTTTATAGTACATATAGCAAAGTAAATTGCCCTCCCCCTTTTTTGTCTTACAAATAGACCTGATTTTCCATTATTGTTTTTGGAGCAACCTATGCTCATGCATCTAAAATCCCAAATCAAAATAACTATGTGAGGCACTTGTACTAGCTGTCTATCATTGTATACTTGAATGAATTTTTTAAAGTAAGAGTAAATATTTCTTCAGAGCATCAATGAATAATTGATTATGATAAATAAATTACCACTACAGACAATGCTGAAGTTAGAAACAAACTGGACTTATTCCATTTTTTTTTCTTATTTGAATCAAAGTTTTGCATGTCCTTTCATTTCCAAGTATAAATGCACAAATGGATTACTTTGGTTAGCTGGTAATCATTTCAATATTTCCTTCTGTTAGGTTTATCCCATGATTCATGGCAAAAATATAAGTTCGCAGTTTGCTGCTTTTAGTGCATGTTTATAATTTAAAATGCCAAATAAATAGAGCCTTTCAAGAAGTTCTTATCAGAAAGAGACTCCCAGCCGGGCGGTGGTGGCGCACGCCTTTAATCCCAGCACTTGGGAGGCAGAGGCAGGAGGATCTTTGCGAGTTCAAGGCCAGCCTGGTCTACAAAGTGAGTCCAGGACAGCCAGGGCTACTCAGAGAAACCTTGTCTTGAAAAACCAAAAAAAAAAAAGAAAGAAAGAGACTCCCTTTACAGCAGGATCCCTCTCAGGACTAAGTCCTTTGCTGGTAAGGTAAGTTCTAGACATGGATCCGAATCAAAACCTCCTTGATGTTTGTTTTGATTCCTGGAAAACTAATAAAGTACTAACAAAGAGTGGTACAGCGAGGCCCTGCAGTCACAACAAAAAGCTTCTGCCCTGTTCCTTTGAAAATAGAATACTGTTAACTTTAGCCTCATTGCATGCAGCTCTTCATTGGTGGTAGCAGAGTGCTTAAATCAACTTGAATATTACATACTTTTAAAAAGCCCCAATTTTAGAATTATATATTATAATTCTAAATATATATTATTTTTATTATAATAAATATAAATAATATATATTTAGAATTATAATATATAATATAGATTTAGAATTAAAATATATAATTCTATATATATAACTCTATATAATATATATTATATCTTTAGAATTAGAATTATTATAGTCTTTCAAGTGACTATAATATTATTCATTATGTTATCATAGATTAATTCTAAACTATGAAAAATTCAAAAAGGAAAATATCTGGATATCAGGACATGGTTTTCTATTACTAGCTATTTCTAGCATTACTCTTTCACATAAAAATGTAACCAATATTATGATACACACTTGCTGCCTTGAATATGGGTACTACATATGTGACACTCCACCATCAAGCACACTACAGGTGTGAGGATGGGATCCAGGCATAGGATAGAAGAGCAAAGGTGAAATTTCAAGCTCTTGGGAAAGAACTTGGGTTACGTCTGTGGCTATCATTGAGAGAGTGTCACTGGACTGCAGCCGAGATGGTGGTTTGGGAACAGAATCCTCAACTCTGGAGGCATGAGAGACTCACATTGGGAACATGGTGTCTTGAAAATGACTAGCATGTAAGTTAAGAGCACAGAAAAGAACTGGTACATAGGGCACAAAAATGGGTTTATTATGGATGTTATAAATAGGTTTTTCAATGCCTTTTGAAAAACCTATATATGTTCAAAAATTCTATCTTTTCTTGCTTTGGGGGTTGGCATGGGGTGAGGAGGTACAGTTCATCCTTTGGCTTATGTGGGCACTCAGCGACTACTTCGCTGCCCATCTATCTCCTTTCATCTCCCTCCCTGTGGATTTTGATTGGATGTTGTCTGTACCTGTGAGGAGGCATGCATCTCCACAGAACGCTCTGCACGAATGGAAAGCAACATCAGCTCTTTCAAAACTGTTCTCTGGGTTCTGATTGAAGATAAAAAATAAAAACTAAGTTTTTGCACAAGACACATGAGGCTCTTCCTTACAAAATCTCTAATTTATGTTCTCAAGAGCATTTGCTGTCTTTCTTGAAAAAGTCCTTCCTGAAACGAGGCCCTTCCTACCCTGAACTTTGTCAAGTTTCATGCAGGCAGGGAAGGTCCTTCCTACTGTCAACAGCCTCAAGTGGTCCTTCCCGCTGTCACCAGCCTCAAATGTGCATCCTGTGTCCAGGCACACTCACTTAAAACTTTTTCCTTGTTTTTGTCTACCTGCTAAACTTCAGAATTTATATCTTTATTTATTGAAATATTTGTTCAATATGTAATATTATAATATTCAAGTCAATATTTTATAATTGAAACAAGAAAAAAAAGATCTGTATTTTGGGCTCAAACTCACAGATATCCTCCTGCCTCCGATTCCCAAGTGCTAGGATCAAAAGCTTGAACCACAGACTTCCAAATTAAATGTCCTCCTTGATTTTAAATAGGACGAAAAGAAAGAAAAAGTCTTTACTCAAGAGCCATTTTGCAACCATGGATCATGTATGTATAATTTGACAGTTGAGAGACATTTGAAATTATTGTCACAGGTGTTTTTACGTTGTTTCTACCAATCTGATAAAAGATTTTGCCAGAAAAGGCGTGGAAACTTCTGATTCTGCAGACTCCTTTTGAAGTGAGAATTACTATCAAGAACATTTGGAAAGGAGGGTGGGATGGACAATTCTTGAGATGATAGTATAGTTCAATAAAAACAAATGCAGCTCCTCAGTGGGGACTACATACACTCTGCTTAATTCGTTCTCCATGACTCTCAGCATTGTATTCCTGGGCATATGATGAACCAAGAAAGCCTAGAAAAAGGCAAACGTAAGCAGATCTCTGGGTGCTCCTGGGAGAATACTCTGATGTGTTTCAAACCAGGAGGTTTGCTTAAGATACAAACATGGAACTAAAAGCACAGGAAATGAATCTCCTCTATATAGAGCAGCCCATCCGTGCAGCACCAATAGAGAAAGCTAAGCCACCTGTGTTAAGTAATTTATGTAGAGATAAAAAGCTGTTTTTAAATTACTTTTGTTGTAGAGGGTAGCATTCTGTAAACTCACTGTATTTTTAATCTTGACTTAAGGAAAGCACTTTTGAGGTGAATTTTAAAATATTGTGTTAACCTCCTTCAAGCCTTGCACAGCCACCCCCACTCCCCTTCCTCACACAGCCTCCCTGTTGGAGCTTGGTCCACCCTCACTCTCAGCCAAGGCAACTGTGAAACATGGAAGCTGTTAGGCAGTGGCATTACTTTGGGCATATTTACTAATTCCTTCTCTATTTCAGAGATGGTCTGGAGAGACCAGCTAACACAATCCCAGTTTGAATGTTTATTTGAATTTCGGATGCTATATGGGCCCTGAACTGATCCCCTGAATTTGTTATGGTCATAATTTTGTTATCCACAGCTGCCTCATTAGATCTGAGGCCCTTTCAAGAGAATATTGATTACTATAACTCCTCATCATCTGGTAACAATGTACACAACTGTCTATTCTCCGGTTTGTCTCTTTGACATAGTCATGGGTTAAGTTTTGAATTTGCTTCTTTTTCTAGTCACAGGATTCATGGAAGAATTATCAGATTATAAAGACTTGACCATATAAAGCAAAACTTTCTGCTGTCTTTGTTTCCATAATTTTTTTTCTGTGACTTTAACATTTATTATTTCTCAAAAGACTGTGGAAGCTCTTGGAGGCAGTGTTCAGGTTTAGATTGGTGTGGCTGATTTCTTCTGGGCCCATTCATGTGGTCTCCTTGACGGCTTTGCCGGGGCTGGATGTTTTTTGTTTGTTTGTTTTCAATAATTTATTTTTTATTTCTTCAAATTACATCTCAATCACAATCCCCTCCCTACTCCCCCATCCAGTCCCACCCTTCCACCCTCCTCCCCCTCAAACCCCCATCCTCTACTTTTTTTTTTTTTTAGTTTAAGGTATTTCTTTTTCCCCGTAACAGCTCTCCCTATTAGTCCAACAAATGGTTCTTTCTCTTATAACTATAAATACAATACAAAAAAAAAAACAGAAATAAATAGGCCACAATTATAAGAGTTATATGGCTTAGCATACATTCCCAATATCCAGTCCATATGTATTTGGCAGCTGACTTTAACATTCTACTATCTAACAATCTCCATGAGTTTAAAGTTCTGTATCTAACTCAGCTTTCATACTAACTTGCCTCACAATTTTAAAAGTATCTTCTTAGATCCAGAACACCCTCTTGATTCCTAAACAACTCAAAATTTAACTATGAGACTCTAGTTATCTATTCTTCAACCACCTCAGAGACCTGAGAGGGATAAATATGTCTGATTTTATAGGAAGTACAGGGCCTACAGCTTCCAAAACTAAGAAATGACATACCTGTGGCTGCCTGGACAGTTCCCATTTTCTCTCCATACATTACAGCATCAATCTTCAGCTGTTTGGCCCCGTTTCTCTGACAGACATGGATTGTAAAGCAGGAATTATGAAGGACTTACCTACCCTGTCTTGGCAGAGCTAGGCTGTCGACTTACCTGCTTCCAAGTTTTGTCTTTTTTTGGACAGCAGTCTATCTACAGTTGAAGCAAGGGGTTTTTCTTGCCAAGAGATAGGCTTACCACCAATTCAATCATCTCCCACTGGAGAGTCTTCGATGCTCATCTTCTACTTGGAGTAGAATAGAGAGTGCTGTCAGAAGCTGACATGTCTCGATATCAAAAAATCTTAGGTTAAGAAAACATCTTTGAATGCCATAGTCTGCAGATCTCTTGACGTTTTTGAAGATACCCTATCTATCTCTTATATTTAGATAAGCAAATGTTACTTGTCTCTTAGCAATTTGATTTCTGAGTAGCTTAGAAAATCACTGTGATAGACTGTCATAGTAACTAACAAAATGACACACTTGCATGACTATTAGTTTCCATTTCTTAATTATCCTAAACAGTTTATGATGGTTAGTAACAAGAGGCCAAAACTTTACATTTCATTTTTAAGCATTACTAGGTACAATATCTTTAAGAAGCATTACCCTTAATTTTGTGTCAATATACAAAGATCAATACCAATGTGGCCAAATATAATATTAATTTTGTATCAATATACAAAGATCAATACCTATGTAGCCCAATACCATCTTAATTTTGCATCAATATACAAGCGTCAATACAATTGTGGCCAAATATAATCTTAATTTTGTATCAACATGCAAAGATCAATACCGATATAGTCCAATACAATCTTAATTTTGCATTAATATACAATGATCAATACCAAATTAGCCAAATATAATATTAATTTTGTATCAATATACAAAGGTATAAGGCCATATTCAACAATCTGTCCTTTTTTCTTGATCTTTCCTGTACTATGTCTATGTCCCATTTTTTTTCAAGTCTGTTCACTCCTCCATAGGAGAGAAAGAAGGATACAGAAAAGAAAAAGAGAGAAGTTTCTGGGTCTAACCTCTAAAACCCATTAAACAAGGTCATTTAACAGCTTTGTAGTCTCTTCCCTAAATAACAAAATTTTCTATTATCCATCAAATAACCAAATTGGGGGGGGGGGTAACACCCTCCCCACCTTCTGGGGATGGGATGATGTTCTCTTAAAATGAATTCCTGCTGATTTGGGACGTAGTAAACCTGTTTGGGGCCCAAATAAGAATGGAAAAATGGTTAAAAATGTTAATAGATTCATTTGATGTTCAGTCCTTTTGTGCTCAGCTATTTAGATGTCCTAAGAAGTTCATAGACAGAAGCTGATCTTCAGGGCTTTACTGAAGTTCTCGCTGGAGCAGTCTGTGGAGCTGACCTATCTTAGCGATTTTGAGTTGTTGTGGTTGTAGACTTTTGAGGAAACAGCTATTGAGGAAGTCTGCAAGGCTGGATCATCTGGGCCACTCATATTCTTTGGTGTCTGATCTGTTTTCTGCTGAGGTTTCTGTTGTCCAGTTGTTCCTGGATTCCTTGAATGGATGCTTTAAATCTCCTGAAAGATAAGAACAGAGCCCTGCCCTAATCCTAACTCTGGGAAAATAACCTTTTTTTTTGGGGGGGGGGATGTCAGGTAATATTTTTCTTGGAGCAAATTTGGTTTTCTGACAATATGTAAAGTATTACCTTTCAATCCGGATTAAAGAAGAAATTATTTTGATATTTTGGAGCTAAACAAATCTTTAATGTATATATTTTGAGATCTCAAAGGACAATTTGTTTGAATTTCAGCATGCCTTTTGTAAGTAGCTTTTAAACTTAAATCCTTCCAAATCCTATGTGACTGTCTCTGCATTCTAAGTATTGGGATCAAAGACATGTGGTTCCCAGCTGATGGAATTAAAGATGTGCTCCACCACCCCTGGATCAAAGTTTTTCTCTATTGAGAGCTTGTTTTGTATCAGGCTGACCTTGAGCTCTGAGATCTGCCTGTTTCTGTCTCTAGTGTGTTGGTATTAAGGGTGTATTCTTCTTGAATGATGGGATTAAGAGTGTGCACCATCACCACCCTGTTTATTGTAACTCTAGAATTTATAAGACAACTAACACTATAGTGATCCTCCTGTCTCTGCTGGAGGTAAAGGCATGGGCTAACACCACGACTTTCATGTATTCTACCTTAGCTCTAAGTTTTTTCAACTCATGGAGGTTTGTAAAACCAGGTTGAACAGCTGTAAACTTTAAATTATTTACAGTGTTTTAAACCTGTTACCTGCTTTTTAATGCGAAACCATGGAAATATCCTATACCTCTACAAAAAAAAAAAAAAAAAGAACTTTTAAGCTGCTATCAAGTTTGTGTAATCTATGTGGCCACCTGCAGTCTAACCTTCTACTCTGAAATTAAGGCCATTTTCCTTTCATGCCAGTAAGGCAAGTATAACTTTGGTAAATTATAGTTTGAAAATTTTATATTGTATTTTTATTACATTTTTAAGCTTATTAACTCTTTTCTTAAAAAAGTATTATTTACTTCTAGAACATATTTTCCTCTCTCCTCCCCTCCTGGCCCCTCCCTTCCTCTCTCCTTACCTCCCTCTCTCCTTCCCTCCCACCTTCCCTCCCTCCTTGTTCCTATACTTAGTCCTCTCCTTCTCCTCAGATGAGGTGGGCCCTCACATATCATACTCCCTCAGATCTTGCGTCATATGAGGGCCAAGAGCTTCCACTTGTACTGGAGCTTGATAAGGCACACCATCTAGGGTGTGGTGTTCCACTAACCTGCAGCAGATTCCATGAATCACTGGAGGATAGAATTTTTCCTAGGATAGATATGCTAGGTTCCTATCTATCTGGGTGTGTGGGTTGTAGGATAGTTATCTTGTAATGTATGGTTAATATCCATTTATAAGGGAATACATACCATGTTTATGTTTCTGGGACTGCGTCAGCTCACTTAGGATGAGCTTTTCTAGTTCAATCCATTTGGTTACGAATTGCATGATTTCCTCATTTCTGATAGCTGTGTAGTATTCCATTGTGTAAATGTACCATAGGTTTTTTATCCATTCTTCAGTTGAAGGACATCTGGGTTGATTCCAGTTTCTGGCTATTACAAATAAAGCTGCTATGAACATTGTAGTGGCAATGTCCTTGTGGTTTCGTTTCGAATCTTTTGGATATATGCCCAAAAGGGGTATGGCTGGGTCTTGAGGTAGATTTATTCCCAATTTTCTAAGATATCTCCAGATTGATTTCCAATGTGGTTGCACACGTTTGCAGTCCCACCAGCAATGCGGGAGTGTTCCCCTTTCTCCACATCCTCGTTAGCATGTGCTATCATTTGAGTTTTTGATCTTAGCCATTCTGACAGGTGTGAGATGGAATATCAGAGTTGTTTTAAGTTGCATTTCCCTGATGACCAAAGATGTTGAACATTTCCTAAAATGCCTCTCGGCCTTTAGAGATTTCTCTTCTGTGAATTCTCGGTTTAGCTCTCTACCCCATTTATTGATGGGGTTATTTGATTTTTTGGTGTTTAATTTCTTCAGTTCTTTATATATTTTGGATATTAGCCCTCTGTCAGATGTTGGGTTGGTGAAGATCCTTTCTCAGTCTGTAGGCTGCCATTTTGTTCTAAGGACAGTGTCCTTTGCCTTACAGAAGCTTTTCAATTTTATAAGGTCCCATTTATTGTTTGTTTTAGTGCCTGAGCTATTGGTTCTATTCAGGAAGTTGCTACCAGTGCCAATTATTTCAAGGCTTTTCCCCACTTTCTCTTCTATTAATGTTAGTGTGTCTGGATTTATGTTGAGGTCCTTGATCCACTTAGACTTAAGTTTTGTACAGGGTGATAAGTATGGATCTATTTGCATTCTTCTACATGTTGACATCCAGTTAGACCAGCACCATTTATTGAAAATGCTTTCCTTTTTCCATTGTATGTTTTTGGCTTCTTTATCAAAAATTAAGTGACCGTAGGTGTGTGGGTTTATTTCTGGGTCTTCAATTAGATTCCATTGGTCAACTGGTCTGCTTCTATACCAGTACCATGCTGTTTTTATTAATATTGTCCTGTAGTAGAGCTTGAAATCCGGGATGGTAATACCTCCAGATGTTCTGTTATTGTACATGATTGATTTAGCTATTCTGGGTCTTTTGTTACTCCATATGAAGTTGAGAATCGTTTCTTCCAGATCTGTAAAAAATTGAGTTGGTATTTGGATAGGAATCTCATTGAATCTGTAAATTGCTTTTGGTAAGATTGCCATTTTTATTATGTTGATCCTACCTATCCATGAACATGGGAGATCTTTCCATCTTCTGATATATTCTTCAATTTCTTTCTTCAGGGACTTGAAGTTCTTATCATACAGGTCTTTCACTTGCTTTATTAGAGTTACCCCCAGGTATTTTATATTATTTGTGGCTATTGTGAAGGGTGTTGATTCCCTTATTTCTTTCTCAGCCCATTTATCTTTTGTGTAAAGAAGGGCTACTGATGTTTTTGAATTGATTTTGTATCCAGCCATCTTGCTGAAGGAGTTTATCAGCTGTAGAAGTTCTCTGGTGGAATTTTTGGGGTCACTTATGTATACTATCATATCATCTGCAAATAGGGATACTTTGATTTCTTCCTTTCCAATTTATATCCCCTTGATCTCTTTTAGTTTTCTTATTGCTCTAGCTAAAACTTCAAGTACTATGTTGAAGAGATATGGAGAGAGTGGGCAGCCTTGCCTTGTCCCTGATTTTAGAGGAAATGCTTTAAGTTTCTCTCCATTTAGTTTGATGTTGGCTATTGGCTTGCTGTAAATTGCCTTTATTATGTTTAAATATGGTCCTTGTATGCCTGATCTCTCTAAGACTTTTAACATGAAAGGATGCTGTATTTTGTCAAAGCTTTTTCAGCATCCAATGAGATGATCATGTGGTTCTTTTCTTTCAGCTTGTTTATGTGGTGGATTGCATTTATGGATTTTTCTAATGTTGAACCACCCCTGCATCCCTGGGATGAAGCCTACTTGATCATGGTGTATGATACTTTTGATTTGATCTTGGCTCCGGTTTGCAAGTATTTTATTAAGTGTCTTTGTATCCATGTTCATAAGGGAAATTGGTCTGAAATTTTCTTCCTCCATTGCGTCTTTGTGAGGTTTAGGTATCAGGGTAACTGTGGCCTCATAGAATGTGTTTGGCAGTATTCCTTCTCTTTCTATGTTGTGGAAGAGTTTGAAGAATATTGGTGTTAGCTCTTCTTTGAATGTCTGGTAGAATTCTGTGCTGAAACCATCTGGGCCTGGGCTTTTTTTGGTTGGAAGACTTCTAATGACTTCTTCTATTTCCTTAAGAGTTATAGGACTGTTTAATTTGTTTACCTGTTCTTGATTTAACCTTGGTAGGTAGACTCTATCAAGAAAATCGTCCATTTCATTTATATTTTCCAATTTTGTGGAGTACAAGTTTTTGAAGTAGGACCTCATGATTCTTTGGATTTCCTCAATGTCTGTTGTTATTTCCCCCTTTTCATTTCTGATTTTGTTGATTTGGGTATTTTCCCAAGGCTTGTCTATTTTGTTGATTTTCTCAAAGAACCAACTCTTGGTTTTGTCCATTCTTTGTATTGTTCTTTTTGTTTCTAAGTTGTTGACTTCAGCCCTGAGTTTGATAATTTTCTCTCGTCTGCTCCTCTTGGGAGTGTTTGCTTCTTTTTGTTCTAGCTCTTTCAGATGTGCTTTTAGGTGGCTAGTATAGGAACTCTCCAGTTTCTTTTTGAAGGCACTTAGTGCTATAAACTTTCCTCTTAGCACTGCTTTCAATGTGTCCCATAAGTTTGGGTATGTTGTGCCTTCATTTTCATTGAGTTCTAAGAAGACTTAATTTCTTTTTTTATTTCTTCCCTGACCCAGGGCTCATTGAGGAGAGAGTTGTTCAGTTTCCATGTTTTTGCAAGCACTCTGTTGTTTTGGTTATTGTTGAAGCCTAGCTTTATTCCATGATTGTCTAATAAGTTACAAGGAGTAATTTCAATTTTCCTGAATCTGTTGAGGCTTGCTTTGTTACCGACTATATGGTTGATTTTGAAGAAGCTTCCGTGAGGTGCCGAGAAGAAAGTGTATTCTTTTGTTTTGGGATGAAATGTTCTGTAGATATCAATTAGGTCCATTTGATTCATGACTTCTGTGAGGTTCATTATTTCTCTATTTGGTTTCTGCATCATTGATCTGTCCAGTGGTGAGAGCGGTGTGTTGAAGTTTCCCACTATTAATGTGTGACTTTCAATGTGGGATTTGAGCTTCAGTAGTGTTTCTTTTATGAATGTGGGTGGTCTTACATTTGGGGCATAGATGTTTAGTATTGAAATTTCATGTTGGTGGATTTTTCCTTTGATGAGTATGTAGTGTCCTTCCCCATCTCTTTTGATTAATGTTGGTTGAAAGTCCAATTTGTTGCATACTAGAATTGCTACTCCAGCTTTTTTCTTGGGTGCATTTGCTTGGTATATCTTTTTCCAGCCCTTTACTTGGAGATAATGTCTATGTTTTTTGCTGAGATGTGTTTCTTGTAAGCAGAAGAATGTGGGATTCTGTTTTTGCATACATTCTGCTAGCCTGTGCCTTTTTATTGGGGAATTGAGTCCATTGATGTTGAGATATATTAATGACCAGTTATTGTTACTTCCTGCCATCTTGATGTTGGTGGAAATAGAGTGTGAGTGAGCTTCTTTTCTTTTGGTTTTGCTGCAGTCATGCTATTTGCTTCCTGTGCTTTCTTGTGTGTAGTTAACCTCTTTGGGTTGAAGTTTTCCTTCCAACATCTTCTGTAGAGCTGGATTTGTGTATAGATATTCTTTGAATTTAGCTTTGTCATGGAATATCTTGTTTTCTCCATCTATGTTGATTGACAATTTTGCAGGGAATAGTAGTCTGGCCTGGCATTTGTAGTTTTTTAGAGTCTGCAAGACATCTGTCCAGGCCCTTCTGGCTTTTAGAGTCTCTGAAGAAAAGACAGGTGTGATCCTGATAGGTTTGCCATTGTATGTTACTTGACCCTTTTCCCTAGCAGCTTTTAAAATTCTTTCTTTGTTCTGTACATTTAGTGTTTTGATTATTATATGGTGGGAAGATTTTCTTTTCTGGTCTAATCTATTCGGAGTTCTGTAAGATTCTTGTACAGTTATAGGCATCTCTTTTTTTAGATTTGGGGAACTTTCTTCAATGATTTTGTTGAAGATATTTTCTGGCCCATGGAGTTGGGACTCTTTCTTCTATTCCTATTATTCTGAGATTTTGTCTTTTCATTGTGTCCTTGATTTCCTGATGGTTTTGTGTCAGGACTTTTTTAGATTTGATGTTTTCTTTGACAGATGTATCAATTTCTTCAATTTTATCCTCTGAGCCTGAAATTCTTTCTTCCATCTCTTGTATTCTGTTGGTAATGCTAGTGTCTGTAGTTCCGATTCTTTTCTTAAGGTTTTCCAGTTTTATGGATGTCTCCGATTGGATTTTCTTCATTGCTTCAACTTCCCTTTTCAGGTCTTTTATACCTTTAAGCGCTTTATTCATTTCCATCACCTCCTTTGCAGTACTTTGTTGTTGCTCTCTGAGGTATTTGATTTCCTCCCTTAGACCTTCTATTATTAATATAAGTGTAGGATTAAGGCCATTTTCCTTTGTTTCAATTGTGTTTGGGTGTCCAGAGTTATCTATAGTATTACTGCTAGGATCTGGAGACATCCTATTGTTTTGTTTTTTTTTCCATGTTCTTGCACTGACCTTTTGTCATCCGATTGACCCAGGTGTTGTCTATTTGTGTCTTTTGTCAGTTGACCTTGGTGCTCAAGAAAACTCCCTTCCCTGGGGGTTGGCTGATGCTGAGATCCTGGTGTTTACCTCCAGATGGCGGGCAGATTCCTGTAATAGACTGACTGGCTCTCTTGAGAGGAGGTAGCTGCTGCTCTCCTCAACTGCTTGTGACCCATTTGGACCAATATAGAGGGGATTGGAGTGGGGAGAGGGCTAGCCTCTGAGGACCTGGGAGCTGACAGGTCTCCTCACAAAGGCAGGTAGAGCTGTGGTTAGGTCTGTGTTCTCCTCTCACTGACCCAATCGTTCTGGCTCCCCAGATAGGCTGACTGTGCAGGCAGGGAGCTCCACCTACAATGGGTGCTGGCCTCAGTGTGCCTGTTGCTGACTGCCTCAGATGCTTGGGTGCTAGGGTGAGTGACCCACCAGCCCCACTATTTGTGGAGAACACACAGTCAGTGGCTCTGTTTGCAGTCAGTCTTGACTCCTAATTGCTTTGCTGTGACTGGGTAAGATCTCTGCCTCTCCACTACAGTGCACACTGTGTCGCCATGTTGGAAACTCTGGGGAAAAAAAAAAATCTCACTTACCTTTGTTCTTGTGGTGGGGCTGTTTTTCCCTCTTGCGTGTACAGGTCCGTGTGCAGGCTGGATATCAGACAGACAGGCGGGGCCGCTGGTCTGTGGCTGGAGACGTGGGCTGGATCTGCCTCCATATTTTTTTTTCTGGTCCTTTTAAACCACCTTCCTGTTTCCCCTGTGTGTGTTAAATGCATATCCAAGACTAGTGTTCTTTAGTAACGCCCTTCATGCTCAGATTATTGCCTTTCGGGTTTTCTTTGTAGAAGGAGATGGCTATGAGAATGCTCCTGAATTAAAATGTGAAACTTCTATCCAGCTCAATGAATTAGACAAACAGGAAGGCCAGCATGCAAAAACCAAAGCAATCTACATTTTAATGTGGCTATGTTTAACAAATTATACTATCAACTAAAAGGGAAAGATACAAAAATGTACATCATTGATAAACTACTCCTTCCAATATTTGTTAGTCCTCATAACAAAGTGTTTGAGAGTTCCTGAAGTAATCCAAGAATTGCTCTAAACAGTACAGTAAAGGTCAATATCATCAGCCAGCTTGGAGCTTGGGGTCTGTTGGGGATATACCCTAAAAAAAAGCAATCGTGTCCTGATATTATAGGGATATTGATGGGCAAGTACAGAAAGGTAAAAATGTACAGAAGGGACACTTGGTGAAAGAATGGACAGAGAAATCTTCCTGGAAGCAAGTGACATCCAGCTGTCACCAAACAAGTGAAAATCCACCTGTTGAACACCTGACTCGTCTGGGTGGAGGAAGAGCCTGGCACAGTCAAGAAGTGAGAGGAATTCAGGTGTGTGGATGAGCAATGACAGGTGACATGGGACAGATGAGGCTGGGTGGTAATGAGGATGTCCACTCTGTAGGTTAACCGAAGGAGGTCACAGGAGGGACATTTGGAGCAATGCCCCTGTAAGTAGAGCAACAGACCCTGCAAATGCTAGCTTGGGGTATCAGTGAGTTTCCTTCTAAGGTTTCTACTAGGAAGGAATTATGTCTCCAATAGAGGACTTTGTTTTGAAATGTATAGTTTAGTAGATAAATATATTTAAGATGTAGCTGAAGTTTCTGATTCCCTGAGTGTTTTTTTTAAATCATTGTCTTCTTTTTTCCTACTTATTTATAATTAATTCATTCATATTATATCTATGGATCTCTTTCTCAACAAATTTCAGGATTATGTGCTTAAAATGTATTTTGCCAGTGAGGTGACTTTGCCATTCTCGTTACTCATCGTTAATTGCGCTGTACTTTTTCAGACATAGGTTGACGTAATTGAAAAATGCCATAGCTTGCCCCTACGTACAACATAGAAAGTATGAAATAGGCTATAGAATTACACTAAAAGAGTCACCTCTATAGAGCTTTAATTCCCTGAGCTTGTCAAAAGTTGTTAAAACATTGCTTGGAGTTTTTGAATATAAAATGTAGGCAGACATGTACTAATATATCAAAAAATGACACTTTGTCAAAGAGAGCTTTCACGGGAGAATGTTCTGAATAAAATGTTTTCTTTTAAAAAGAATCCAAGCTGCTTAGCATTCCAAAGCAAACACAAAAGAATGCAAAATGCCTGAACTCACTGCTGGTCACCACCTTCAGCTTCCTCTACTTTACCATTTTTTTTTTAAGATTCAAAAAACCTGTTTCCCCAAAGAATTACTGGTTATATCCCATGAGAACCCTAATTTGACATACAATAAGAGCAACCCTGACCCTCAGCCAAATGGAGTCTCCTCAGACTTGCTAACACTTGTAATAGCACAGTAAAGACACGGCTGGATTTGTCTACCATGGAGCTCTGTGTAATGTTATGGGATGCAACCACTCCCTTATTTGTTAGGAACGTCTGCTGAAGCTAACAGCACAGTCTGATGATGAAGTACAGAACTAAAATCTCCAACTGTGTTCTCAGGAAGTGTTCCCTCCCAGTCATTTAAAAATCTTTTAGCTTCTGGTAAGATGGTAATCAGGGAAGAATGAGAGACCTTAGCAAGATTAATGATACAGATATGCTTGCATTATCAATCTCTTGTCCTCAGTGACCCCCGTGTTGCAGTTGCTCTGTGATGGTTTCAATGTTCTGGGACTTCTAAGAATGTCCAGTTTAACATAATGGTTGATATTCAAAATGTTAAGCTGAAAATCAATAGCTTACTGTCTTTGATCTCAATGGAATACTCTCTTCCCTACCTAGGGGGGGGAATTTCTACCTGCCACCCACATTTTGTGCAAAGAACAGGCCCAGGTAGGAAGCCCAGGGAACAAAGGGGAGCAAAAGAAACAGAGAGGAGCTGAGGTCTTTGATATTCAGGAGAGTCCAGAGATACCCTGAGATTCCACAGAACAGAACTAGTGACAAAGAGAACAATGCCAGCCATTTGATTGCTCTCTGCTCTCAATGAACATCCCCAAAGGGCTATTGGTGGGGCTGAAGACTGTGAAAAGGCTTGAGCTACTTCTAGACAGTGATGAGAAAAAAAGAACCCTCCCCCAACTATAAAGATTCGTTAAAAAATTGAGTATGCAGGTTTTAGTAAAATACTAGAAAAGTCTGTGGATACTGCCATGAAAGGCATATGCATTACTTTTCAGTTGATGTGATAAAATTGCTGTGACCAAAAGGAACTCTGAGAAGAAAGAATTTCTTTTGGTTTACTCTTCCAGAGGAATACGAGTCCATGGTAGCAGGGGAAGCATGGCAGCAAACAGCAGGCATGGAGGCAGGATCAGGAAGCTCTGAGATCTCCACATCTCCAACTTCAAGCACAAAGCAGAGAGAGCCAATTGGGAGTGGAACGTGGCTATAAATAAACTCTCCAAGCAAGCTGCAGGGAATGTGCTTCCTGCCACAAGGCTGACCCTCACAAAGCTTCCACAGCATCCCCCAAACAGTACCACCATGTGGACATCAAGTGCTCAAACATGTGAGCCTATGGGGGACAGTTCTCACTCAAACCACCACAGTCCAATCCCATATCAGAATTTTTTTTAACAGACTATACGTTTAAATTACTCAAATTCTTAAGAGATTGTGAGACTTTTAAAAGTGATCCTGTGTTTTACAGTATGATACTAACAGGATACCTTGGGAACAAGGAAAGGTTATGGCTTCAAGTGATGTGTGTGTGTGTGTGGAGTTTGACAAGGGGTAGACTTGTGATAACTAATCTTGATAGTTGTCCACTTGGAATACCTAGAAGAACGTACCTCAGTTGAGACTGCCTTATGAACATGTCTTTGGGGCATCTTATTGATTACTGAATGATGCAGGAAGGCCCAGCTAACAGAAATTATAAGAAAAGCAGCTAAATGTGGGCCTGAAAGCAAACCAGTATGCAGCATTCCTCCAGTCTCAGCTTCAGACCCTGCACCCAGTTTAAGTTGAGTTGCTGCCCTGGCTTCCCTCAGTGATGGACTGGAACCTGTAAGCTGAAATTAACCCTTTCATACACAACTTGGTTTTGGTCAGTGTTTTATCCAGGCAACAAAAGTGGGGTTAATACAAGAGAATACTAAGATTACTGTAGTGGCAAATCTTATGTTCAAAAACAATGTTCAAAACAAATGTGTTACCGTTAGTTTTCAAAACCTGCAACATTACAACAAGGGAGAAGCATTTTGCAGTGGAGGTGGTTGCAGAAGTGGAGGAGGTTGCAGAAGCAGAGGAGGTGGTGTTGTTAGTGCTTGGCATCTTACCATTGAATGTGCTCTCCCAGCCCTCTGAAATAGAATCAGAGGCCAGTAAGCTCTGGAGTGGAGACTTTGACTCCACCTCCACCCCTTACTGATTTCAGGAGCCCAGAGGAATGCCTTAGCCCTCCAAGCTTTGATCCAGTCATCTGGAAAGCAGGCCTAATACGACTTCATTAAGTATTTATTTAGCTCAGTGCTCTAGTCATATTCAGAACTTAATAAACAGAACCAAGAGCCATAAATGGTCAGGTGCACATGGCTTCACAGATTTTTACTCTCAACACAGTAAGGACTGTACTTTCGAGGGCAGCAAGAAACCCCTTCCAGCTGATTACTGGAGTGGTTTCGACTATCCTCAGAGTTTACAGTCCAGGAAATTTGTTCTGTCTCATGGCTCACACACTTCTGCTTCCCAAGGGTATAGATTGCACTGTTTGTTTACATAACTTAAATTCAAACTTTGTCCAAGCTCAGGCCAGACAAAAATCCCAGCATGGAGAAAAGGAAGTGGGCACAAAGTCCCACTTCTGCCCAAGAAGCTATTTGCAATTTATAAATTCCAGGAGATGGTTAATCATTTTTCCACAATGGAGTGACATTGGCTATGCTGACTACACTCCAGGGAAGGCCCTGTGAAAAAATAGTGTCCTTGGAAATATTTTCCAGTTATACCATTGTTATGAATCATTTGCTAAGGCCAGCAGAGCCTCCTCCATGTATTAAGACCAAATTAATTTCTATAGCTTACAACCTTTATAATTGGCATTGTTTTCATCATAGCTATAGACTACCTACAGTGTTATAGTATATATCCTAAATGAAACAGAAGTGTCAATGGCATTTGTCAAGTCAGCATTTGACTCTCTTATACAATAGCTGTGCTAAAGACTCCAAGTCACACCTAGTATAAATTGTGAGTGCACAGAAGAAATCAACAAAGGATGCATATTGATTTTCATACATTGAATATTACATTTTACAGCCCTTCCTTGAATGTTTTTATAAATTAATTAGCTTCAAAATGGATGGCACACTAGCAGCAAACCTCAGCTAACTGAGTATAAGTTTAATATAATATCTAAATAATCACTTCAGTTAAATATAAGAATCAGACAACTAATCATTACAAGCAGAATCAATAATTCCAGGTTTATTGTTCAGAAGCCACTGGCACCATGTGTCCAATATTCAAGTTTTTCCTCTACTGAATGAAAGGCTTAAGGAACCTCCTCAGTGTGACATCGAGAAAATGATAGCCTTTGTAGGGTCATGGTGGTCAAAAGATATGGTGAATCTGAATGAAGAAATCTGATTCCTAGAGACTTCGATGCAAGGCTTTATTTTCTACTTGTTAATGTGTTCACAACTTAAATTTTATTTGAGTCCCATTATATCTAAGAAAAAAATCAGCAATAGATACTATTTGAAACTACAAAAAGAAAATGGATACATTTTCCTAAAAGTATGACTATATATATATATATATGTATATATACAGATATATATACATATACATTTACAGAAAGGACTCTGAATGAAAAAAATCTAAATTAAGTTCAGTTTTTAAAGAAAATTCTATTACAATTGAAGAATAATGAGGAACCCCACTTCATTTAATAAAATCTAGGTATATATAGCCCGAAGTTTTATCTGATAGACTATACAAATATGTTTGTATGTAGTGTTTTTTTAATCTGCTAGTTCTTACAATGCAATGTAACAATCATCTAATATAAACTAACAATGAATGTTTATGGTACACAACATGGTGATTGTAATTTCAGAACTTGGAGGGATGTGGGAAGATTATTATTTTGAAACTAGTCAGCCTGGGCTGCATAGCAAGATCTAGCTTTGAAATATGAGAGAAAGGTCATAAATTAAGTAAATATACTCATATAATTTTATAAAATAAACTTGAAAGAACTTTCTTTTATCTCATGTGTGTGTGTGTGTGTGTGTGTGTGTGTGTGTGTGCATGTATGTGTATGAGAGGGAGTAAGAGAGAGAGAGAAAGTTGTGTACATGTAAGGACAGGAACACATGTGCTATGCTATGCCTCTGGAAGTGAAGGACAACCTGGAGTGTTTGTCCTCACCTTCCTCCTTGTTTGAGATAGGATCACTTTGTGCTGTACTGCTATGTACTCAGGGCTGACTGACCAGTGAGTTCCTGGAATTCTCTTGTCTCTACCTTTCAGGGTGTGTGCATTCCAGGGGCCCAACCCGGGTCCTCATGTCTGCATAGCAAATGTGCCCATCACTGAGCCATCTCCCCAGCCAAGGGATAGCTTTTCAAAACCACGTTTTGCTATTAATTACCTTTATTGTTGCAGAATTAATGTTCCCTCTGCAATCTGTTGCTTTCCTATATTCTAGAATTAGAATAGACCCTGAGCACCAAAGAGTGTTGGGCCACTAGTTGAGAGAAGGTGATTTTACAGTAAATTAACTTGTTTTATTACTTGAACTGAATACCTGCAATCACTGATTGTAGCATTTATCTTTTGTTGTAAAACTGAGCTAATTGAAGATGCTGCCCTACGGGGACCAGCTCACAGTGCAATGAATGTTAAGAGCCCTCTTCAGTTTAGCATTTTAATTATTCATAATTATAATTATTTCTGTTTATCTGAGATCTTTGAAAAATAATTCTAACTTATTAAACAAAATGAGAAGCTGAGTAGTTGGGTCTTTGTGTTGTTTCTTACTGAGGTCAGCAGGCCTGGGAATATGCCAACCTCTCACAAGCACTTAGATTGGTTCCCCGGACATTGAGTAGACAAAGAAGACATGTGACCTGCCCTGAAGTATCTGAGTTCATCTTTTCTTCCTTGATATCTTTAGAATTCTTAGCTCTGCTGGGATTATGAGGCACTGGGTTGATCAGAACTCAAGTGGAAGAATTGTAATAATTTATGACATTATGTTAATCAGTGAAGAAATTCAATGAGGTCAATCGCTGATATTAGCCAAGTGTACAGTTTGGGTTGTTTTTTTTTTTTTGCTTTTTTTTTTTTTTTTGACCCATCGCTTTTCTTAAAAGAAAAGGTTTCTATTCGCAATTGTTAGTTGCTGGAAAAAGAAAAGATAGTGTTATCTATGAGTAGCCAGGTAATCTGATTGTTCCCCAATTGAAGGATTCTTTTTTCAAATAGGACACAAAGTTGAGTGGGTAGGGAAAGGACTGTGGATCTGGGAAGAGTAGTGGGAAGGGAGAGTGGATATGATTTTTTAAAAAACATGTTTTGGGCTTGAGAGATGGCTCAGCCGTTAAAGGCTAGGCTCACAACCAAATATAAAAAAAGATGTTTTATGAGGCTCTCAATAAAATAAAATAACAATCAAAACTTGTAAATGTTTTTGTATGGGTATGTGTTCATGTATGTATAAGTGTGTATGTGTTCATGTATGTGTGTTCATGTATGTGTCAGTGTGTGTTCATGTATGTGTCAGTGTATGTATGTATGTTCATGTATGTGTGTGTTTGTGTGTGTGTGTTCATGTATGTGAGTGTTCATGTATGTGTCAGTGTGCATGTGTGTTCATGTATGTGTATGTTGGTGTGTGTGTTCATGTATGTGAGTGTTCATGTATGTGTGTGTTCGTGTATTTGTGTGTGTTCATGCATATGTCAGTGTGTGTATGTTCATGTATGTGTCAGTGTGTGTGTGTTCATGTATGTGTCATTGTGTGTACTTGCTTTGTATTGCAAATACATTTGAATCCCATGTACTCAAATGAAGATGGATATCAGGGTCACTTTGGATCTTTGTGTCTATTCTTATTGATCTATGTGAGTGATGATATGTCAATTTTCTACAATCTATGTACAAGCTATATATCCTCAGAGTAGTAATATGATATAGTAATTGTCACCTTCATAAGTTTTCCAGTATAGTCTATATCATCTATCCCATACCTGTCTTGCATTCAGTATCTCTCATACAACACTTTAGTTTTAGATTCAAACATGCACTCTGAAGCTAGAGAATTCTTTGGTCTTCTGGTAGCCTGTAGCCAAAAGTAAGAATGATTGATGAGGATAGTCATCTTTGTCTCTAAACAGGTCAGCATGGATATGCACGAAATATGGCATTTTAAATGCATTTAGCCATGCTCACATCAAAGCCCCGAGTCCAGATAGGAAACAAAGTTCTACTTACGAATATTATTTGGAGTACAAGTGGGAGTCTTCCATATTTAACCCGGCTCTTAATCAAGCAGAATAAATAATTATGTATGGTATTCTGGGGTTAAACTCCACTTGTGATTTATAACCCTTACCAATAAATTGTTTAACAAAAGGATTAGAATGACAATGGGGGGGAAATGTTATATATACCATCAAGAGTATGTCTCTTTCCACTGGGGGAAAAAAAGCTTAAATACAGATACTAAGGAAAAGGATTTTTTAAACTAACTATAACAATCATTTTGCAGACACTCACAAGGAGGAAAATCTACAGGACAACCAGGAGGCAAGACCAGGCCATGCGACACCAACTAGCCAGATAATCCTAGCTGGAGTAACTGAGAAGTGTCTGAATGTAGGTATGTGTATGGAAGACCTTTCTCTAACCTTTTCAACTTTCAAGCACATATGGTCGGTCAGTCACACCTGCTGTCTCACAAGCTCTCTGAAGGCACTTTGCGATCACTTGCCTGCACACAGAAGTGTCTATGCAGAACTACCCTCATCCTCTCCTCCCTCTCCCACCTATCCTACTCCTCCGGTGTTGGGTGTCCCCACATATCAGCCTCCCTCAGTTCATGAGTCACATGAGGGCTAAGAGCTTCCTCTTGCACTGGGGGCAGACATGGCAGTTCCAATAGGATAAAGTGTACCCCTATCAGGTAGCAAAGTCATCTTTCTATTCCTTTGGATTTGTCAATTGTAGGATAGTCATCCTGTACTACATGGCTAAAATTTAGTTATAAGTGAATACTTGCCATGTGTATCTTTCTGGGTCTGGGTAGCTCACTCATGATGAGCTTTTCTAGTTCCATCCATTTGGTTGAAAATTACCTGATTTCTATGTTCATAGCTACTTTATTTGTAATAACTAGAAACTGGAAACAACCCAGATGTCCTTCAACCAAAGAATAAATTAAAAACAAACAAACAAACAAAAACACTTGAGTTAATCCATTTGGTTGCGAATTGCATGATTTCCTTGTTTCTGATAGCTGAGTAGTATTCCATTGTGTAAATGTACCTCAGTGTTTTTGTTTGAGGTACTGAATAAAGGAAGAAGTGCTAGTATCTTTTACATTCTGCATCATTATTTAATTAGAATGACTCAAGTAATGGAAACAGCAGAAATATTTAATGCATTCCTTTTTAAAGCTGATTTTTATTACTTTTAATTATATGTAAGTGTATATGTCTACACGGCAGGTACCTGTGGAGGCCAGAGACATCTGATTCCCTCCAGCAGGAATCAGGGACAGTTGTGAGCTTCCTAATATGGACACTGGGAAAAGAACTCAGGTCCTTTGAAAGAGCAGCAGCAAGTGCTCTTGACTGCAGAAGCATCTCTCCAGCCCTACTTAACACATTTTCATCTCTCCTTCCAGCCCTCAGCCTCCCATCTTTTACCCTGTCTCCATGTAGTGGTGCAAGTTGGACACAGTGTCCCATGCTACACAAACAACCTGTAGGATTTGGGAGAACATGCCATTTCATAAAAACACTACAAAATTTATATGGAGAGGTTTTGAACTTATTTTTGTGGAATTTACAAACTTCTCTGGCAGCAAGGCTGATGCACCCATCCGGGAATCTCTTTCTGTCTAGTAAGTCACCCAAACAATGTGTCTGAGCTTCTGCATCAGTGATGATAGTTTGAAGTAGACTGACAAATCCATGCTTAAATTCAACTCTGCCCTCACACCACATCAATGATTCTGTGCCTCCTCAGCCCACCAGTGAATTTCAGAATAACTTCAGATTCTCTCAAGGGGGGCTAACAGCACCACCTCCAGATGAAACATCATTACCTAGAGTTCAGAAGGCTGACTTTTTAAACTCATTGTCTTTTCCCCAAGCCTTTTAACTTTACATACATTGTTTCATTTACTCATCAAGATAACACCATGAAATAGTTGTTTTTAATCCTCATTTACTATCAAGAAAACTATGACTCAGAGAGTTCAATGCTAAGAGCTAGTGGTAGACGTTTTCAAGCACAAGTTTAATACAAAGACCAAGTAAGTGATATAGTAGTCATAGGAGCAAAACAGGCTCTAGATTCAGATTTTCTATTTAATCACTAATTTTAAGTGGCCTCAGGCACATCATATACCCTCATGCCTTGGTTTCCTCATCTTGCATGATATTCTTATGAGAATCAAAATATCTTACCCATATGGAATTGAAATTATCAGAGGTTCTATAAGCATCTTAAAGTTATGAGCAAGATAAATATAAATACTGTTGCAATTAAGAAGTCTACAAGTGTTTCAAACTCTTGGAGGGCAATGGTCAAGTACAATAAAAGAAAACAAAAACCGAGGGTACAGAAGCCCACACTGTGTAGAGATTCTTGGAGCAGAGAGTAACTGCTCAGTACCAATGCTGATCCAATGCTGTTCAGTTCTCAGTTCTTAAGTGTCAGAGACCCAGAATATGGTATTTCGTGATTTTTGTTTGATTTATAATTCACATTTTAAAATGCAACTACATAGCCATAATCAATAAACTAAGAACTGGACAAAGTACCATTGGACCAAGAACACAAGATGCTCTGAGTCTGCTTCAGCAACAATTCAACAGCAGGCATAACGGAGATACAAAAATTAGATTTATATTACAGTTAGAGAAATCTAAGTGTAATCTAGTGATGTACAAATGGGAAAAGTTAGCTCCAAGTGATCTTCAGTTTGCTATTATGATAAAAGCTTTTGTGCATATTTGTGAAGTAGGTGGCATGTTCATAAGTTTGTGACCTCTTCTTATGACAAATCACGGAGGAACAGATCTTCCTTTGAGGGTATTTCTTCCTGAGTTTCACTTAAAAGCCCATGAGAAAAAGTTATCAAAATCACAATGCTAAAGATAGTATAATGAAACCGAGGTCTTTTAAGGGTACCAACCTGATTTTTCTAGATGACTGCTTTCTGGCTCACAAAATCCTCCCAGTACTTTAACTCCTTGTAGAACAGAAAGGCCACCATTGCAATTTCAAGGTTGTTTAAACATGGACTTGTTTTTTTAACTATCATGAGAAGCATCTCATGTTGTGTTGGTTACTCTGTGTCTAACTCCTTGCTTAACCAACTAAATAAATAGGTAAAAACATTGGAACTCAAGACTATTGAATGGGGAGTCTTGTTTAAGGAATGGTTATTTGGCATACCATTCATTTGGAACCTTATAAGCAATTCAACCTATAAATACATAGTTTTTAATGTTACATGTGCTCCACTCAGCATGCCTGGAACACCCTAAGATCCTCTATTGTGTTAGTCTGGGTTTTGACCTTGTGGATACTGTAGGGAAGTGAATATATTTAATGAATATTTAAGCATAAGCTTTGGCTATTCTGATACTAAAAACATCCCAATCTCAGAAAGCTGTGAGGTTCTTTCTGTTTCTTAGCACTTAATTGCATTCCTGCTGAATTAAAATAATAGCACATTAATCTCACAACATGGCACAAAGAGTTTACTTGGATTTAAGAGAGTTACCATTGCTTCTTGGTATTCTTTTGTTTATCCAATGCTTCAGATGCCAATTACTAAATTGTTTTACAAATCTGTATTTTAGCCTGCATAAAAACAGGTAGCCTCCAAGACACCTTCACCAATATTGTAGAAATCATAAAAGAAATGAAGAAAGCATCTTTATGTGCCCATGGTAGAAGCCTAACCAGAGAGGTTGCTGCTTCTGAGATCCACTACTGATGAGAATCTATGATCAATTGCTCAATTCCATCTGCCCAATAATGACTGTCAAGTATTTCTAAAAATATAAGCTTATGATGGCAATGATTCATTTGAGGTCTTTAATAGCCTCCTTACGAGGTGGCATTGATCATTATTGTTATTTATTAAGTATCTTGATGAAAGAATGGGAAGCAAGGATAATGATTACAGGAATATAACAACAAGTGACTAATCTGGGGCATATTGGGATGATACAGTACTCAGTTATAAAGATGTTTTGTAAATTGTAAGTTCCTATACAATTACCGTTGTCCCCCTCCAAAGGTGTTTACAATGTCACTTAATGGTACTATTACAAAGTAGTAAGACACAATGGAAAAAAGCTTTTCTGACACTTTTACTTTAAGTGTTTCTGAGCATTTGTTCTTCAGTGCATAGCAGGACGGCATTGTCTGAAACCTCTCAGGCATTGTATGTGCTATTCCTGGGGCACCTGCTCCATACTTGTCTTAGTTGGTATTTCTATTACTGTGGCAAAACACCACTAGCAAAATCAACTTGGGAGGGAAGGGATTTATTTTCACTTACAACTCTCAGGTCACATTTCTTGCTGAGGGAAGTTAGGGCAGGAACTCAAGACAAGAACCTGGACACAGTTACTGAGGCAGAGGCCATGGAGGAGTGCTGCTGACTGCCTTGCACCTCATTTGTTCCTCAGGCTGCCTTCTTATATACCACAAGACTACCATCCCAGGGATAGCACCACCCACAGTGAGATGATACCTCCCACATAAGTTATCAACAAGAAAATATATCACAGGCTTGCTTATAGGTAGGTCTGGTGGGGATATTTTCTCAATTGAGGTTCCTTCTTCCAAAATGACTGTAGCTGTGCCAAGCTGTCAAAAAAGTTACAAGCACAATGCTGAACATTTTTTAATGTTTTGGTTTTGTTGTTGTTGTATTTTGGTTTTGGTTTTTTTTCTGTTGTTGTTGTTTTGGTGTTTGGTTGGTTTTGGGGGGGGGATTTTGTTGTGTGTGTGTGTGTGTGTGTGTGTGTGTGTGTATGTGTATTCCAAATATTACTGCATGGATATATTTCACTATCTTAGACACATTAGGAAGCTGGGGCTTAGATAGTTTAATAAATAATAAGATAATAAATGCTAAAGCCAAAATTCAAACACAAGCCTATGTGACCCAGTATTGGTGTTGTTAGGTAATAAGTGAAAAGAAAAAACATTCAAAACAAAACAGTAATAAATAATAGTTACCATTTAAGAACATGCCAGGTGGTGGGGTAGATTCCCATGGAGATTTAAATCCATCATCCTAACAAACAAATCAAAAGGGCCCATTCATCCAAGCTTTTCCAGATGAATTAGAAGCTAATATGAGTTCTGTTTGTGTTAGAGAATTTTAAGGCTCAAGGACACTGAATTGTGGGTACAAGAACATGTACCTGGTAAGGAAGAACACTGGTGACAAGACGGGTCTTGCTGATCTCTACCACCTATTCTGTCTACTATAAAACATTATGATCTAAATAGAGTTTTCAGACTCAGTCATTCTTACCTTTTTCCTCCTACTTTATTCCTTCATTGATTTCAGTTTTATTTAGCAGTGAATGTGTTTTATGATAGCAGGAAACTATCACAAAGTTACTGTTTATTCAATTACTGTGTACTAGTTTTTGTTTATTTTATTGCTGCCCATATTTGCCTCAAAGTTAGATTTTAATGTCACAAATCCATGTGGTAAGCTTGTAGCTTGTGCTTCATTACATAGAGTTTCACCAAAAAAGAAAGAAAGAAAGAAACAAACAAACAAAGAACATGAAAGCAAATCTGCCAAACTCAGGAAAATTGTCTCACAAGTAGAAATGGTTGTTCTGAGACATCCCAAGTTACAATGTGAGATAATTCAATGGCTTCCATCCTGATCTTACAAGAGGTCTATGGCAGCCCTTTGCGTTCATTCATTGCACAAATGTCTACTGGGTGCGGCCATTATCTAACTCCATGCTGGGGTCGTTGACAGATGATGAGAACTCAAAAAAAAAACCCCGTCTTCCAAGAGCCTTGCAAATTAATTAGTGAGCACAACATTTTATGATGATGCACTAGCAAAATAAATTAAAGTTTAATACTAAGCAACAAAGGAAGCAGAGTGCTCCAAGTTCCTGGCTAGTGGGACTGTGGGTTGATAAGGTTTTAAAAGCCTCTACTCCATCTGAAGAGGGCTGGATGGCCCTCGAGGTTCTTGTAGATGTTACCAGACAGCAAAAAAAAAAAAAAAAAAAAAAAAAAAATTGTCCTGAAGTTTTGTGCATGAAAACTCCAGAAAACACAGCTGGAAAGGGAGGGGAAGCCAGACACCCAAAGCCTTTATTCTCCCTAAAGACTCTGGCCTTTGGCCCCACATGATGCCAGTTATTGAAAATGTTTTGATCAGGGGAGTGGCGTGATTAAAGTAGTGCTTTTAAAAAGATTAATTTGGCAGAACTGGGCAGGATGGATGGGTGGAAAGAATACAGCCAGAAAGCTGCTGCAATAATTCAGGTCTAAGGTGATGGGGCCCTGGACAGAAGTGGCAATAGCAACAGAGCAGAAGAAATAAACGGACGGGATGGCACAAAGAAAGAAAGACCAGTGGTCCTGTGACTAGCTTTGAGGGTGTAACGCACGCTCTGCTCATGGACTCTGCACTTTGCAATATATACAGGGTTACTGAAACTTTACATGCAGTCCTCACCATAGTAAGTGCCTACATGGAGGACGACTTTTCTCAATTCATCACTTACTTTGGCAAAATATTCAGTCAAATTCCTGCATTTCAAGAGAAAATGGATACTCGTTAAACTGGGTGGAGATGAGAAATTAAGCTTTATTCTAGCAAAATACTTATGAATAACTGTAGCTGCAGGTTGGCAGGATAGGTAGATGAATAAAGAAAAGGTACCTAAGTAGTGGTGTTCCATTTACATCCAAGTTCCTGATATTTTAGTTTACCCATTGTTATAATTTCGACCAATTGAATTTTTAAAACCTTGAATTTGGAGTAAAGTAGCTTATTTTTATGAATACATCAGTGTGGTATCCTACTCAATATGAGGGCTTTGAGGTGCCTTCTTCTTGAGGTTAATTCAATTGTCTTCCAAAAAAAAAAAAATGTCTCAGTGTGGTAGTTATTTTACTTGTACAGATGGGAAACAAGAATCTTCAGGAAGGTCAATTAATGACTTAGCCAAGGGTAGTGAGGATCCAGGAATCTAGCTCTTCCATCCATGGATCCCATGGATAGAATAGACTACAAAGCAAGAATTATTGGCTCTAGTGTTTATAGTGGCTATTGGTGATTAGAAGAAATGCTATCAGGTCAAGGAACTTTCCTTTGAAACCACACACACAGGCAGAAAGCGAGTGTCACTTCAGTCTTACTTAGGTACCATTTTAAATGCATCTGGTAAAACAAATCATAGCTCCTAGTATTAATTCATTCTCCACTTAGCATTGTTAAAATATTTATGATTATAATAAAAATGCTAACATATCGTTGCCCATTTCCCCCAGCTTTGATATAAAAGCATGTTTCCATTCTCTCATAGAGAAGAATGTCATCAAAGTTTGATGGTAATTTATGTCGTCAGTCCATTAAGTTGATTTTATGGCAGTCAACACAACTATTGTCCATTTATGAGAAACTCGAGGATTGAGCTAGGTCTCTACAAAGGCCGTTTGATACCTGCCCTTTTGTGCAGGTGACCGTGAGGAGAGTTGAGTTGGGTAATTTATGGCGAACACCATCTAGGAAAACCCATTTGCAAGATGTGCTGTCGTTTAGCGCTAAATGATCAGACCTGAGTCCAGAGACAATCTCAAGCTCCTGACAGAGCAATCCTATAAAAAAAAATATTGCCCACCCACCCAGGTGTCTTTTCCAATTATCTGGAGTAGAAATTAATACTTTTAAAAGCTGCTACTTTTTGAAAGGTTATTACAATTTATTCCAGCCGTTTCTTTTGCACATTATGATGAATTACTTTATTACACCATTATTTTCCATGTCAGCTTTTTAGAAGATTGAGTATAATGTAGAAACATTAGTGTGAATGGCAAACATACTATTTTATAGCTGAGTCATATATTTCTTTGAGAAAAATATGTGCTCAGTTTTTAATAACGGGTAATTTTATGTTTATGTTCCCTAATGCTGTTGTCAGATGTTATTTATTTCTGTTTCATAAAAACTAGAGAAGTTTCTTTTAAAACGTTAATGATGGTTTAGACAGGTTTTAGAGTCATAGTAAGAATATATTACTTAAAAGTACAAAATATGAATTTAAAGTGTTTTTCCCTAAAAGCTAATATTTTCTAGGGTTTCTTGACATCACTTTCATATATAGATACTTCCAGAGACAATAATATTTTTATTTCAATATTTGTCTTAAATAAATGTGGTGGGGAAGGAGAGATTTTTAAATTATTTCTAAACCTCAATAACTGTCAAGTCTTCTTTAAAAACTAAGTGATTTGATCATAAATGATATGTTAGCTCATATAATCACTTCAAAATATACAATAACCTACAGAAACTTTGTAAAGAGGTACAATAAAATGACAATAGTGAAGATGTTAGAGAAAAAAAGATAACAAAAATAAAATAATGAAACAAACAAACAAAATGTTGATAGATATTTTTCCTGTTAGATATTCAGTCCCACTGTGTATCGTCTAAGACTGTAAGAATATGTAATTTCTCATTTAATCAGATATTAAAAACATTCATTGTACTTCCACATGACAAGACTAATCAGACATATTCCAAACAGGATCTACTACATAATATCCATTCATATAGCAGATATACACAGATATTACAGATATATTCAAAGAAAATAAGAATAATTTATTGTTGATGGAGGAAGATGGAAAATGTATTTTGAATATAGCCTTTGAGACTGTCATACAACTATACTATGTATTTTGATCATATTCATTCCCAACTCCCCACACTCCTCATATATATATATATATATATATATATATGATGAATACCATTAGGGGTAAACATTTTACAATAGTTGAGACATCCAAAACAACATTGTAAAACTTTAACCTTTATGTTTTTGATACGATTATTTTTTATTTCTATGTTTTTTAACTGATGCAAGATTAAAAAGTAGGTCTTTTACAAACAGCTCGTGAGCAAATTCAGTCACATATCATCAGCTTTGACACTGCCACCTTCATCCCAGTAAGTGTTGCCAAAGGAAATTTTCTTTTCTCATCAAACATATTTGTTTCTTGGGCAAATATTTTCCATATTGAAATATTTGTTTTGCTGATATGACTGAAGCAAATGTTCATTTGAGCAGTATTATAATTCAAACATGTCACAAATTTTTCTTGTTGTACCAGAATTTTTTTTTTCCTTTTCTTTCTTTCTTTTTTTAATTACGTTTATTATTACTTCAAGTTACATCTCGATCACAGCCCCCTCCCTCCACCCTTCTCAGTCCCACCCTCTGCCCCCTCTCCCACCTATCCTACTCCTCTGGTGTGGGGTGTCCCCACATTTCAGCTCCCCTCAGTTCATCAGTCATATGAAGGCTAAGAGTTTTCTCTTGCACTGGGGGCCTACATGGTAGCTCCATTAGAGCAAAGTGTCCCACTAATAGGTAACAAAATCCATGTTCTTGTTCCTTTCATTCTGTTGGTTTTAGGATAGTTATCCTGTACTATATGGCTAAAATTCAGGTATAAGTAAATACATGCCATGTACATCTTTCTGGGTCTGAGTTAGCTCACTCAGGATGAGCTTTTCTACTTCCATCCATTTGGCAGCATATTGCCATGATTTCTTTGTTTCTGATGGCTGAGTAGTATTCCATTGTGTAAATGTATCACTTTTTTTTTTTTAATCCATTCATCGGTTAAGATACACCTGAGTTGTTTTAGGTTACGCTTTGAACTTTACTGTCTTAAAACCACGACTTCCATTATTCAGAGTAATGATTTCGATATCAACTGTGTAGTTATATGCTGCATTCTGTTCCCAGTGCTGCTAGATCATGCAATTTCAGAATCTCATGAAGAAGAGCTGGAAAACGCTCTGTGTGACTGTCATATACTTCCATGTAATACAGAACATTTTGCCAGGCTGGTTGTAATGCCTTGTCAAATGTATAATGGCTCCTCTCACTGTTCCTGGTTGCATTACTACAATAGAACAGATATTGTGTTGTGCATACATCCATCAAAATATGTGTTTGTTAAAATCACTAATCTACCTGATTCAATGGCCCCTTTATGAACTTCAGACACTGCATACAATCCTAGCTCTGTCAACTGGCTTTGGTCAAATAATTCCCCTCCTTTAGCTCTGTTTTCCTCTTCTGCTACATGTAGAAAATTCTGTTTCCTGCCTTACATACTACTGAAACCAAAATGACATAGTACATGTGACTTGTTTTGCAGCTTAATAGTAGTAAACAAACACAATCTGCATGTAACAGTGTTCCATTATGATAGGTGTCATTTGACTGAGCGTACTTCTACCTAATGAGAGTAAAGGTTCTGTTCTCAAAATATGTAAGCAGACACACATACTTGGCAGTAAATTAGAATCTGACAAATGCATTTTCTTCTTCCTTTTACTTTAATGTGGGAATTCCTCTTTGGACCCAAGACTTGAGTGTCTTCTACATACTAGGCAAGACCCAAGTACTCTACCACAAATAATCCAGACACTGCCCCAGGGAACATGAGACTGTTGAAACTCACAAAACCAAGGGTGGCACCAAGCATCCAGGGAAAATTTGGGCATCAAAGGGTGGTACATAAGATGGACTTGACCTTAGGAAGTCTTCTTGGTGGAAGGGAGAGTTTTGCAAATAGATACAGAGGTATCCACAGATAAAAGAGTAGGTGGTAGTGTACATAACAGGGTGTATCATGCATGAGAAACAGCATTGGAAAGTATAGACCTCTGGAAACTGGAAGCTTACAAGACTAGAATTAGAAAAGATATGGAAATTCATCAAGAATCAAGAGATAGAGGAGTGTGATGTCTGCACATCAGGAAATGTCACAGTTAAACCCATTAATTTGAATAATTAATGTGCTCCAATAATACTAAATAGCTCTCAAGATAAATAATTAAACTATAATGAAAAAGACAAAATGCTGCAAAGGCAAGCAGTGGCCTGTCTGCTAATATTCGTATTCTGAACTTGGGACTTTGTTATCAGGCATCAAACAGCCCCATAATGATTTTCAATTAATGAATAGTTGACAAGTAAAAGTGTGTGTGTGTGTGTGTGTGTGTGTGTGTGTATGTGTGTGTACAATGTACAACATAAGAACTTGATACATGAATTACAACATGTAATAGATAAATTAGGCTCCTTCAGAAAATTTGAAATATATAACACATTATCATTAAATATGTTTTACCCACATCCTCCCATCCCAATCTTCATCCCTGTCCTCCCATCCTCATCCTTCTAGTTCCTGGAAATCATCATAAAGTTTGTTGAAAAGCTATGGGATGGCTTTAAATTTAAGTGCCTTAATCAAATTTGTACATTATAAAAGCCACTCTTAGTCTGGGGATATATTTCAATTGGGAGTATGCTTGCTTAGCATGAACAAGGTTCTACGTTTAATCTCAGCTTGGCTAAACCCAAATGTAGTTCACCTGTCTTCAATCCCACCTCTTGGGAGTTGGAAGCAAGGTCAACTATTCAAGGGCATCCTTGGCTACATAGTAAGTTTGAGGCCAGCATGGGATGCATGAAATTCTATCACACAAAAAAATAAAGTCATTGTTGATGCAAGAGGAGGAAGAATTATATAGAAAAGTGCAAAAGACTGGAGTGGTTAGGAGGCTGGAGCAGTAAATCAAATAGAAGATAACAGGGCCAAATGTGAGTCTTCAAAGTAGAAATAGGGAGAAAATGAATAGAAAGTGTCACACTTGGTGATCTGGAATGGTCTTGCAATCCTAATGTCATCTCTGAAGAAAAGAAATCAAGAAAAGGAAGTTAAAAAAAAAGGCAAAAGAAGAGAGATGAAGATGGCTAAATGCTGAACACCTCAAAGTGCTAAATAACTATGAGTTCAGAAAAGAAAACTTTGGTGAATGTGTAACTAATACAGCAAATTGAAGCAATCTGGGGCTGATGGCAAGTTGCCTAAGCAGGGCACACAGTGAAGAGAGACTACAATGATAAAACCATATAGAGATTTAGGTAGAAGAAAAGCCTCAGAGAATGTTGAGGAGCAAGAGTCTCAGAGTGGTGGGAAGATGGAAAAATGCTTGTCATGAGGACCAATGGAGAAAGGCATCTTACAAGAAAGGATTGAACAGTCAAGAGCATCAGAAGCCACAAAGTTGTGAGATGGTCTGAATACTGAAAGCATGACCTCTGGACTTGACAACAAGACCTGTGGAAATTTTGATAAGATGCTAGCATTAACCAAGCCAGGGTACAAATAAAAGAAAAGAGTCCATGGAATTCCCAGAAAAGATGATGACCCAATAGTACATTCTATAAACATATTTAGATAAGTATGTGGTTGGGCATGGTGGCACACACCTTTAATCTCAGCACTCAGGAGGCAGAGGCAGGCAGATCTCTGTGATCTCAGGGCTAGCCTTGTCTACAGAGGGAGTCCAGGACAGCCAGGGCTTGTTACACAAAGAAACACAGTCTCGAAAAACCAAGAAAGAGAGAGAGAAGAAAAAGATAACTACATGATTTTTCATCTGTGAAAAAACATATTTTTAAGCTTATCACAAATATAATTATGTGTTGGTTGACTTTTTTCAACTTGACACAGGCTAGAGTTGCCTGAGGACAGGGGACCTCAACTCAAGAATTGCTTTCATCATATTGGCCTGTAGGCAAGTGTGTGGGATGATTTCCTGATTAATGATGGATGTGTAAGGAGCCAGACCCAGAACACTGTTGATGGTTCCACCTTTGGGCAAATGGTTCTGGATTGTATAAGAAAGCAGACTGAGCAAGCCTTGGTGAGCAAGCCAGAAAGCAGTATTCCTCTATGGTCTTGTTTTAGTTTTAAGCAAAAATATAAAAATAAAATAAAAAAATCCCCCTCTCCCCAAACTATTTTGGTTAGTGTGTTATCACAGCAACAGAAAGCAAACGAGAACTGGTATAAACATTACTTTTGATCACAATGGATTTTTTATAACTGAGCAATTAATTCCCTGCAATTTTTTAACATTGAGCAAAGGCAGTGGTGACACATAGCAAAGAAAAATTCCTAACTGAAGAGACATTCTCATACTTGCCTCTACATCTGTGGAGTCAAACTCAGAGCAGACTGAGGAGGGAGAGCCTGAGGAGGGAGAGCCAGTGATTCATTACCACGAGTGAAGAGGGGACGGGCTATAAATCAGAATCGGGAGCAGCACAGTTCTGTGTCCCTTGCTCTCCTCCACTGTTGAAAATTAATTTTCCTCGGGATTCTTTTCTTTCTGGAGATTGTTATTTACTATCGTCCACCCAGACTAGCTCATTCATCTTAACAGGCAGTTCCCATTGGTACACCAGGGTGAAGCATAGCAGATTAGTTGAGGGGTTATAAGAACTCTGTGTGAAAGCTGCTTCCACTTCACTCTATAAATGTTTGTCATTCCATTTTACACCAAGCCCAAGCCCAGCTTAGAATATGACATTTGTGCTTAGGAGAGACTTGAGAGTAATCGTGTATGGGGAAGTTTCCTTTGAAGAGTGGTTAACATCACTTAAATATGTAATAGATTGGGGTTTTTGAAGGGACACTGCCTCTCCCCACAATTTTTTTGGCTGCTTCAGGGAAATTTTAAGGAGCATTTGCCCTGGTCAGTGGCAGAGCTCTGTACAATGCCCCTCACCCTGCTTCCTATTTTTCACATCACCGTTTTTCAGGGAGATCCAGATCCTGAGCTCAGGGCCTTTTCATATCCTGTTCTTATTTAATGCCCTTCAGAGGCAGGAGGGTGACACTCCAATGGCATCCACTTGACAAAAAAGGGAAAGTCAGAATCCTAAAAATTAGGTATTTTTTCTAAGGGTTTATCTAATAAATACCAAGGCCAGGATTCAAAATCATATTGCCCTGCTTACTGGGACTTGAATTGTTTGTGTGTTTTCTCTTTTTCCTTTTAACTACAGTCCATTGGTTTGGTTAATAGACAATTGGTGTTGTCTTCTTTGACACTAAAACAAACTTACTTTTCGCCTTTGTCCTTTGTAACTATTTATACTCTTTTATTAACATCTCTATGAGATACTTAAAATCTGGGGACAGATTGGAGGGAAAGTACTCTATTAAGTCACAATATAAAGTACTCATCAAAATTTAATATCACAATAAAACATAATCCATAATGATAACTATACCAGTCATAAACAAAAGAGGCATAGAGATACAAAATAATTAGCAAAAAATGTGTGTCTTAGCTAAATGAGAGAATCAAGAGGATAGAAGTTCCCTCGAAAGGGGAGAAAAGGGTCTTTGTGATAATTGTGGAAGATGTCCATAAGGGGACATTTGACAGAGGAAATAGAAGGAATCCCTTCCTATGCTTATGTGAAGGGGACTTCGGGAAGATGATACAGGCCCATTAAAGATCTGAAGCAGGAATGAGAACCTGTTGTGTGTTGCTACCCCTGACTTCCCCTAGCAAGGAGAACAGTGGCATCCATTAGGGACTAACAGCCAGCAACACAATCAGATGTAATGGGACGGGGTGACCTTGTCAGCCACTCACAGTTCTGGGCCAAATATACTCAGCAAGTCATATTTATAGTTAGCCTGGCTTTAATACATCCTCACCACATTTTTTTCCAGTCTATTCTTCTGTGAAGTTTTCTTTCAGTTATAGACTGGTAACTAGAGGATTTGGTCTGAAACCTAGATGAGCCCGATAAGAAAATAAGTGTGCTTCCACTCCCCATCCCCTTCCCCTGCCTTCTGAGGCAGGCAGCAATAATTGATCACAGATTCTTCTAGTCACAATAAAAAAGGTCAGATCTGAACAAGAGATGAACCATCCTAGACATAGCATTTAACACTTGAATGTCTCCATCTCCTTCTGCCTCCTGGCTGTTTTCTGAGAGTGCCATCCAAAAGCTAAGATCTCAGCATCTTGATTTGTCCACGTGTCTGTCTCCCTCCTGTCTAACCTCCATGAGATCATGCTTGCTCCGCATTGAATATCATCTGAACCTCCATGTGTTCAGTGTCCATGAGTCTTCTAAATAACTCTCTATTCACTCTTAGCCACTTAAAACAACCTGATCTCCAACTATCTGGATGAAAAACTTATCTTAGCTTTTCTAGATCTTAGTTTACACATCTGCAAAATGGGTCTGATCTTGCTCAGGCTGTAGGACTGCTTGGAGTACTAGGGAGGCATTAACTATTTATAAAGCAGTTATTGATAAGTTGTTGATATGACAGAATTAAAAGTTTTGAATGAAGTGGACCCAAGGAATTTGAAGCAGAAATAAATGAATGAAAATTAACATTTGGAACTAAATCAATAGTTTTAGCTTAAGCTCTTACCTGCCTGGGTATAAAACAGTTAGTCAGATCTACGTAAAGCAAAGCATGACAGATCAGGATAAAACCTTGATCTCTCCAGCAAAAAGCCATGATGGGAATCTGTCTAGTTGTAAATACAAATATAAAAATAAACCTCAGGTAAACCTTGCCATGTAAGGAAATGGAATTTTTCAACAGATAAGTGGGAAAGAAAAATATATTGATGCAGAAATGTAGAAACAGATGTTTGGCATGTTTAGAAGTAAAATTAGTTCAATTAGAACATTCTGATATTTCAACCTATTGTTACTTAATGGGGTTACTCCATTCAGTTAGGTATATTGAAGCAGGACAGACTTGAGACTAGGACCTGACACTTAATCACCAATATAAAACAAACAAGAACATATGTCCCAGCTATTCTAAGAAAGCATAAGCCCAGAGATGGTACCTACTATGTTGGCAGCAATGGCCACATTATGACTATTAAGTACATTAGGGCAAGAAGGAGATATTTTAAAGAACAAGTTAACTATAGCTCCTGGGAATATTCTAGCAGATATGCAGGATCCCAAGCATTGGCTGGAATACAAAGGCAAGACTTCAATTTATCAGAGTCAGGAGGGATGGAGAAACTACACTTCACACACTGAGCTGGTGCTAAATTGCTATATGGCAGGGGCTAGTGATGTAGCTCAGTTGGTAGAATGCTTGCCAGGCAAGTACCAAGTCCTAGGTTTGAGCTCCAGGAATTAGTAAACCACCTGGTGACATGTACCTGTAATTCCAGCTCTCAGGAAATGGAGTCAGGGAGATCAGAACCCAATGCCACCTTCCAGCTGCATAGAAAATTTAAGAACAGACTGGGATACATGAGAATATGTCTCAAGAATAAAAGAAAGATTGATATAATATAGCTAATGTAAGCCAGCTAAGGTGGGGAGGTTTTTAGGCAGATCCTCAGGTTAAACTAGAAACCAGCGGATTAAAGCAACACAGAAACTTGTCTAGCAAATTTCAAAGTATAAGTTGAAGTTGTAGCAGCCAAAACTACATGATACTGAGCCCCAGCGTCTATCCCTACATAAGAAGGAACTGAGGGGTCCAGGAGCAGGCTACTGGGATAGCTCTTACACGGGGAGAATAGACCAGGAAAGCAAGAAGTATACAGATGCAGAGAACAGCCATTGCTGATCCAAACACTCTCAGCAAATCCACACTAGCCTCTGGATTTCTCTGAGCTTCAAGGTGAAATCCTGAGGAGATGATGGGAAAAGTAAATCTGGAAATTGCCTGAGGGTTTCAGATCCCTCCTTCTTCATAAAAACTAGCCCATGTTCGGTTCAGATGTCAATAGGCTTATTCCTAATTACTTAAAATTTTACCTGTAACTGGGTTTGAGACAAGAATGAAGTTACAAAATGTAAAATTCTAAAGCCAAAAGTTCATTCAAATTTAAGAATATGGGAGTATTAATAATGGTGGTGATGGTAGTGGTGGTAGTGTGTGTGTGTGTGTGTGTGTGTGTGTGTGTGTGTGTTTACTTGACTGCACACATGCACACACGCATGATGCTAGAGATTGACCCCAAGAGATCAGACATGATAGACAAGTGACTCACCTCCCCACCAACCCTTCAGTCTCAGCTAGTGAATCCTTAACAGGATATGTGTTTATCATGTATGTGCTTGGTGGATAAGTATGATGAATGGAAACAGAGGTATGTGCTTGCAAAGCTTTAGTGTTGAATCACTACAGAAAACTCTTGTGCTACTGTTGAGAATTAAGGCCAAATTGTGTTTTGAATGAATTAAAAAATTTAAGTTTGAAATTTCTAGCCCCAGAGAACAGGATATATGATTATGCTAAGTGTAGTGGAGTAGAAAATGTGAGCTTAGAATAGGCATTGGCACAAGAACTTAGGTTTTCCCTCTTTTAATTTACAGTTGGAGAAATGTTGACATAACTTTTTACAATTTGCATAATTTGATTGTATCTTCTTTTAAAGGGGACTTTGAATGTATTGGAACTTAGAGGGCAAATGCATACTTAGAAACAAGTGTTTGCTGAGGCAACTGGAATTCTATCCACTAGAAAGCTAATCAACAAGATGGCTAGTTACATTTATGAGTATTTCTTTTAGAGGCATTTAGTTTCCATCCTGCAGATGGTAGCTGCAGCCCATTAGCTCCAAGCCAAGCTTTCCAGAGTCCTATTGTACTTAGCAAGATTGCTATTGCCACAACACAATTATTCCAAATTCAGCCAGAGTGAGCGGGCCTAAAACAAAGCTATGTCATAACAATTTAATCCCAGCTCACCTTCCCTGATGCTGGCTAAACAATCAAACACCTGCTGAATTCTGTTCCGTGTAATGAGAACATCTGAGCTACAGAGATCAAAGAACACGACATTTGATCTGAAAGCCAACACAGTAGAACCCCGTCATAGAAAGGATTGCTTTTATAAGGTTTCAGAGAGCTATTCGACAGATTAAATCCTGCTGCCCTAAATAAACAATACAAAAAAATTCTTCCTTGACAGAGTTAGTGGGTAAGGTGTTCGTTATTTCCCCAGCAGCTACGTGTGTAGGTGCTTTGTTGATCAAAATCAGCTTTGTTTTGAGCAACTTTTTAAAAATGGCCTTTTGTAATTTACAGAGGCAAGACATCATGTGCTTTCTGTTTTCTTACTCATTGTCCTTTATGTTGATAGCTCTGTGCACATAGACTATGTGACACATAGAATTATGAGAATGCTCCAGAATTCATGAATAATGGCACAGACTCAAACACACTCCATAGGATTTCCAAGAAATTATTGAATTGGAAATATTATTCAATCAATTCTATTTATTGATTTATTAAGCAAAAGACTAGTTTTAGGTAAAAATATTTGATAGCATCAAATAAAATATAATTTTTGTTATAAAAATGTGCTATAAAAATATCTGTTCCTTACACATTACAAATTCTTGCATTTAAAAGTAACACTAGCCAAAAGTGCCTGAGCATCCTTTCAGCACAATCTCATTATACTTTATCTGACATGCTTATCTAACCAAGAAAGAGAAGGCTGCCTCCTTTTACTAGCTTCCTAAATTTGGATCCCATGAAAGATACGGATTTAACACAATTTTGGACAATTTTGGACAGTGTTTTAATTCACTCAGGACAACTTTCTGAGCAACCAATAAAATAAAACTTTAGCGAGAGGTGGTAGTGCTTGCCTGTAATCCCAGCATTCAAGACACAAAGGAAAACCTCAAAAAGGTTTAGGCCAGACTGATGTAACTAGCAAGTACCAGTACCAAGCTAATCATAGTCACATAGCAAAACAAACAAACAAAACTAAACATTGAAATAGACCATGGTGGCTCACATCAGTCACCCCAACACATGGACATTGGCGGGGGATTGATGTGATTACCTAGACAGCTTGGGCTACAGGGTGAGGCCCTGTCTCAACAGGGTGAGGCCCTGTCTCAACAGTGTGAAACCCTGTCTCAATAGTGTGAAGCCCTGTCTCAACAGTGTGAAACCCTGTCTCAAAAACAATTGCCCTTTTCTAAGTGCATATTACTCTTTGCACATGATTTTCAAAGATATATCTCAGATTCCAAAACGTCTCTTAGTCAAGCATGGCAGCTCACACCTATAATCCAAGCACTTGGAAGACTGAGACATAGCTCAGAATTAGAGAGCTTGCCTGGTAAGGGTGAGGCACTGGGGCTAGTCCCCAATATACCCCTCACTTCTTTCTAGTATGTTTAAGCTATTGTCAAAATGTGGCTGTGTTATAGCAAATACATCCACTTTTATCCCAATGCATAAAATCATATCAGAATGATTTGATGTAAGAACAAATATATACATATCCTTAGAATATTTTCAGTTTTCAGTTATAGGTAGCCCAGGTCTGGTTTTTAGACATAAATTCGTAGGTCAAAAGAATGCTCAAAAACACATTATTTTTGGAGACAGAGTCTGTCTTTTTACAGCCCAGTGTGACCTCAAACTCATTGCAAGCCTCCTGCTTGAATGCTAGAAATCAGATCTGGTTTCAAGGCTGTTTTCATTTGGGAATACTTGCATATTGCCATGATATATAGACTCCATCTGTTATGTTATCCACAAAGTTATATGGTAATTTTACATATTAAATAACTTTAGGCATCCCACAAAATTTTATGGTGCATATTTTCCCACTAAGGCATCATGTTGTCATGCAGAATAGCTTGGATTCTGGAATATTCTGGATTTGGGATTTTTGAATTAGAGTACTCAGCCTGTAGAAGTTTATTTCTCAGCTGCTTAACAAATTAGAGAAGTCTAGGATGACAATGCAGTTGTGCTCCCTTGGTTTATCCCAAGGTTATATCCTTCATGTTATCTTCAGTCATCTTCATCTTCAGAATTGAAACTATCTTACTGCTCTGGCAACAGGAATAACAAAAATAAAAGACAAACAGCTTTTTTTTTAAATGAAGTTGCATACATCACCTCTGTTCATTTTTCATTCATACAAATTCAGTCATATGGCCACATCTAGCTGCAAGGGAGGCAGGAAAACAGTCTTCAGCAGTCTCTATACAGGTCTATGCCACTAAACAGCCAAATAATGTGCTTTCAAAATCTTCTCCACTCTTGCTAACCAATGTGAATATAAATTGGTTACCATATTATCCACAAGGAAGAAGAGATAGCTTCCATATGCTGATGATATATAAACAGTTGTTCATCTCTTCCCATGTAGTCCCAGTGCATATGGTATAATATTGATGTAGGAATATATAATAAAAGACTATAGTTCATAAAAAGAAAGAATAGAACACACTTATCAGTCAATGATGCAGAGTAGTGATGAAACTTTAGTGCTCAGGAGCTGCCTGTCTTTTAGGGGAATTTGGTTCATAACTTACACCCTACAGGACCCTCTGGGACATTGGTGTCCATAGCGTCTGACTTTTCACTCTGACAGATTCTTCACTACTCATATTTCTCCTTAGCCACAGTCTCAGCCATGGACTCTGCTGCCTTTTAATGGGACACCTTACCCTAGCTGGATTGCCATGTCGGGCCCCAGAGCAAGAGGAAGCTCTTAGACCTCATGTGACCGATGAACTGAGGGGGCTAGACATGGGGGAGCACCCCTCACTGGAAGAGAAGGATAGCAGGCAAAGAGGGAAGGGGGGGGGGGGGGGGGACTGGGAGAGGAGGAGGGAGGTAGTTGTAATGGGGATGTAACTTGAATAAATAAATAAATAAATGTTGAAAAATTGAATACATAAGGAGAAAAACATTCTCTGGGCCCTAGTTATGGGATCTCATCTGTCAAATTTGCACATTATTTAAAAACACAATTCCCTCAGAATTTTGTCAATTTAGCCCAGTTAGTAACATCTCTGTAAGAGACAAAGCTGATTGCATTTATTTAATTGTATTGTTTAAAGAGATGTTTCTTTTTTAGAATGTTTTATTGGTTGTTTGTGAATTTCACATTATGCACCCAATCCTACCATTCTCCCTGTCCCCTCATACCCATCCTCTGCCCTTACAACCTCTCCCAAAAAATAAAAAAGTAATCACATAATGGAAGCTGTGTTATGTCACAGTGTGTCCCAGAGTATACCCTTTTGTCCACACATTTTTGCTTGCAAATGTTCATTGTGTTGAGTCATTGGTATGGTTGGAGGTCTCTGGTTTCTGCTACGCCATCAAAACTGGATCCACACTGGGATTCCCCTCCGATATCTTGTTGTTGCCCTGTGTCATGGAGATCTTGCAGCTTGGATCAGTAGGGCCAGCCCCGTCAAGCACTCTAGCAGTTCATCAATGGGGCAAATGTTGGGGTGGGCCAACTCAAAGTCCTGGGTCTGTCCTGGTTAGCTTATCCAATGTCACAGCCAGCAAGGGGCAAAGCCAGCTCTTCTGCTCTCATGCCCTTGGGCCACCTCACCCACACCCATACCAGAAGGACCAGCTCTACTGTGCTGCCCAGGCAAGGTTCAGGGCCCACTGTCCCCGGTGCTGTAGCAGGTAAGGGGCAGGGAATATTCTCCTGCTCTCATGACCCTGAGGCCAGCTCTCCTGCTTGCTGCAGGTTTTGATGGGTGAGGATAGGAGGACAAAAGAGATGTTTGTTTATTGTGCCCACCCCTTTCTATGTTAGATGTCCTACTTAGCCATCTTGGTGGTTGGTCAGCAGGAGAAAATTTGTAGTATCAAAGAGAAGTAAATGTGGAACCAGCCAGTTTTGACTTCCTTTTTCAATTTTGATGTAAATTCTGAAAGCAATCCTATATCCAAATCAGATGAGCTTTCCTCGTGGAAAATGATGAAGTTTTAGAGCCATAATAATAATAAATACAAATGAATACAAGCCTTAGAAAATCAACCTTCTTGTATCTGTCCATTGATTGAAAGGAGATGAAGCCTAGTGTAACATCTCAAACAAGATCATATTCCATCAGTTCTTGTAATTCAGCTAGGATTGGTACAGCACCATGGTCCTAAAGGATAAACCAAGCTAATAAGCCTGTAGCTTGGTAGCAGACAGCCATGCTAATCTCATGTGACCCTTCATATAGCACACTCCCATGAGCTCACCCTCTCATCTGCAGTTCTCACACAGCATGCAACTGCACTCTCACTGTTGCATCTGCTTTGTTGTCTGGCATTCCTGTTTTTGTCCCAACCTACTAACTTGAGACCTCTCATGTAGGCTCTACTGTGTTAGTGCCTCTCATTCCTACTCAGATGACTCATTCTGACCACTGTCTACAATTTTCTCCCTCTAATCCAGAAACCTGTGTCCCTACGTGAGCATTATCATCATTCCCAATCCCTAATTCAGGGATGTGACTTTTTCAGATGAATATTGTCAGTGCATTTCAACCTTTGATTTAGACAAGGTTTAGGCTTACTGAAGAAAGCATTGCAAATCACACTTGTAAGGAAATATGAAACACTAAAGGATTTTGAGAATGAATCCCTCATAATAATGGAACTCTGTTCCTGGAAGGATAATGAAAAGCCAGTATGAGGTGTTTTGCTCTGTTTTGGTGAAGTAGTCTTTCAATCATATGTGATAGGAATGTACTCCAAGTACCATCTAGAACAGTTGCTCTCAGTCTTTCCAATACCGTGACTCTTTAATACAGTTTCTCATGTTGTTGATCACCAACCATAAAAGTATTTTGTATATATTATACAGCTACTTCATAACTGTAATTTTGCCACTGTTATGAATTGTAATGTAAACATCTGTGTTTCCCAATGTCTTAAGCAACCCCTGTGAAAGAGTTATTCAACCCTCCAAAGGGGTTGAGAACCATTGATCAAGAAGCACACAGACATATTCTGATTCTAAAATCCAAAGGAATGTAGTCAGAGTGCAAGAACATAATTTGTCTGGAAGAATAACACCAGATTCAAAGTCAAAAGTCTGAGAACAAACAATAACTGAAATCAAGAACTGAAAGGCAAATCAGAGGCAAAATCAAGATGTTAGAGAGACTGGGGTAAGCAAAAGATGGGCAGATAAGAGGCATTTCTACAAGTGCCAGCAACACCCACAGGAATGTTAGAAGGGCCCAGACTCCACCAACACTGGCAAACCTTTACCTCTAAAGGCTCCCATTATTTAGGGCATGAATAATGTCAGAGCAGTGGGCAAGAGAGGAACAGGTGTTTACTGAACAGAAGATAGGTACCAGTCATTATCACAGATATTGTATAAATACTGTCATAGCACTTTGAAGGTGGTATCAACTCTTAACAATTACCCCTGAAGAAACTGAGGAATGTCAGAGTTGTGGTGAGCCCCTAGCCCCACTTGATGCTAGAGAGTTTGTCTTTCATCTAGCAAGGGTCAACATGAGCTGAAAATAGTCTCTGGACTTTCTGAGCCAGCTTACCATCTCCATTTCTCTGCTTATGTGTCTGGATTAGGTACTTTTCTCATTGCTGTTACAAAATACCTGAAAAAAAAAAAGACCCTCAAGGATAGAAAGGTTCATGATAGCTATGATTCATGGGGAAATAGTCCATTGGGGTGGGAAGGATATGACAGGAATATTTTGAGACAGTTGATCACACTCAGGAAGCAGAGGGAGATAGATATATGTTACAGTTCAACCTTCTTTCTCCTTTCTATTCTGTCTGGCAAACCAGTTATGTGGTGATGTTTGTCACATTCTGGCTGTGTCTTCCTCCCTCAGGTAAATTTCCCTGGAGATATCTCTCATGTTCCTCAGTCTACTCAAGTTACAAATCAACATTAACAGTCACAGCACTATAGAGGCATTTGCGTCTTTACTATCTTCTGGATGGGGGTCTCTCATTATACGGCTATGTTTTGTCATATAATAGAACTTTGAGTTTCATCAGAGGTTTTTGAATGGGACCATCCATTAACTTAGTGAAGACATTCCCAAGGTTGAAATAGATTTGTTTCTCTATGAAATAAAGCAAAAGCCTCATTTGGCTCAGTGTATATTCTCCATCCACCACACACATTTTTCATCCCCTTTTTCTGGTCAACCATCCTCACCTCCCAAGCATTGAGTGCCCGCCACGTGACCAATTTCAGTCTCCATAGAGAATGGGTGAAAGACCACACAACTGATCCCATTCTTTTATGATGCTACTAGTCTGTTCTTTTCTTCCACTGGTTTGTCTGCTTTAACTTTAGACCTTGTTTATCCAGGACTTTTTTTTTTCTTAAATCTTAGCTATAATTGTATAGCCCATTAAGTGGCTTGCCTCCTCACATCCTCTGCTACCACGTCTACGTAAAGATAGAATACGGTCACCCTTGAAATAACCAAGTCATGATTCCTCAAAGCACAAAAGCTTAAGGAGCGAGGATAATGAGAACAGGGAGGTAGTATAACTCTTGAAAAATTAAAGGGCTAGTCAGTGTTTCATGACAGCTAAAGGGGAAAAAGTGGAGATTCCAAGAATGTTACACTCAGCCAGCTATAAGAAATGAGAGAGAAAATGCATGATAGAAAATGGAGCAGAAGGGTATCTGTTTTATTTAACTTTAACATAAGGATCTGTGACCCACTGAAGCATTCCAGTGGTCATTGACATGCATAGCAAACTTGTGCTCAGAAGAACAAATGAGCCTTCATGTTAGGTGGAACATAGAGAGCAAAGCGCCAAGATGCTGAGAATATTGACAGTCCATAAATGGTATCCACAGGACAGGAGCTAATAGGCAGGTAGGGCAAGCTGACTTTCCCAGCTCAGCCATTCCATTGTGCTGTAATCTTGTCATATTCCAACTGCGTTTCATACATTCAGTATTGTACATATTGTTAAAATGAAAATTAAAACTGTCATACTTGCCCAGCTCAGGCACATTTATAATTTATCACCTTCCTTTCTAGTTAAAAAGAACAACCAGGGAAATGCTGCCTAGCTTTCACTCCCAGACCCTCAACACTGCGTAACGCATGCTTGAGCCTCCTAGGACAGATATACTGCACACATTTAGCATATTTATTTCTCTCCTTATGGAACTTTTTCTTATCCCTGCCATGCTTAGCTTTAAATAGATTCGGGGCTATAAATATTACATGGAATTTGGAGATCTGAAAAAAACTTCATCACTGATTTACTGATATGCTGGAGAACAAATTTAGTGTCTATATTTACATGATAAAACTTTTCAGTTAATGCAGCGGACTTTCCCTAGCTGTGCATGGCAATGATGTGATTATAGCTTGATCCTTGAGTGACAAGGGAAAAGAAAGAGTCCCATATCCTGAAGTTGATTTCTGTAAGTGGAGATTCACTGAGGCCAGGGAGGTGAAGAGGCATGGGCTTCTGATGGTGAAGGTGATTTGTCCACTTGATACGGTAATGAAACCAGAATATTCTTCTGATATTATAGTTGCATATAGGCCATCATTTTTAAAGTGCTTTTATTTTCCTGGGAATAAGAAGTACTATTTATCAAGTAGTACTTTGTATGTTCCAGGCATGATTGCTCATCCTATGTTATGTAATTATTTTTTATTGTTTAAATATCTTATTTAATTCTTACAGCGATCTGAGAGATTGCAGACCAGGAAACTAAAATAAAAATTAAATACCTTGTAAGAATCATACACTTAGTTAATATACATTTGCCTAGTTCCAAATCCATTCTTTTGTCTCTTCCATGTACTATTTCCTGTTAGGAAGCTAAGAACAGCCATTGTCTCACCGAGGAGCCTCTCTGCATTTCCTATTGGCACTTCTTTGTCTTCCATGCACTTGGAACTGATCTGAATATGATGGGATCGTCCTGTGACAGAGACACAGCCAGAGAAAGGGAGCAGGGAGTAGTCAGCAATGTCCCCAGGTCTCCCCAGGTCTTCATTTGGTTCAGAAAGGAGTCTCAGATTACAACAAACCAGGGTATGTGGACCCCAGAAATCTTCTCATCAATCTCAGATATATTCCTACATCTCAAATTTTAGCCAATCACAAGCCAGCTTCATGATTTCAGCCAGATCAACATACATTTTTACAATTATTCAATATGCTATGCAAATCAACTTTTCCCTAAGTACATTTATTAGGAGTGAATTTCTATGACAATTTTAGCCAATCACAGGCCAGCTTCATGATTTCAGCCAGATCAACATACATGTTTACAATTATTCAATGTGCCATCAAATAAACTTTTCCCTAAGTACATTTATTAGAAGTGAATTTTTATGACCTTTTTTTTAGGTTTTTTGACACAGGGTTTCTCTGTGTAACAGTCCTGGCTGTCCTGAAACTCACTCTGCAGACCAGGCTAGCCTTGAACTCATAGAGATCTGCCTGCCTCTGCCTCCCAAGTGCTGGGTTTAAAGGCATATGCCACCACACCTAGCCCTTGTAGACAGCTGTGAACTGCCATGTGGGTGCTAGGATTTGAACCCGGGTCCTTTAGAAGAACAGCCATTGCTCTTAACCACTAAGCCATCTCTCCAGCACTGTTAAAGTTGAAAGTCAATAATTCCTTCTACACATTCAAGATAACCTGAAATCCCAGCACACAGGAGATAAAGGCAAGAGGATTGTTTCAGACCACCCTGAGCAACATAATAAGACCCTGTCACAAAATGAAAATCATACAAAACAAACTAAAGTCGTTAAACTCTAGTCTAATGTTATAAAATGCAATCTAGGTCTTACTGTGATGCATACATATTGAAAACATTTAGGAGGTATTAGAGGCATGTAACATCTAAGTGAGGCTGCCCCTCTGAATGAATAGAACTTAAAGTGAACTGGAAGGAAGGAAGGAAGGAAGGAAGGAAGGAAGGAAGGAAGGAAGGA
>CAJQZJ010004824.1:5486694-5515224 GCA_907164525.1 Lophiomys imhausi
GGAAGGAAGGAAGGAAGGAAGGAAGGAAGGAAGGAAGGAAGGAAGGAAGGAAGGAAGGAAGGAAAACAGGCTGTCCTGGGGTGATTCCATGTTGCCCTATGTCATGTTGGTGTATTATTTTCAGTAACCACTGCTTTGTGTCCTTTGTTGGCTTCATCAGTCTTTGGACCATTGTGACAAAATACTTGAGCAATATGCAGGAGGAAAGGGTCATTTGGCTCCTGGTTGCAGAGGCTTCAGCCCTTAATGGCAGACAGTTCATCAGAACAGGAAGGTTCACATAATGGTGACCAAGAAGAGAGGGAGAGACAACCTGGGATAACGGGCTTCTTCCTCCTCAGTCCTACAGCAAGGTGTTGCCCACACTCAAGTCAGCTCTTCTTCCCTTAGTCAGTCATCTCTGGAAACACCCTCAGACGCACCTAAAAGGATGCTGTGTTAATCTCCTCTGCCATTCTCAGTGCAGTCAAGTTGACAATCAAGGTTAACTAACGTACATAAGCAACTCTGGTCTTGTCTATGCACCACATATTACAAACATGGCCCAATGTCTGCTTAGATGTTTGTACAGGTGAAATTTCACCTTTCATCTTGGAGACAAACCTCTGGATGGTCACAAGGGAATGGTTTTGTCATTCTTTATCACTAGATGGCATTTCATTCTTCTGTGTGGCCAATTTTATATTGCTGTACTTATCTATGCGGATTGTGTTAACAGAGCAATGTAACACCAAGCCCAGTACTTGGTACGCTGGCTACAGAACACCGTGTAACTTAAATTTGGAACAAGTGAGATCTTTTTGTGGCATCTGTAAGTCTGTGTGCCTCTTGATTACCTTAACAGAGTCTTTTTCATTATGCAGTACCGTTTCCTAACTGCCACGAGCTAAATCTGCCTACCATAGCTTTTGTACGTTCAAAATGTAAATAGGATACTTGAGAGGTGAAGGTAGAAGTGAAAATGTAGTATTAAGGGAGAGAAAAATATATTTTCCAGATAGTCCGTTGAAGAAGAGAGTTCTCGGGTTTCCACTTTGGATGCTGTTGTCATCAGAGCCATTGGAATGAGGTTGCCAAGGAGTGCTTTGCTGCCATACCACATCCCCATTTAGGTAAAAGATAATTTGGTAGTAGTTCCTCAGCAGAGCACATTACCCTCTCCTAGTAAATAAAACTGGGAATGCAAAATATTGAAGAAAGATAATCTCTCCCTCAGCCATCCTTCATAAGAATAGCAGGACTTTTGGTACTCCACAAATCACAGAATTTAAAAAAGCAAAAGGTGCTGAGAGCCAATTATGAAAAATGTCCCCAGGCCATAAATGCAAATGGAAGTGGGATTTCCTGCAGCAGTCTGCACGTGAACTGAACAAGGCTTTAAACAGCCAGAAATCCCTTGATTTGCAACATGGAGAGATCCAGTGCCAAAAAGATAATACAAGGGCTGCACATTCCTGTAGTCAACAATCAACCAAACAAAGATGAAGTGGCCCTTGGGAAGAAGCTGAAGGGTTTCCAGTTAATGCCCAATTTCCTTTAATATAACAGAAACATTACATCATAAGACACTGTAGGAGATACAAGGACAAGAAAAGGGGAGGATTAGGATTAATGAGATAGTCAGACAACTACCCTAGCAGTCATGTGTAAGGCGGGATTGACTTAGTAGACACTGAGCACCTACTATGAATCAGTCTCAATGCTGGTTTTGGAGACAAAGTGAACAGTAGAAGTCCATACATCTACTCTGTGGTGTGGGAGTCTAAAACACAGGATTTCAGAATGATGATGAACCACATGAGAAAAACAAAGAAATGGGAGCTGCAGAGCTGGCTGCAGTGATAAATCAGGAAAGGGGCATCCTCCTCAAGAAAATAGAATATGGATAAAGAGGAAGCCAGCGAGAAAGAAAGGCACAGGCTATCAGGGAAGGCCTTCCAGACAGGGGTGATAAATGAAGTCAAAAGCAGAGAGCGTGTCTTGCCTGTTCAAGAAATGCCAATAAATCCAGTACAGTGCAAGGGAAGAAGAAATTAGCTCACTGAAAAGAGAGGCAGTCTCCCAACAAAGATGGTATTTGCTCTAGTGCCTGACAACTTGTAGAGGACTGGGCAGACCCATAGGTTAGGAGAGGGAGGCTGGCAGGCATGCAGTACCATGCAGGAGCCCATGTGTGAGAAAGGGAGAGCAGCTAGGAACCTGGGTCTGCTCAGGTTCTGGTGGATTACTGGTGTTTATTACCTCCTCAGCCACTCCTAGTTGTTGTGTTCCTCTACATTCCTTGGTTTTTGCTTCTCTGGGGAGTGCTTGGATCACCATCTTACCTCTTCCCTTCTCTAAGTGCAAACTCTGGTTCCAGGTAACTCACTATTTTCTTACGCCTTAGTTTTTCTGATATCTAACAATCACCTTAGTTTAGAGTAGTAGCACAGCAGTAGAATGCTTGCCTGTATGTACAGGGTTTTAGGTTTGATGCCAGCACTACAATAAAAGTAAATTAAATGACTGAATAGGATCTGCCCTGGGTGTCCCCAGGCTGGTATCTGAGTCACTATCTCAGCTAGAATCTGAAATGCTATGAACTGATGGAGAAATGGCTGACTGTAGGAAATAAGGAGGCACTCTCCAAGAGTGGACACAGGCTACTATGATCACTAAGGTCCTGCAGGGGCTAGCAGAACAACCATACAGGATCCTCCCCGTATTTATCTTTTCAGTGGCACAGGCTTTCTTACCTGTCATGCCCCCCCACCCCCATCTCCCAAGCTAACAACACTTACAGAGAAGACTGCTATGTCTCCAGGCTCACCTGAGTGGTCTGTGCTCCCATTCTTGGTTTCTGAATTTTTTTTAGTTCTTTTTCTAGTTCAACCCTCTGCCTTTTCATATATTTGCCTGGGTACAGATGCCTAGAGAGTTTGGGTGAATGTCAGTTATAAGTGAGGTGTGATGAATGGTATGGGCTTAAAAATCACCCAACACTCAAGAAGAGAGACTGACAAAAGTCAGGGAGAAGGAAACTTATAGAATAATGATGCCTCCCCCCCAAACACCAGCAGTCACCGCACAGCCTTGGATATTCAGTACAGCTATCTAAGGTACTTTTAAAAACTTAATTCTCAGACTCAATTAAGGAATATGTCTGATGTGAGACCTAGGTAGATGTTTCCTGGTGATTTCATGTCCAGCCAGGGGGATCTTGCCCTGTCTGTAACTGAACACAGAGGATTCTGCCTGCCTGCCCAGCGAGGAACTCTTCCCTGGCTTCCCTAATGCTCCTGAGCCTCCCAAACTGGGTTCTAACCATAAGGTCCTTATGAGAGAGGAGGAAATATAATTAATACATAATTGTTTATGTGAAGAGCCTTTGGTCAGACCTAGGACCCAGACCAGCATGTTTAACTAATGGCCTTCTCCTATATACAGAAAGCAATGACACGGGACATGACTATAATGCCATGGTCCAGTGCCCAGCTGTGAAACACATCTGATCCTTCCTTGTTAAAGTCTGTATCCAGCTCTCCAGCCTCAGGATATTTCAGCTTCTTGATTCAATGCATTCATAACCCCCCCAACCTCGCTCTGTCCCTTTAAATCCCCCCTTTGTTCCTTATATCCTCAGTGCCTGGTGTTCCCTCTCTCCTCCCAGCCAACAGCCTTTAAGAACCCCCGTGCACACTGCAGACTCATCTCAATCTCCTGAAAAGTTCCCTCAATACCCAATTTTGTCCCATGAAGAATCCTTTTTTGGTGCTGCTCAAACATCCTGTACACATTTCTTTTTTTTTTATTTTTTCAAGTATTTGTTTATTGGCCATTTGTTGTCTTTTTTTTTTTAATTTGATAACGTATAAAGAATTTTGGTCATTTTTACTTCTGTTCCTATCACTCGTTTTCATTGTCCTCTCTGATGAAACCCTTCTTCTTCCCAGGAAGTGCCTCTTCTGTTCTGAGTCTTTGGTTATTTTGTCTTATGGCTCAAGGAGTTTAGGTAGGACTGTCTACCTTAGCATGAGGATGAGGCTGTCTACTGCAGTGTGGGCGATTTATCAATGGCTACACCATTGAAGAAAATGTTCCCACCTCCTGCAACCGACATCAACTGACAACAGTTCTTCAGCTGGAGGTAAAACCTCCTGAGCCCCTCCCTCATCCATGCTGAAATGAGGATGGGCTCTATCTTGTGCAAACCATGTGCAGATAACCACAGCTGCTATTAGTGCATGAGTGACACACCCATACAGTCTCCACAAGACACTTAGTATTCCTCCTCATCCTCTCGCTCTTGCATTCTTTCCACACTTTCCTCCAAAGTGTTCCTTGAGCCTTTGGGGACAGGGACAGATTTAAATATCCTCTTTACAGCTGAGTGGTCACGGCCACTTATGCTCGGGACTTTGACCAGTTATGAGTCGTTTTAACCACTGCCCATTGTATAAGAAGTTTCTCCGACCAAGGTCAAGAGCAGCGGTGAGGTGTAGACAGATATAAACATAAATATTTAGAAGGCCCTTGGATGCCGTGCCCATCCAGCAAAACTACACTAGTACATCTCACCAGGCCTTTGTTTGCATGCTTGATACTTGAAATAGTAAACAGCATACAATAAGTACTCAATAAATATCGACTGGTTAAATACTTTAAAATATCTTTCCTGGTACCCTAAAAGATCGCCCATTGTCCCCCTCTCAGACTAGAATTTCTACTAATGGAATCATTTCTTTGGGATAAGCTTTTTTTTTTTAAATACATAGACTCAAAAAATGTAATTTAAATACAACCATGTTACGCTCTCAGAAAGGGCCTTAGGGGAGAGAGAAATGGGAGAGAAGATACTACAGAAGAACAAAGGCTTGCCTTCTGTAGGCAGCTCTGCCTTTCAGTCTGTGTTCCCAAATGAACAGTGGGACCATGGACTGCAGAAACCCTCAGGGTCACTCTAATTCCAGTACCTCATGGACATAGGCTCCTATCTTGAGAAGTTCAGAGAAGCTAAGGCTGAGGAAGTGAGATAGAGGACTTGTCAGGGCACAGGAGAGAGGGAGGTGTCGGGGGCCAGGCCCACGAAAGCAAGAGTGAGGGTAGACAGGGGTGTGTTGAGAGGGTGAAGGGACCTGGCCGTAGAAAGTATGACTGGGTTTAGAGGGAGAAGATGGTGTTTGAGAACCAGCCGGAGATCAAGACGACAAAATCTGTGGCAAAAAGAGCAAGGCCAGAACAGGATGTCATGTAGGTCACATTCTGCTAGTCTTGAAAAGCTCAAAGAAACAGTCTGCACTCTTGCTGGCCTGAAAGGGAGGCTGGGCTTCTGGTGGAGAATGGGGCAGCGCCTCGGGTCCCAACAGTCCATCTGCCCATCAGATGCAGCAAAGCCCAGTCTTTGTTCATAGAAAATGCACATATGGCTTAATGCAGACTGTTTAATATTTACAGAACCTGTAACTATTTGTCAATGTGCCTTTTTCCTGGACCTTGCCAAAGCCATTGCTGTATTTGGGCCAGACCCTCTCTGCACTACTTCAGGCCATAACACTGCTGTTTACTGCTGTTCTTATGTTTAGGTGGGCAGCCTGTAAATGCTCTGCTTGCAACAGCACATTCCTGGAAAAGGATTGCCTGTTGGTGTCTGCCCGAGTTTGGAAAAACTGCTTTTCTGACTACCTTGGCTAACATACAGCTTTGCAAACAAGAGTGTGATCATATTCACTTCCAGCTTTTCTATGGCATAATAAGATATGACAGGCATTATGGTGAGTACTGTGTATAAATAAGTAGCAAGAGTTGATGTATTGTTTGAAAACAAAACCACATTTGTCAAAAAGTTGTAATTTGTTGTATGTGGAAGAGACAAAATGCAGTCTTTCTCCTGGAGAAATTTTAGCAGAAATGCAAATCTTTTGAGCAGACTGTTTATGAAGTATAATGCAGAAATTAAAGCCTTCCCTGACCACCCATACACTCTCATGGCCACGGAAGATCATTACTCTTATTTTATCAGTTTTAGTGTCTGTTAGTAGGTGATACTTGGAAATTTCTTTACTACATTAAGAGCAATGAAAATATTGAAAAATGACACTTTAATATGGAAAAATTTAAGGAATTCTAAGTAGAAACCACATCCCAGTGGCCCTGGAATCAATGAAATGGCACACTAGACTTTTACTGAAGGCTCACCTGATTATATCCAAGTCTTCCTGTGAAAACTGGTTATAAATTTTATTATAATGAAAAATACAAAAAATATAAATAATTTTGTAAAAGAAAAATGTATGTGTTTTTATAGGAAGGGAAAATAAAACATATCTGATAGCTGTCTGAGGCTTGGACAAGTTCAAAAATAAAAATATGAACTTTTCAGAAGTGAGCTCCCTGAAAGAAATATGTATGGTTATGTGTGTGCTGGATTCCTGTGTGTGTGTGTGTGTGTGTGTGTGTGTGTGTGTGTGTGTGTGTGCATATATGTTCAAATGTATATGTGTGTATATGCATGTTAGAGGTGCATGTGTGTGCATGTGTATGTATATGTGTGTGTGCATGTGTGTTCAAGTATATATGTAGGAGGAGGGGTGAATGTGGGTGTGTATGTATATGTAAGTATGTGTATAGAGGAGTGCATGAGTGTTCAATTTTATATGTGTGTGTATGGGTGCATGTGGACATGTACATCTTTGTGTGTATGTGTGCATGGGGGCATGTGCATCTGAGTGTGTATGTGTATTTATATGTGACTGTAAGTGTGTTCAAGTGTATATGTGAGTATGTGTTTTTAGGGGGGCAGTGCACATATGTACTTTTGCATATGGAGTCCAGAAGTCTGGTGCTGTACTTCAAGAGCTATCTACTCTGTTTTGGGGAAATTCTGTATCACTGGCATAGAGCTCAGCTTGACTAGGTGTCAGCTAAGGTAGTTTCCCAATATACCCTGGAAATCCACATGCTTCTGTCCCCTCAACATGGAACCACAAGCCCATGCAGGCTTTCCCACATACAGAGATCAAATGCAGATCGTCATGTTTGAGCAACAAGCACTTAACTGGTTACCTGGACCACCTCACTATCTGAAAACAAAATTATTTTTTTATTTAGATCTCAAATTGTCCCCTCCCAGCTTTTAATGGTTATGTAAACACCATACTCTTTGCTTTAAAACATTTTTCTTTGTGCTTCATAGTCTTTCCAAATGTCTCTTTAAGCTTAATATTCTGTGTATTTTTAAATGTTTATTTATTATTTCAGGTTACATTGCCATCACAGTCCCCTCCCTCCAACCCTCCCGGCCTTACTCTCCCACCTTCTCCCCCTTCTCCCAGAACTCATAATTCTTTTTTTTAAAATAATTAGGCCACAATTGTTAAAATTATAAGGTATAGCATGCTTTCCCAATGCCAGCCCATACATATTTGGCAACTGATATTAATATTCTATTATCTATCTATCTCCATGAGTTTAAAGTTTTATACCTAACTGATAGCTATGTATTTTTATATATTAAAAAATTATCAGAAGATGAAAAGTGTACTTTTTTACTCCCTAAGTTTATAAAAGTCAATTTTTATAGATTTATTTATTTTTATTTTATGGGTAAGTGTTTTGCCTACATGGGTATAAATGTTTCATGTGTGGAAACTGAGGCTAGAAGAGGACACAAGATCCTCTGGAACTAGAATTCCATACTGTTGTAAGCCACCCGTGGATGCTGGGAATTGAACTCAGGTCCTCTGGAAGAGCAGCCAGAGCTCTTAACCTCTGACCCACCTCCCCTGCCCTGAACAGTCACTTTCTTCAAGTTTATACAACAAAGACTACTCCCACCTTCCCATCCTATGTTTCTGAATCCACTCCTTAAGTATGGTCTACTCAAATTTCATTTCCTGCATCCTTCTTGCTGGGAATCTGTTGAAGTAGATTTGCCTTCAGTTCTTCCTGAAATGTGGGACAATTGGAACATCAACACGGTTCCCACTTCCATTTCCAAAATCTCAAATTGATGTGTGCTGCGAGGAGGCCTAACCATTGCTAAGAAACATTTCTGTGCAGAGTGAGTGTTCTCGATAGTCCAGCCATTACCTGGATAATTTTAGAAGTACATTAAAAATTTTTCATCACAGTGCTGAACAAGTTTGTATTTTGTCTTTTTTTTTTCCACTGTGAAATGCTTTTAAGTGTAATAGAAAATACTGTGTAAAAACGAATTATTCACTCCAATAGAACATTGTAGAATAGTGAGAAAATTCATACGTGACTGACAGCTAGACAAAGGCATCATTGTCACATTGTGTGTTCAACTACGTTATGTAATTTTAAATTTTCCCAATTGTAATTATTTTCGATTTAAATAGCCTGTAGCTTCCAAGCTGGAAAGTGTGGAACAGGTGCCCCTGGGTTGCTGAATTTAATATATTAAGAAGAGCCTGCTCTGCCTTTACTAATGTCATGTGCACCTTTGCTCATCTATCAGAGCACAGTCTGTGTGACCGCTCTGCAGCCTCGCCTGTCCTAACTCTCCCTTTCTGTCAAAACCACACATGCTTCACAATCCTACTTCTATAAAAGAATGGAAAGGCAAGCTCCTATGAGCTCGCAACGGTATTTGCAATAATAATCCCACACATTTGAATGTTGTACAAAAGTTTGATAATCAGTGTTATTATAGCTACTTTTCACACATAAATCAGAAATTATTTGATGAATTAAATATTATTATTATTTATTGTTTATTATCATCATCATCATCATTTTAAATATTTTGTCTCAAAACTGCCCTTGAGTGTTTGCAGTCACACCAAAGCCCCTCCTTCATGTCCCCTTATCCTTTCCTTTCTACCCCTCTTCCCCCTAGGCAACTCCTGTCAGGGGCACCCCTAGGCCCTCCCCCAGTGTTAAGAACTTCACATTACCCCTCTGGATACTTACTACCTTCCTTCACTTCCTTAGGACTGTTGCTCCATGGCAGAGTCTCTCTTGTCTTGCACCTCAGTTGCTGGAGGGATACCTGCTCAGCGATGATGCCCCACGCTAGCAATGTTGGTTGGCATTGCCAAGAGCTGATCCTATAACGCCATTGTGCTGAGAGATGTAGATTCTTCATTTGCCCCGACAGAATCTATGAAGCAGAAACTGATAAAAATCCCTGTTTAATGAATGCCTGGGCGAGTGGGCAAGGAAAAAATTTGGAGTCTTGACTTTTTCTTTCCTGGAGTTTGTCCTATTAAGAACAGCCTTTTCTACAATGACAAGGCCTCAGTCACAGTTTTTCCTCGTTGTAAAACCTATGACTACCTAATATTTGTAATCTCAGGGCAAGGTTGAGCATTGTTAAGGGCCCAGAATCATTTGTTGGCATTCACACCAGACTGAAGCTAATTGCTTACTCTGTTTTCTAGTACTTTTTATTCTCAGCAGCTATCTCAGCCAGGAAGCACACTGCTCAGCTTTGGAACAATGAATTATATGTACAAAAGTACATGTGTGACCTACAGGCTTGTTTTTTCTTGATTTGTTTTAATCTACCGGCCTTAGTCTAATGAATTATCACCTAAACAGCTATTGTGTGTGAGAGAGAAAGCCTGAATTGAAAGTTTGCATAGAGGTTGCTGTTCGCTAAGGTCTTCCACCTCTAGTGTAAGCTCCTTAAAGTAGACTTTTTTGAGCAGTCATCATTTACATTTGGGCAAATTCTGACTATTTTTAAATGTTTCATTATTTATATAAAATACTCAGGAATAATGACAAAAAAGGCTTGTGCTCAATTTGAAGTGTTCTTTTAGTTAGGTTATCTAACTAGATTAAACTGTTGTTGTAGAATCTCCATAATTCATGCCAGATATGCACATCAGAGTTACCTAGGAACATTTTTTTGGAAACTATTCATGATCAGGTTCTTACTCAGTGATATCAGAATCCAATCTAAGAATCTAGACTTTCCCCTGAAGGTGCCCAGATAAGTTCAAGCAACTTCATGGATCTGTTGGTTAGGATTCCCAAGAGGAAAAACAGAACCAATCAGAGGTATGTGTCCATGTTTAGGAGTCTGGGGTAACTTGCAAGCTTATGCAGTTGGGGACCTGGCAAGTCCTAAATCTCTAGGGCAAACTAGCAGGTTGGAAACTCCACCAAGAGTTGTGCTAAAGTATTGATTGGGAAGGTGTTCTGGAGACAGAATTTCTTTCATTTCAAGAGCCCATCTTTTCTCTGAAGGTCTTCAACTATTGCAGGAAGCCCATCCACACTCTGGAGGGTGGTTATCAGGATTACCAGAAAGTGACAGTAGTGAGATATTTGCCTTTGGGAGTAAAGAACACACACACACACACACACACACACACACACACACACACACACACACACACACACAGAGAGAGAGAGAGAGAGAGAGAGAGAAAGAGAGAGAGAGAGAGAGAGAGAAAGCTTGCATTTTCCAATGAGGGAGGAGAGGGAGGGAGAGAGAGATTGAGTTTTAAAAGTTGGCTCACATGATTAGAGGCTGAAATGCTCCAAGACTTAAAATCAGCAGTCTGGAAACTCAGAATAACTGCTGTGTAATTCCCATCCAACTCCAAAAGCCTCAAGAAAGTAACAGTGTAAGTTCCATTTGGAAAGTCAACGTACTCAAGAGCCAACAACAGGCTAGTGCAGAGTGTAATAGCAAAGACTACCAGCCTCAAGAAGTGCAGGAGGTTATATTCCTTCAGTCTTTTCTATTCAGGTCTTCAACTGATTGCTGTGCATATACTTAATGATACAAACTCACATTAGGATGGGCAGTCTCTTTTATACAATAAATCAACTCAACAGTTATTGTAACCTAGAAAACAACCCACTAAGTAGCCAGAATTGATTTTGGCCAAATGTCTGGTTGCCCAGGATCCTAATAAAGTTGACACAAAATTAACCACTACAGAGATAATCTGTTTTATATAAAAACTACTGACAGAAATACTCATCACAAACAACAACAAAAGCACACATAGTATCATCTAAATTGGAGTTGGGTAAAACAACTGGGTACCAAAGCCTAGCTAAGTCTTCACATAAAATTAACTGTCAAATAAAATTTGAATATAATAAAGTATATCTAATTTAGACACATGGTTACAAAGATTTTCAAAACATAACAAGATATAGGAAATGTTCTGAGATAATCAGAAGTTTCTTTCATCTCAGAAAGTTCTCTGTTAAATTGAGGACATCACTGAGCTGGTAAAGTGTTTTCCACACAAGTATAGGATTCTGTGTGGAAATCTCCAGAAGCCACAGAAAAGCACATAACACCCATCTGGTAATTTCAGTGCTTCTGAGGGGACTGGAGCTGCCAGGCTAGCCACCTGCTGAATACAGAAGCAATCCACAAGAAACTCTGTCTCAAATAGAGGGAAGGTGAGGGAGGAAACATGGAGATATCCTGTGATCTCCATATGTGCACAGTGACACACTCCTACCCACACAAGCACACAGGAACACACATGAACACACACACAAACACACAATGATTTGAAAAAATAATGTATTTAAAAGTTCTCTCTCAATCTTTTGTAACTACCGTTGGCTTTATACTGTTATAACCTGTGTTCCTCTGTTCTAGCACTTTCTATGAATTAAGGTATAAGGTATAGCTATGTGTGCCTGCTTTGTTGCTATTGTTACTGTTGCCTTTTTTATTGAGATTATAATTTATCATTTTAGCTAATTTTTGGCTCGCAGTTTTGTATCATTAAGTGCATGCACCATGCTGCACAGCTATGCCAAGTAGCATCTCCAGACCCTTCTGTTTTGTACAGCTGAACCTTCCTACTAACTCAACACTAATTCCCTATTCTTTTATTCCCACAGCCCATTGCCCACAACTCATATATTTCCACCTGTGCAACTTGAGTACTGCAGGCTCTTATAACAAATATATGTCCTTTATAACTGACTTATATCGCTTGTCCTCGGGGTTCATCATTTGCATTCTGTCTGAATGTCCTTCCTTTTTAAAGACTGGGTAACATTCTGCTGAGTGTGTATGCCATGTCTGCTTCTCCACTCGTGTTTCTGTGGGAACGTAGGTACTTGTGTCTCACACCTGTCCTGTGCTTTGCAGATTCGCCATCTTTTTCCACGTTGTCTGAGTTCTTTTGATAATTTTGATGATACTCACAGTTAGCTGGCCAAATTAATGCTGAACACATACATTTGAATCAGACGGTTTCTGTGCTCTACTGTGTGCATGTTTGTGTTTTCTCGCTTTCTCTAGCTTATTGTTGGCCAAATGAATTATTATTTGTGGCTTAATGCTAAAAAAATTCTATCATTCTTGGTGCATGTTCCATGACAGGGGCAAAGAATGGATCATAGTAACAACTTACAGTTTTATAGTGCTGGCTGTTGACAGCCATTTGCAGGCCTTGTGTCATGTAATCCTCTTAAGAACCTATTGATGTATCATTGTCCCCACCTTAGCAATAGAAATCCTGGACTATGAAAGATTAAGTAGTGGTGTGCTCCAGGTCACACAGCTGGCAAGTGGCAAAACCTTCCTTTGAACCTAATTCTTCGAGGCCACGTTCAGTGCTCACAACTTCCTGTGCATTCATTTGAAGGATAGAAGGAGTGTTCTCATAGAAGATATGGGCTCACTCAGCATCCTATCAGGATGGACAACATACAAGTTCTGCATAAATGCCTTGTGAAATAGAAGTGCTCTAGAAATCAGTTACTGCCATGCTCATCCAGGGAGGCTAGTGCCAATAAAGCAACTGACAAATGTTGAATCTTCTATGTGTCCTTTCTATGCTAGACCTTTACATACACCATATACTTAAGAAAGGTCTCCTAAGGTTGATGGTATGCCCACATTACAGATGAATAAAGTGAGACTGACTAAGTTTAAGTGATGAGTCCAAAGTTCTGAAGCAAGGAAGTGAAGGCAACTCATTTCCATCCCAATGGTACTTGGCTTTTCAATGATTCTCATTGCCAGACTCTGAACAGAGGACAAGACAGATACCTGGAAGCCAGGATCTAGGGAAGAGAAACCACTTAAACTTTTACCCAAGTTTACTAGAGCTAGCTTGAATAGTGACTTATGAATGGCTCTCTTAGAAAAGCAAAGACCTCTCTGCTTCTTATTTGTATTTGATTTTGTAAACGCACCTTCCTCTACACTTTGCTTGGACAGAATGTGTGCTTGGCTGCTTTTCCTGATCCATCCAGAGGATGTTTTTGAGATGTGGCTTCTTGCTGAGTGCCTGAAGGAACCAACTACACTGTGCTGAAAACAAGCAAGAGCTTAAGTTTCACGCTGCTCTTTGATTAAAATGTCTTAGATAAGTTTAGCCAAAGAGCTCCATTGCTTCATTGTCTTCCTAGAGGTATTATTCCGAGCGGTCTCTGGAGGAGGCTTGTTTTGTAGTATCGAGAATACTGTGGTCACCCTCCATTCTGTGTGCATTTTAGTAAAGTAAAAAAAAGATTATTTAAAAAGAAGCAAAGGAGGGGGCTGGGTAACTCGCCCATATCGGCATCTAAGGGTAGAGTCAAACAATACCAAGAGCTGACTGGAGTCAGCTTGTTTTCATCTGTTCCTCATCTGAATACTCGGTCTACACTGTGCATATTGATTAAGTGGGAAGAGTACCACTTAGAGTTCCCACTATCCATCTATTATGTTAACGCCTTAAATAGAAATGTATATAAGGCCCCAGTACTGCAGTAAAAATTTGCCTGATATTAATTTCTTAATAACTTCTCTTGACAGTCTTATGTCTGTACAAGAAGTTCGGAATAAGTGACGAGCGAGTGTTCTGCCCTTAACATGGCTCAGGGAACATTTTCTCAGAGGGAGCAGAAGGATTAGAAGCAATCAAAGATAGGGGAGGCTGTGAGGTGCCATGTTCTGGACCATGCCAGATATTGCAATCCCTCCCTCTTACCAACTATGGATGGCTGAATGGAGTCTGCACAAGAATAGCCCATGAGCAGGCAGGCAAGGATGGAAGAGGGACTCAGTGAGGGCTGGTGGAATGACAGGGCAGCAATGGGAAATCAAAGCTAGGATGGGGATTCAGAAAGCATTCCAGTGGCAAGCTGAAGGGTTGGAAGTAGGGCTCTTTCTGGCAAACTGTCTCTCCGTAGAAAGGAAATGTTAAGGGCCCTGCCAGTTTTTACCTCAGCCTTAGCGAGTAGCTGAGGTAAGGACCATAGGAAGCACACAGCTGGCATCTATATCTAATGCTTGAGAACACCAACAACAGTAACTCCTCTCTGGAACATGTTTGCAGTTCCGCCTTGAGGCGAGGGCACAAAACGTTTTTGAGTTGCCCAATCAATACTGATAGAAAGTAGTGACTTACTCCATTGATAAGACGCCATTCTGTCCTGGTAAATGGATTCGTCCACCTTACAAGGTACAGATGAGCCAGGGAGGCACAGTCTGGGAAGTGCCCATCTGTCTGGAGGAAACTGGGACTAGATTTCTGAGCCTAATGTAACAGTCACGCCACGGGTTAGCATGCCTGAGGACACGGTGTATCAACATAAGAATAGAAACATGAGCTGGCTGTAAGCTAGAATGCAGACTTTATGTTAAGAACAAATGAACAAACAAGAACCTTGAATGGCAGCTCCAAGAGTTTGGGATGTATCTACTTAGACAGTAGCCATAAAGGCTTGTTTTCCTTTTCATGATAATTCTTAGGTAACTTTTCTTTTAGGCAGAGATCGTTTTTTGTTTTACTCAAATTATTAACTGGTTTTGTATATTAAAAAATATATAATGGGGGGGCTGGAGAGGTGGCTCAGCGGTTAAGAGCACTGTCTGCTCTTCCAAAGGTCCTGAGTTCAATTCCCAGCAACCACATGGTGGCTCACAACCATCTATAATCGGATCTGGTGCCCTCTTCTGGACTGCAGGCATACATGCAGACAGAATACTGTATACATAATAAATAAATAAAATATTAAAAAAATATATATAATGAAGGGAATGGAGTCTCTTAACCTCATCCCAATCATTTTCATTTCTATGGTGAGTATCATAAACAACTCGATGTCTGAGGTTCCTTCAGATTTGGTGTTTTATTCTGTTAGCATAGATAAAATCCTCTATGCATACACTCATGAAGTGGAAAAGAAAATTGTTTGATTGGCTTAATGGCTGTGTATACATAAAATTCCACAGCAAGTATCACTGCAGACTGGGAGATCAGTCTGTCCCATGCTGCAACCTTATGGGCACAGTGTACTATTACGACTTACAACTCACCCTTATAAGTTATCCTTGAGACGTCCTGTAGCCAAATATTTTTATTTTTCACACTTATATTTATTAATATTTATCAATCACCTATAAAATACCTAAATTCTATAACCTAAACCCTGTAATCTATCATCTATAATCTATCTAAAAACACCCCAATATCTGCCTAAGAACACTCTAATATCTGCCTAAAAACATTTAACTAACACTATTTTAACTTTCTTAAAAGGATATTAATATTTTAGTGTAGGTCATTGTAGGGTAACTTGGTTTACAGCAGTCCCATCAGGTAGTGTCTTTTAAACTTAAAATCCATTGGGCCTTACTCTGCCAGTTCGTAAGGCCAGTGACAGACTACACCCTATAGGCTAAAGGAAATCCTTTCCTCCCCATGTGTTTATCACAGCAACGGAAATGAAACCAAAATAGCATGATATTAAGTTAAAAAGTAAAGGAACAAGTTACGAGTGCTGGATTTTTCATAATAAGAAAAATGTCATTATCTACAAAGTAAAAGTTTCAAAAAGGTTCAAAAAGCATGAACCAGGAATCGCCATTGTTGTCTGTTAGATGATATCTGCTTTCTTCCTTCCTTTCTTTCTTTCTTTCTTCCAAGCTTGTATTTTTACAGTATTTTATTTATTCTTTGTAAATTTCAGAAATACATGCATTGTATTTTTATTCTGAATGCCCTCTACTCCCTCACCAATTCCTACCAGACCCTTCCCAACATGTTCCCCTTTCAACTTCAAACCCTTTACTAAAAAGAAAAAAAAATGCAGAGTCCAGTTTGTATGCAAATATGTTGGGCCATCAGGGAGGCATGGCTACCCTAGCAATTACAACAGCTAGAAAGAAAACTGACTCTTCCCTCCCCCACCAGTCATCAAAAATGTTAAAGAATTCATAGACAACAAATTCTTCCTTGAAGCACCAAGTCACAAGAAAGGACTCCATGGGACTGTGCCCTGGCCAGGGCTGTGGGACACAGTGAATATTACTGAGACTCCTCTCATAGAAGTTACAGCTCTCACAACACCCAAGCAGCTTAGAACAACCTTTCGTGCTCCATAAACCATGGTCAGAACAGGAAGACAATAACAGGAGTAGTGTTGCTCCAGGAAATCCCATTTACTTTAAGGCAAATAAATTTCAGTTATAAGCTTGAAGTTTATAACTGACTTTAACATTCTACTATCTAACCATCTCCATGAGTTTAAAGTTCTATATCTAACTCAGCTTTCATACTAACTTGCCTCACAATTTTAAAAATATCTTCTTAGATCCAGAACACCCTCTTGATTCCTAAACAACTCAAAATTTAACTATGAGACTCTAGCTATCTATTCTTCAACCACCTCAGAGACCTGAGAGGGATAAATATATCTGATTATATAGGAAGTGCAGGGCCTGCAGCTTCCAGCTCCTGACAGCACCCCCTATTCTACCCCAAGTAGAAGATGAGCATCGAAGAATCTCCAGTGGGAGATGATTGAATTGGTGGTAAGCCGTTCTCTTGGCAAGAAAAATCCCTTGCTTCAACTGTAGACAGACTTCTGTCCAAAAAGGACAAAACTTGGAAGCAGATAAGTCGACAGCCTAGCTCTGCCAAGACAGGGTAGGTAAGTCCTTCATAATTCCTGCTCTACAACCAATGTCTGCCAGAGAAATGGGGCCAAATGGCTGAAGATTGATGCTGTAATGTATGGAGAGAAAATGGGAACTGTCCAGGCAGCCACTGGTTTTGTTTTCTTATGTTTCTCTTACTATCCCCATTCAAAACAGGGAAAGGAAATTTATATTCTTCATGTAACTTGCTATTAATATTCTCAAAATATGTCAGATAAATCATTAAAGTCCCATGGTTTCTGAAACCAATTGAACTCCAAATTACCAAATTATGATTGCATGAGAGTATATTCTCCTGTTCCAAAAATCCATTGTCCATGTAACACACACACACACACACACACACACACACACACACACACACACACACCTTTTAAAGAATATAAAACATCATCATGTAAACTTAGAGATACACATGAAAGACATCAAGTTATGTTTCAAGTTGTGGAACTTTGATTAGAATCCTAGTTTTCATTTGCATATATCTTATCTTTCATGAGCTCATTATCTCTCTAGTCAGCCTTAAAATAATTCCCTCTGCATAGGACTCTTGTAAAATGGAAAGAAAGTGTCCAGAGGCCCTGTCATAATCACTACAAATAAATTCTTAATAAATGTCAGACAGGAGTTGATTTGTTTATTGTTTAATCTGCTCACCACACTGTGAACTATTTTGAACTCCCCACATTTTATTACAGACCTTAACTGCCCGGAGTCAACAAGCATTTGTTGAATGAATTCGTGAAATAGTGTAGTTTTCTGCTTGAATTGGGGAGGTTGGGGTCTTTTGTGAGTTTATGATAATATAATTTATTATACATTATTTATTCTGTATTATATATAATTTCATCCCTCAATCTATTATATTAACACCCCTAAAACACTTTTATAACCATTGTCCCCTATTTTGGTTGTTATTTAATCTCCCAGATTGTCCTTAATGTTCTTAACACTAAGCAGTTGTTTCTTATTGAACCAACTTAATTCTAATTTACAGATTCCCGTCATTCCCTCTATACCTTCTAAATTTTAATTTACAGATTCCCATCATTCCTTCTACACCTTCTAAAAGATCACATAGTAGCATTTGAAAAAAAGATCACATAGTAGCATTTGAAAGAAAGAGCACACTATTTTCTGGCCAAACCAAGAATTTTTCATATTCTGTAACTTTTATCATCCTTCAGATGGGTAGTGTCTCCTGATATGGCTATCATTGCAGACTGCTTGTGAGTACTTGGAGAGCATTTTACTGATGATATATTCCATGAAACTGCCTCTCATGCACCTTCCCTCAGATGTTCTACCTTCTCCTTCCCCTGTTAAGTTTGTGGCCATCCATGCCCCGTACGCTTCTTCATATGCCTTGCCTTTCTCTTCCTTTTTGTTTTCAGTATATATACATATTCACACAGGCACATGTAAGCATACATGTGTGTGGAGGCCAGAGAAGGACAAACGGTGTCTTCACTATCACTCCTTACCTTGTCCAGTAAGACAAGGAATCTCACTGAACCAGAGCTCAATTATTCAGCTAGTCTGAATAACCAATGGTCCCCAGGGACCTGTCTTTCCCTGACTGCCTGGGGATTACAATGCCTGCCCAGCTCTTACTTGGATGCTCAGGATTCAAACTCAGGCCCTGGTGCTTATACAGCAAGTACTTTATTCACAGCTATCTCCTGAGGCTGAAGCCCTTTCTGTAGTCCATCTACCTGCTCATGTAATACCAGGAATAAACCACAGAGCCTCATGTGTGCTAGATAACCCTCTACCACTGTGTCGTGTCTCCAGCCAGTGCCCTGTCCCCACACCTACTTACAATGGGAATGGGAATTACCCTCCCATCATCTGTGCCAAGAAGAACCAGAAATAATTCACCAAAAGGTTCATGCCTGAGACAGTTTTTTACCATCTCATTTCTGTCCTATAAGTGAGATGATTTAAAACCTTGAGGTTACACTAATGAAATTGTTCTCAAGCTCAAAAAACAGTAAATTTACTTACTGTATTAGTGAAAAATTCATGATCAGAATGCTGGAAACCAGTAATTGAGATAATGGTGAATAAAGTTCTTATAACTTCTAAAATTGATTTTCATATATAGATTATTTTTTATTCAGTTAACTCTAATCCTTAAGGAGCTGTTTGAGAGGCACCAATTTTCTAGAAAGAAACGAAACTTCTAAGGCAAACCATAGGTCTGTGTCTGACTTGCTTTTTTCCTACATGACTGTAGTTCATCTTCTCCCTGCATGCCATTCCTCTGAAATTTGTGCCTCAAGGTAACCTGCCTGGTGACTGGTTAATCTGGTCATAATGTGGGCAGCCCATTACCTAAGGAATAAAGGAGGACTTGTCGCACTGAGAGGGCTTTCTGAATACTAATAGCATCATTAGGTGCCTCTGTGACCTGAGGCGAATCACTTAATTGCTAGCTGTCTTTCTTTTCTGATCCAACAATAATATTAATATATTCCCCTAGTTCCTTGGAAGGCATAATATGCAGAATTGATTGCATAGGCATTTTCAGGATATGGGACACTGTAGAGGCATTTGATGCTGCCCGAGTTCCCTATATTGCCTTTGGTTCCACTCCTAGAGGGAACTATCTATGTGAAGAAACTTGTCAATTGAGGGTCAGTTACTTAGCACAAAGATGACTACTCCTAAGCCCCAACCAGCAAGCGTCAGCCATTCCTGTTTTGATTACATCCAGGCAACCACTTGATACACTAGTTTTCACTCTTTCTTTATACATTTTTTTTCAAGTTTCTATTCTGTTAATGTTAATGGAGGAAATAAAAATAGTGACTAATCCTTTTGTGCTTGGTATCTCATCTCAAGAGATACCAAGTGTTAGACTGAGGATTCAGTTATCGATAATCTTGACACATTTGAGCTTTGTGCTCATTTGCCGTTATTTAGTAGTATATTTGTTTAGCATTTAACTGTTTAAAAGTTAATAAGAGAACCCAGCAGCATGGAAAGGAGTTTTGCTGTCCAGACATGATTACCTAAGTTAGCTCCCTGGAAACCATGACAGAGGGAACAAAGTGGCCCCTGAATGTTGCCCTCTGACCTCTGCACAAAGCCCACAGACTATACACACAGAACCACAAATACAAATCAAAATTTAACAAGACCAAAGAGCTTTCACATTATGTGTCATCTTATTTGAGCCCTTCCTGTGACTTTATAAGGAAAAGTAATAATTTAGAGGAGACAAGAACAAAAGACGCCATGATGTTATCCAGAGCTAGCCCTCTAAGGTGTGACAAACTCATCCTCATCTTTTCTGATCTTATATGGAGTAATATTTCATTCTGCTGTTCTAGGTTCCCTCTGTGCTTTCCAATAGAACAAGGTGACACTCGGGTGTAAACCATGTGACGTGGGGACAAGCAACAGTAGCAAAGGAAGGGCAGACTGAAAATACAATTATAAAGGAACTCTCTTGTGAAACCAATTTCAAAATTATTTTGTTTAGGACTAGAAAAAGATGGTTCCCTCAAGATTAATTTAAGTGTTCTGATCATTAAGAATCATTTCAGCTCATCAGTTATTCTCCACAAACCATTTGGGATAGGTGTTCTTAATTCCAGTCAAATGATAACTTGGTATCCGGAAGATATTAGCCAACCTCTTAGCTCCATCTACCTTTCCCCAAAACAGTGGAAATAAGAGAGGATGGTTTTCATTGTGCATCCATTTACCAACTTTCATAGACAAGCTTTTGCCCACTAGATGGGACAGGAAGCCAAATAAGTAAATAAGTCCATATGATACAGGAAGTGCTGAAATATCAAACCAGGATAAAAGGAGGCCATTAAGATGAAGTAAATCATTACTTACACCTAAGAAAAGATAGTTAGGCCAGAAGGGGAAATGGAGTGCTGCCAACTAAGATGCTACTCCAATAATTCTGGATGCTGAGTGAATGGAAGAAGAGCTGGGAAGTCGAGGGAGATGAACAGGGCAGGAGGTAACTGGGGACTCAACCATCAAAGATCTCTGTGCCCTCCTACAAAAGCTTTTCTTAATGCTGGAGCTGCTGGCCAACATAGAAAAGCCTAGGGACATACAGATTTGAGGATCTGGCCTTTTGAATGTAAAAAAAAAAGGTGTTTGAGAAGACTGTTAGTGAAATTGAAGCAAGAAAACATGGATTAGTGAAGAGAACTGATTAGGAGTCGTTTTCATCTTTGCTGTGTTGCATTTAGCCTGTCCAGGGTGCCTGGAGAGCTCGGGACTGTCATTTCCTAAACTGAAAAGTTTCTTCTTCCATCCACTATCTTCTCAACCTTTTTTATTCCTTTAGCAAATTATATTACTTTTGTAACATGTGCTGAGAGGCTAAAAACACTGTTTTAAGATATTCTCATCCCCTATTAGAGCCACGTATTTATCATGATATTAATGTTTAGACACTTCACTCTGAAAGTCCCAAATATGGGTGCTCATTTGATTTTCTTCTGAGACTTTTAAAGTTCCTTTCTCCTTCTGTGGGTAAAAATAAAGATGCCCTGAATTCCTCTAGCTAAATACTTTAAGCTTCAAGCTTAGCTTTTCTTTATATTTCAGTTTGAAGAATAAAGACACACACACACCAAAAAAAAAGTTGTTTTATTATATTCTTCAGTATCAAAAGACAAAGGTTCTTTCTTAATGAGACTTGTAGGGAACAAGTACAATGAGAAGTTCACCACATACAAGATCATATATCACCATGACCTCGCTAACCTTCTCTGCACTAAATGACAAACTGCTAGAAATAGCCCTTGTATCAGGTCACCTACACTAAAATACTCAGCCTTCGCCATGGAACGCTATTCAACCCTGCCTGTCATTTACTACCTGCAGTCCCGGAAGCCTGCTTCAGTGCTTAACAGAACTTCAAACACAAAAATCAATCAAGCCTCCAGATTCATATGACGCATACTGGCTGTGGAGATGTATTCCCAGACTTTAGTTAAAATCATTGTTCCTGGTCCTGAAGGTATAGAGGAGACATTCTTCCAGTCTAATCAGAAAAATCAAAATTAAAGAAAAAAATTAACCTTGGGACATGAATATGCATACCATCAATCGTGCTAATACTCCTGTGTTACCTCACACCTTTTTCAGGTGAGAAAGGGATGTTTAGGGATTTAAAAAAAAATTATCCTAGTACAAATGCAGAGGCTCCCAGTTTGTGAATAGATAACAACCAAAATTCACATTTTACATGGCATGTGTGTGCTTGGTATTTGTCAAGGCACTGTAGCTCACTGGAGAGGCAATACTGAGACGTCCTGACACCCTTTTGCATCTATACAGCTTGCAATGGCGATAGCAAAAGACAATTTGCAGGCTGAGTCCATAACTCACAGGCTTCTTACCTACTAAATACAAAAGGAGTGTGTTTTCATGGAGCCAAATCTACATCGAAGTGGTCAACAAAATTTTCTTTCAAAGGTTGTGCTTCCACTGAAGCTTTTTATTCAATCTCTTTTGTTACCTCAATAATATCCATTGCTTCATTTGTATATTGAACAACTAACTCAGTCAAGAAAAGAAATATCCCAACATGAATATTGTACCAATCAGGAAAACACGTGTCTAACAACAAAATAGACCTATTACTTGCACGTAATCAGGTTTCACAAAAGCAGTTCCTGAAAATATATGATTCTAATGCCCAGGACATACTGGAGCCTGCAGCTCTCCTTTGGCAACCTTCCCATGGGAGATCACTTTATTATGGGGTCCCGCTGGAGCTCCAGCAGCCAAGACTCTGTGGAAAAGCTCTTGGAGTGCATGCTATTATTACCATCTAGCATTGAGAAAACTTCAGTAACGTAATCCACAAATCAGAAATGGGAATGATTATTCCCCTTACTTGATGTGAGCACTTAAAAATCACAGTGCTATGAATAAGGTAGAAAATGAGTGTGTTATAATACACGGAGGAAAGGAAATTCCAGGAAGACAAGAAATAGTCGCAACTCCTTAGAAAGCCCGTCAGCAAATCAAACTATTTGTAGAGAACCTGCTACGTGCTCAGTGTAATGGTGATTTAAAGTATACTTTATTCATCATTGAGATTATTCTATTTCAGTCTCAGCCACCAATCGAATGCACACGCACCAAGGGCAGTGAAAACACACAGCCAGTCACTGGACAAAGTGTGAAAAGAGGAGCTCTCAGTGGGACACAAGCCATTCCTCTGAAGTACTTACTACCATCATTAGTCCTGTCATAGATTCAATATAGCAACCAAACAAAGATGGGTGTTGCAGATGCTCTGACTGATTTCCAGGAATGTAGACTTGGGGCAGAGATAGCAGGATTTAGAGGACTCTTAATGCCATACTACATCCAAGGACAGGGAAGTGATCACATAAACATGACTTTGACAGCAATCCTTCCCACATCCTGGCTCAACAAAGCTTACTATGGAGACTTACCTGTACACTGGGAGAAGTGATGGTTAATGTTTTCAACTTGGTTGCATTAAAAATCACCCATATAGGGGAAGAGGGTGGAAGGGCGGGATAGGAAGGGGGAATAGGGAGGGGTTTGTTACTGAGATGTAACTTGAAGAAAAAAAATAAAGTATTAAAAAAAAATCACCCATATAGGTAAAGGATACTAATAAGTGTGCATAAACTTGTTTTTAGACACTAGATAATCAAGGATCTTTAGATTTTTTAATAGACTATCAGAGGTGGAGAAAATTGTGCTAGGTGGGGTCTGGTTGAGGGAAACATCTCTGGTGCCATCTTGAGATTGGGTATGTGTCTTTCCCTGATTCCTTCTTCTTGTGTTTACTCTCCTTCCTATTGACCATGTGGTAACAACATCCTCTCTCATACACTTCCACTACCATGATGTTCTACATCATTTTTTTGTGATATTTCCCATGGAAGCATAAAAAAGAAAAAAAAAAGTCCTTTTTACCCCAGATAAGAAACTGATGATGGACCAAAGAAACAGTCCCACTCAGTCTAGCTCGGTGAACCAAAGAATTTATTGAATTTACCCATAGGAGCATGGGTGACTTAAAGACTACAGCATTACTCAAAAGCCCACATTAGCAGAATACTAAAGCTGCATACCTATATCTCTCTGTCCAACTTGCAGGAAGTTCTACTGAACTGTGCCCCAGAAATAGTTGGCTACTTCCATAGCCTTTGAGGCAGGCTCATGCATTTTATAACTTTCTGAGCAATCTGATTCTTGTCAGTTTTCTGCACTTCCTGAACTTTGTAAGTTTCATCAGCTCTCTGAGCTCTGTAAGTCTTCTTCCTGCCTTCAGGAGGGAATGGTTCCATTCACAGGAAATAGCCATATAATATTTACCATGCTCCTAGAGGCCAAGTTGGCTGTAAGAGCGTAAAGGTTCTAAAAACTTGAGATAAAATAAATCTTTTCTTCTTGTAAGCTGTTTGTGTGAGGCATTCTGTTATAGTAACAGAAAATCTGGCTTAATCAGAGAATAATTATTCATAAAAATTCATTTAAAATGTGTGCTGATATGTGTTCTGGTAGGACAAGTCTCAAACAAATAAATGAATTGATGAATGAGTGAGAAATAAAATTTTGATACTGATAGACATTATGAATAACTTTTAGAGGTAATAAAATAGAATAGCTTTAGGCTTGTGTGGTGATGACTTCAGTCTTGCTTGGTGACCAAGGAAGTCCTCAGAGGAAAGATGACACTTTAATTGAAATATCTGTGAGGAGAATAGATAGCCAAACATGGAAGTGGAGGAAGGACCGTAGAATCAGAAGGGCCAGCAATGGTTTGAATGAGAATGGCCAACAATAAGCTCATATATTTGAATGTTTGCTTCCCAGAACATTTGGTTCCCAGCTGGTGGAACTGTTTAGAAAGGATTAGGAAGTGTGGCCTTGTTGGAGGAGGTTTGCCACTGGAGATAGGCTTTGAGGTTTCAAAAACCCAGGCCAGGCCCAGTCTCACTCTTCTTGAGTGAGATCAGGATATAAGTTCTCAGCTAATGCTCCATCCCCATGTTTGCCTGTCTGCCGCCATACTCCCCACCATGATGCTCATGGACTCACTCTCTGAAACTGTAAGCAAGCCCCCAATTAAGTGCTTCTTTTATAAGTTGCTTGGGTCATGGGTATTTCATCATAGCAATAAAATAGTAGCTAAAACAATAACTAGCTCTTGTCTTTACTTTAGAAAAAATTATGAAGCCTTCAGAATAGTGGAACCTACAGGTAGAAAGTCCTCACACCCTCCAGCTGAGAGATGAAGAACTGAACTAAGTTGAGGTAATGTAATCTATAAACACAGAGGACCCCACAGGCAGGCACACTGTGGTATGAAGACAGATATCTGTATCTTTTGTATCTTTGTGATATTTCCCACCTTCCATCTGGTGAAAACAATAGTGGAAGTGAGACATCAGCACATTTTTCCTGAACTGCTAAGTAAATATCACTGCCATTTAGGGGAGCTCCTGGAAAGTTCTAGATAAGAGGGATGCATTTGAAGGTGGAGTGGAGAGTATTGGCTTTCCATTAGCTCATAAACAGGTCATCCCCTGGAAAATGTGGGAAACTGAGTACATATGTTGTAGCACCAGAAGTAGACAAGGGCCATGGCAGGAACATGTGACAGTCCCTATTGATTTTTTTTTTCTGTGAAGTAACCAGCATCACTCAAGAGTAAATTGTGAAAAGGTAGGGCTAAGGATCTGAGCAAATAAACCATGAAATAACCTTCTTGAAGAAGGCTAGAAACTGGATTCATGGAGACATGTGGTAAGATTGTCTGAAAGTGTAGTCATCTTGAAGTAAAGCCTATTAGCATGGTTGTATGATTTCCCCATGATAAGCTCTCCCAAATTCTGGCATGGCATAAGTAGACAACTGAGTTTAACAATGGGCAGTAGTGTCATGTTACTTCTAAAGCACTTCAGACACGAAACATGAAACAACACAAGAGTATTGTTTTATATTGCTAGAGGACAGGAGTCTAAAATGAATGCCACTGGGTAAAGCCCTGTGTGTCAACCGTGCTTCCACCTTCTGGACGTTTTGGGTAAAAGTCCGTTCTCTGACTCCTTCAACTTCTAGAGCTAGCTCTCCTTCCTGCTCCTCTTCATCTTCAGGGCTGGCAGCAATTGCCAGGCCTTCTCTTGTCTCCTCGGTGACATAGGCCCCACCTGGATAATACAGGACATTCTCCATCCCAAGACCAGCCCCTTGGCACCGTTAGCCTCCCCTGCAGCTTTAAACCCTCTCACTGCGTGGGCTAACATGGAAGGATCACAAAGCAACACCGTTAGCTATTCAGCATTCTACCTACTACATCAGGGTTGGGGTTTTACCAGGAAAAGTAGAACAAGGAGATGAGAAGTGGGAGCGTGGTAAGAGAGTTTCCAAGCTGAGTGATGTACTTCGAGCTATGAGACAAAATGAGGGAAGAGTTAGAGGATAAATGCTGGAGAATGAGGTTGTTAGTGAAAACGAATGCACTTAGGGTTGGAGAGATAGCTTAATAATTGAGAATATTTGTTGCCCTTACAAAGAATCTGAGTTCAGTTCCAAGCACCCACATCAGGAGGCTCACACGTGGCTGTAATTCCAGAGACTCCTTCCTCTGTTCTCCATGGATAACACACACGCACACACACACACATGCATACAGACACATAAATAAAAAATAAAATACATTATAAATAATTCCTACCATTAGTGACGGAGCATACTTTTATTCCCCACTCAGGAAGTAGAAGCTGAGGAATCTATGAGAGAGAGCTCAAGTCTTGTCTGGACTTCATAGCAAGTTCCAGGCTATCCAGGGCTCTGTCGTGAAACCCTGTCTCAAAAAAATAACAGTAAATAAATAAAGACTTTTGGTAAATTGAAGGAAAAGACATTTTGGAGTGGGAATATTGAATGTGGCGAGGAAGGAAAAGGATGACAGGTTTTAAATAGTTTTCCAGAGGCTGGACAACAGTTTAACATTTAAGAGTGCTTACTGAACAACTCAAAATTTAACTATGAGACTCTAGCTATCTATTCTTCAACCACCTCAGAGACCTGAGAGGGATAAATATATCTGATTATATAGGAAGTGCGGGGCCTGCAGCTTCCAAAACTAAAAAATGACATACCAGTGGCTGCCTGGACAGTTCCCATTTTCTCTCCATACATTACAGCATCAATCTTCAGCCATTTGGCCCCATTTCTCTGACAGACATTGGTTGTAGAGCAGGAATTATGAAGGACTTACCTACCCTGTCTTGGCAGAGCTAGGCTGTCGACTTACCTGCTTCCAAGTTTTGTCCTTTTTGGACAGAAGTCTGTCTACAGTTGAAGCAAGTGGTTTTTCTTGCCAAGAGAATGGCTTACCACCAATTTAATCATCTCCCACTGGAGATTCTTCGATGCTCATCTTCTACTTGGAGTAATATAGGGGGTGCTGTCAGGAGCTGACATGTCTCGATATCAAAAAATCTTAAGTTAAATTTTGAGTTGTTTAGGAATCAAGAGGGTGTTCTGGATCTAAGAAGATATTTTTAAAATTATGAGGCAAGTTAGTATGAAAGCTGAGTTAGATATAGAACTTTAAACTCATGGAGATGGTTAGATAGTAGAATGTTAAAGTCAGGTGCCAAATACATATGGACTGGACATTGGGAATGTATGCTAAGCCATATATTTATTTCTGTTGTTTTGTATTGTATTTATAGTTATAAGAAAAAGAACCATTATTTGGACTGAAAGGGAGAGCTGTTGGGGGGAAAAATAAATACCTTAAACTAAAAAAAAAAAAAAAAAAAGAAGGGAAGAGGATGGTGGGGCTGAGGGGGAGGAGGGTGGAAGGGTGGGACTGGAGGGGGGAGTAGGGAGGGGATTGTGATTGAGATGTAACTTGAAGAAATAAAAAATAAATTATTAAAAAAAAAAAGAGTGCTTACTGATCTTGCAAAGAACCCAGATTTCATTTCCAGCACCCATGTAGTGGCTAACAACTACCTAACTCCATTTACATGGGATCTGATGCTTTTTCTTAGCCTCTATGAGCAATGCCACTATTGTGATTTACACACACACACACACACACACACACAGGCACATAAAGTATGTATTTTATAAATGAGCTTTCAGAGTTATGGCAGTCATTGGAGACAGAAAGGTTCATGAATTTTCAAACTAAGACTCTGAAGTTAGGGAAGGGACTCTGTGGTGAAGTTCTTGTTTGGGCATATGGGCCAGAGTTTGGATCTGCAAAACCTATGTAAATGCAGGCAAGTTGGTTGCCCTACCTATAACCTAAACACTTAGGTGGTAGAGATAGTGTGTCCCCAGAGAAAACTCCCTGGCTAGATAACCCAAGCCAGTAAGTTCTGGGTTCAAATAAAAGACCCTGACTCAAAAATAAGATGAAGAACAACTGAAGAAGAGAGACAGTTGATGTCAATCTCTGCCCTATACACACATATACATGTACTCACACACCTTCACATGCCACACATATGCAGACATTCATATATGTCACGTCCCCCTCAACCAGCAAGGATGACGCAACTCGCAAAAGCTCTTCTCCAGCAGTTTATTCAGGTCCCTTGAAAACAGTCTTCTGAATGCCCAGGCAGACCCAACCCACAGGCTAAATACTATATGAACAGCCAATCAAG
>CAJQZJ010004824.1:5515234-5537734 GCA_907164525.1 Lophiomys imhausi
GTCTTTGCCAAATATGGACTTGTTTACCACTGAGAGCGCTCACCGTCAGGCTGGTGGAAAGCGGAAACCGGCGCCATCTTTAAGGCGCGGCACATCGCAGCTCTCTACACATATACACACACACATGCACACATGCCCTTGCACACACATGAGCACACACGTTGAAAACCTATAATTAGTCCCAAAGTTATATAGCGAAGTAGTAAAGGTTTAGTGTACTTATTTTTAAGAAAATGAGTGTAGCTGACTAGCTTTGGGATCACAAACAATGTTTCAAATAGGATCTGGCCCCTGACCCTGTCTTCGGGGAAGCTTTCATACAGCCTGACCTGAACAATGTCTGAGAAGAGCTATGTATGGAGAGAGAATGCTGCTATGGTCAAGGAACTGTGTAGGAGCTAAAAGACAGATACTCTGTGTGGGGACATGCCATTCTATTTGCAGACTAATAAATGACTTAGCAAATGAGGTGTAAATGATTTCACTAAGGTGTGCCACAGTTATCTGGAATGTCTTTATAATACCTGGGGAACATTGTATATCTAATTTGCTAAGGACATTTCTATTATGAGCCTGAAAATGTTTTGTGCTTTCTTTTCCAATAGAAACATGGGTCATCTCCTTCATTGAGAGATTTCTCTTTGGTACACTGTGCCCAGAAAGCATTGAGTTAGTTCTGCTCTATGAAAACCATTACAGAATTGTCTGAGAGGCACATGGCTTCCAAGCCACATTATTATTACACTATTATTTTCTTCAAGGCCATGCTTATACTTTTTTCCAAGTCACTAAAAAATGACAGTTTCCTAAATACAAGCAGCCAGGTTTCTGTGCTCTCTGTAACTTGGGGTGAGGGCAGGCTACATGATAAACTTACTGAGTAAAATAGAAAATCAACAAAATAATATTTTATGCTTAAGTTCAATTATTAACTGAATGTAAGTACTGCTATGAAATTTTTGCAAAAGCAAGGTTTTGCCATATTCTCTTTGGAAAGATTTTACCAAAATATTCAACTGTTTTAGGAGTTATAACTTTGTTCTCAAGTTGCACACCACTTTTAAATGTTTTACTGAAAGAGTGAAAGCTGTTGTGTTTTAGAATGTGTAAATTTAAGGGGTAGTGTCTTAAAATTCTTGAACTGTTATGTTCATGTACTTTCGGATGCTCTGTCATGTATCATCTCCCACCATGTCTTTGTTCACACACTCATGTCCACCTTCCCACAAATCCTCCTTTTCAGATTTTCAGTTTCTTGAACATCCTGGGAAGCCTGCCTCTTCAGAGACTTCACTAGGAGATCAAAACACTGCTCATTTATGATTTTGTTTTGGTTTAAAGGCTACCAGCTCTGTTCCAAAGACAGATGATCTCTCTCCAGTAGTTTTAACATGTAACAAACCAAGACCTTTAAGGACAAACTCAATTTATCCAGGGCTCTTCCACCTCCCTCCAGGACTGCCCTTACTCTAAGAATAGTCATGTTCAAAAACAAATTTTGAGTTGGAGAGATCATCAGTTGCTAAGAGTGCTTGCTACATAAACATGAAGACCTGAGTCCAAATCCTTAGCACCCACATAAAAGCTGGGCATGCATATCTGCATACCTGTAACCCCAACAAATGGGAAGCAGAGAAAAGTAAATTACGCCGGAGCTCACTAGCCAGTGGAAAGCAATGCAGGGTGATAATTAGTACCTTCCGCTGGCCTTCATATGTGTACACACAGACACACATGCAAAGCACACAGGGTGGGGGGGGGAGAGAGCACCCAGTGAATACACACAAATGTGCTTCATTGATTGATCGATTGAGTGAATGATTGACAGATTGGTTGATTGAACTGATGATTAATACATGCCTTAACCCTCTTCCCCATCTCTACTCAGTCCAGTCATCCTTTATCACACAAGGAGATCCTTCTGTCTTGTGAGGGCAGTGGTGAAAGCAATGGGGAGCGAGAACAATGTATAGGCTCTAGGCTACAGATGCATAGCTCATAAACAATGTCAATTACTTTTAAACCGATTAATTTAAATTAGGCCACAGGAAAAACAAACCCAATCTCCAACAAGCACTCATCTCTCTGGAGCTTATCTGAAGAGTTAAGTGTTCTCGTGTGAATGGTAACACCACAGGGCATCATTTCTGAGTCCCTGCCCTCAGGAGCTTAGAATGATCCTAGCTGAAGATTAACATGGCTGCCAGGAGAGTCTTCACGTTATGTTAAGTGATCGTTATATGAGCTATGTCACAGACTGTGCTTATAGTTTCTTCAGCTGTTTTTCTAACAGAAATGTATGTACCACAAGGTTAAAAACTGCACTATTATTGAAGCCTCATTAACAAACAGAATGCGTGAATATTGTAAGCACTGAGTAAATACCAAATTGTTATAAAATCGCCAACTTACAGGAGACTGGAAGCACAAGAAGGGGCTGTCACTACTTTCTAGACTCAAAGGGTAGCAAACTGAGCTATAGCCCTGCATGCTATTTAAATGTCCCTGTGACCTGTGAGCAATGACGTTGAGCCAGTTCTACTAAGAGAGGAACGCTGGGCTCTAGGATGTCCAATCGAGGCAGGAAACAGGACAAAGCCCAGGGCAGGAGAAGGGGGGGCTCTATGCTGGTGCCAGACAGTGAGCATGAGACCTCACGCAAAGCTCCTGAAACACTGAATCTTAACAAGAAAAGCTTAATTCCTGTCCCACTGGACAGACAGATAGAATCAACTTCCTCAGAATATACTGAGTCATTAGTGTACACCTACTAGCTCAACCCCTAGCACGACCCCTAGAAGATTTCACTCTGAGTAAGGTGAAGGCTTTTTAATGGTCAGCAAACTTGTCACTTGATTGAAATATATACATGCATATATACATATGTACATTCATACTTAGACACAAGGATGCAACTATTTTCCACTTATGTGCCTAATCAATACAAGAGTTCCTTCTATTCAAAAAGAATAAAAGGAACTCTATAAATGTTTTCACAGCTTTGTTGAGCTATAATTAACATAAGGAAACTCCATATATCTTGTATTTGTTTTGGAAAGTTTTATATACACGTGTCTGTGGAGCCATTATCATAATCAAGACCCATCGACCACACTCTGCCACCCGGAATTTCCTGAGTACCATGTCGTCTCTGTGTTAGTTCCTGATCCGATGTCCTCAGGCTTCCTGCCTGCTCCTTGAGAGTGGACCCCAGCTCTTTAACACTTTTCTTCAGCAGCTCACTAAGCTCTGTCACCAGAAGGCACTACAGAGATAGAACTGAAGCCAGGGTTTTGCTTCTGGGTTCTGCTGTGTGCACTAGATAGGCGCTTTCAGTACTGATGGTCCTCCAGTGCCGGGCTCCTGCAGGTACATCTACAGGCACAGGTTGTTCATACAGTATCCTCTGATGGCTGACATAGGAATGTTTCCTGTGACCATTGTGATGTCCTGCAGACTACCAGCACCATTGCTGAACCAAGGCCACCTCCATTGAACCAAGGCTGTCCCTTCTAACAGAGTCTGTATTTCAACCTTGTAGAGTTTGGTGGATGACAATGGAGTGTTTTCTTGTGTGCCCCCTCTCAGGAGTTGGGGTGATACCTGCTCCTTGTATCTATTGTTTCTGTGGGTTTCTCTTTACCTCTTTTAACTAATACCTGATTTCTTCAATCTCAATTGTATTTATTTCTTATATTAAGATATCTCTATTTGCATTACTCTGATGTTCTCCGCCCTGATTAGATCCAATTTTAAATCTGTTTTATTTGTTGTAGATCCTTTACATTTTCAAATATCCTTATCTATTTCAACCAAAAAATGAAGAGGAAAAAAAAAGACCTCAGAATATAAACTCAGATTACAGTGGGTCTATAAGTCAGCTTAGATAGGACCAACAGATTGACACTGTTGAGTTTCCCAACTTATATTAGTCAGAATTTCATCCTCATGACAAATACCTGGAAGAAATTATTTAAAAGGAGGTAAGGTTTATTTTGGCTCAAATATTCAAATGCTTTGGCCCATTTTCAGCAGCCTTCCTTGTTTTCAGGTCCCTGGCAAGGTTGAGGAAGATAGTTAAAGAAAGGTGTCTCCTTCATAGCATCCAGGAAACAAAGAGGAGTAACAGGACAGGCAAAAACCAAGATACCTTCTGAAGTCATACCTACTTCATCTAGTGGGGCTCTGATCTCCAAAGTCATGCCTACTTCCTCCAGTGAGGCTCTCATTTCCATGCCTCCACAACCCCTCCATTCAAAATTTGAAGCCATCAATGAACTAAACCATGAATGGGAATAGAAAGATAGCTCAACAGTTCAGAACACTGGATGCTGTAACAGAGGGAGGACCCAGCTTCATTCCCAACACCCATGTGTTAGCTCAAATCCATCACTAACTACGTTTCCAGGGATCTGAAACCATTTTCTGGCCTTTAATGATGCCAGGAACCCACATAGTACACACACATACTTGCAAGCAAATCACTTGTACAAGTAAAATAAAAATAAATGTCAAAGGTAATTTGACATGTAAGGACCCTCACAGTCTACTCATTCCTGGACACATTCAGAGGTTTGTTTTACCTCTCTCCTAGTTGGCTCTCTATTCAGTAAGGCTGACAAACAAAATTAACCCTTGCACAGATTACATCACTCCCTCTTCTTTAACTTCTCTCAGCCTTGTTGGATAAGTTTTACATCTGTTTTGTAAAAACTATTTGCCAAATATTCCATACTTTCGTACTATTTTAATGGCATTGATTTCACATTGATTATTGTTATGAGTCCATACAAGACAACTGAAACTCATATTCTGCAACATCATGAAAGCTTCCTATTCTAAGAGCATTTTTCTATGCTCCATCAATCTCTCTACATAGATAATCCCAACATCTTCGAATACAGATCAATTACTTCTGCTTTCCCCTTCTACCTTTCCTTTTCCTTGCCCATTTCAATAGCTATAAATTCCAACCCAAAATGTTAAGCACACATGGTGAAGACAATCGTATTTGTCTCATTCCTGATTTTAGGGGAAAATCATTAATATGTAGAATGTTCATTGGATTTTAAAGCTTTTTTATTACATTTATTAATGCAGTCTGTCAGTCATCTCTGGGAACTCACTTATGCCGCAGTGAACTAGAGAAGGTAAAAAGACAAGTTTCAGAAGTCAGCTTTCTCCTTTTACCCTGTGAGAGATCATCTCACATCAGCAGGCTTTGTGACAAGTGCAAGTGCCTTTCCTTGCTGTTGCAATTTTGTGGATAAAATTTATCAAGTCAAGAAAATCTCATTCAGGGAGCTGGAGCAATGGCTCAACAGTTAAGAGCACTGGCTGCTCTTCCAGAAGACTTGGGTTCAATTCTAAACACCACGTAGGCCTCTCACTGCCATCTGTAACTTCAGCTTCAGGGGATCCAATTCCTTCCTCTTACCTTTACAGACACCAGGCTCTCATGTGGTGTCCAGACATATATGCAGACAAAGCATTCATACAAATAAAATAAAATAAAAGATAATAATAACATTTAAAAGAAGAAAATAACCTTTACTTCTTCACTTGGGTGATTTTTCTAAGGAAACAAACACTGGATTTTGTCAAATGCTTTTCATACTATCTAGTGAAATGATTATATTTTTTCCTTTTTTTAGCCTATTACTCTGACAAGTACACGATTTGGTTTTAAAATTTCAAACTGTTTTTTTTTTCATTTGCACAAGAAGAATTTTTTTAATATTTTAAAATGTTTTTAAAGAAGGATTTGGAATTCACAAAAAATGCAGACAAGAAAATATAGTGATAGTTCCGTAAAATTCCTTATTTAAGTAACCTGATTCAGAGAACATATAAAATCTATGTTTGCTTCCCATTTCTTCTTAGTCTTACTTCTGATGGGAGTCTTTTGTGTAATTTCAGAGATATGGTTAGTGGAATGTTTTTAGTATACTATCTACTGTCATCCAATTTTAGCCCTAATAACAAGAGTTAAGGTTTGGAAAAAAGCATCATTTAATGTGTATCGTATATGGAATTTTATCTGCAGTGAAAATCACATTCAGGAACTTCTCATTAGTCACTATAGGAATAGAAGTTTGCCTTGGTTTTCTAATTTTCCACAGTATCTGACAAAATAGCCATGGGAGTGATTTCAGCAACAACATAAGCATCATCTCTAAACCAGCAAGGAGGAAGTTTTTGTCAAAGTGAAACATACAATTTCATCCTAAATGCTCTCCCATAACTCAAACATTTGTCTCTACATAGATATGCTACAGTGGCCCCAAATCAATGTAATACCTCAAAGTCAAAAAAAAAAAAAAAACTAAAAGTAAAATTGATTTGTTCAGACCAGATTGACATTACAGCTTACTGGTTAATCAATGTAAATTTTGCTAATGCCATAAGTAATCGAGTCCATGTGTAAAAGAGTAAGTGTGCGACCTGTTTCAAAAATATGTATTGTCTCTTTAATGATAGTTTGCTTTTCCTAAGGCAGGTTTGTGATACCAAAAGAATATTTCCCAGGGAAATCTCATTCTGTAGGGTGTGTTGTGTTCCAGGTATGGTAGGAGACATGTGTAGAATCATACAGTTTATTTTTAGTGCAAAAGACTCCTGAGGCCATTTATAAATTTAAAATGACCTAGGTATAATACTAAACAGATTCAACCTCACCACTCAGAAGACAGAGGCAGTTGGGTCTCTGTAAATTGAAGCCCGGCCTGGTCTATATAATGATCTCAAGGCCGGTCAGGACTATATATGACAGGAGAGATTTTTCAGTTGTTAAGAGTACTTACTGCCCTTTTAGGGGACCTGCATTTAGTTCCCAGCAACCAAAGTTCAAGAACATCTGTAACTTCAGTTCGAGGGGATCCAACGGCCACTTGTGGTCTCCTCGGTCACCAAGCACAATTGTGGTACACATATACACATTCAGGGAAAACAGTCTTACATATAAAAATATATAACTTTAAAAATCAGCTCAGCTAGCGGTTGCGTCAAATTTACACATAGTCATCCCAAAGGAGGTCTATTCAGTAGTGACTAGGAGGGTAAGTCCCCACAGTTCACTGAATCTTATTTTTTCACATTTTTCTTATGGTATCGAAGAGTAGTTTTTCATTGGAAAGATGTTACTTAGAGCTATATTTCTTTGGATAAATATGCAGTATCAAATACACAAAATATGACCAGTATTATATTGCAATATCAAATACTCAACAAATACCCATTTTTAATGAAGCAATATAGTAGAATTATGCTACCATCATACAAAACAAGACAAGTGGAATGCTATTCATGTGTACACTTCCTAAAAGTACCAAATGCCTGGGGATAGCTTGAAGTAACACATCAACTGAAGCATGTTTTAATGAAAATCTCAGTCACATCTTTGGCTTGCATTATTAGGAGACCTTTGGAGGAAGGATGCTGCATTTCAGCTCTCCTGAGCTGTCTGTCAGCATTCAAGTCCGTCTTCTTTTCCTAATATATGCATCCATCTTGCAAATCAAGCTTTTCACTCATACTTATTCTGTTGACCCTGAATCCCCTCAAAATGAAGTAGCCACTGGATCTTCAAAGCTTTTATTGACAAACAAAAGAGATCACACTTCCCTAAAGCAGAAAGCTCAGTGAGTTGTTCACATAGGCTCTTCTTGTCTCTGTCTCTGCGGTGGATTGTGGAGATGAGCAGAAATCCAGAGTATGTGTTCCGAGATCTGTTACAGTTTCTAAGGGAATGGACTAAATTAAAGAATGAAAATAAAGTTTGGGTGCAAATTAATCCTGACCCAGGGAAGATAATCTTCAAAGCCACAAAAATGGTCTGGTGACGTGAACTTGAGGCTGTGAGTGATGAGGGGAGTGTAAACGTAAGCTCAATTTTCTTTTCCTAGACATGCGTCAGAAAGTCAGTGGCTGTCATGGAAATGTCACTGACCTTTCCGGGTGAGCACCTGCATATGCTCTGACCTCCATATAGTGGAGTACTGAAATCAAACCAGCCCTATGCATGAGTGCTGAAGATATCTGTTCAGATGAGCCCAAGTGAGGGCCAAGAGAGGGCTAGGAACTCAGAGGAATGCTGGGTATTCCTAGAGCAGGGCAGCCTTGAAGAAAATGCTCATAGAATGTCCAGTAGCTTTGGGGCTGGAGTTAAGATAGGGAGAATGCTAATTTAACACTCCCTCTTCTCAGGAAAGAGACCAGCGAATTCTCATAACACAAAACCTAATTTCAAAGTATAGTTGTTCACTAGAGGGAAAGGAAAACGTGTCTGTTCACTGGATATCTAAACGCACAGAATTCTCTAGCTCTCAGTAGAGGTTATAGAAGAATGGCATTCAGTCACGTGCCCTGTCATTTGCTTGTCATATGATTTGACTAACATAAAGAAATTCCCTATAGTTTAAATGTTTCAGAAGTAAAAGTAAAACTCCGCTCTGTTTTGCAAAGCAGGATTTTTTGATATTAAAAAAGATAAAACACATAGGTATCTTTTAGAAATTAGAGAAGCAAGAAAGATATTGAAAATACAAGTCAGGTGTAGTGATATACGCCTTTAATCTCAACACTGTAGAGAGAGATGCAGGTGGATCTCTGTGAGTTCAAAGCCAGCTTGCTCTACATAGTGAATTCCAGGACATCTAGGGTAAATAAAAATAAAAATTCTCTCTCTCTCTCTCTCTCTCTCTCTCTCTCTCTCTCTCTCTCCAAGTAACAGACTACTCTGATCTCTGAATTCATTGTGCTGTGGTTTGCAAATGCTCTCTTTATATTCTGTGGCCAAGAGTGTTCCGGCATTTTCTTGCCCTCTATACCCTATTTAGATAATAATTTCTCTTTGGGGCTGGAGAGAGAAATCTGCAGTTTAAAACACTTGCTGCCTTCCAGAGGACAGGAGTCTAATTCCCAGTACCGGCATGGCTCATAACCTGTACCTCCAATTCCAGGGGTTCTGATGCCCTCTTTCACCCTCTACAGACATTGCAAGCATATGCTGCACATATATCCTTATAGTCACAACACTCGCACATATAAAATAAATCCTTACAAAAAATTTTATCGCTTTAAACTAGCCCATCATTTTCCCTTTGTACTTAAATCAGTCTCATCTAAAAGCCAATATTCATAAAAATCACAACTCGATGTGTTTATTATATCATTTCAAAGCATACTAAAATTAATACATATTTATGAAAAATCTAAAAATTTTCTATATCATGCCACATAAATATTGCTCCAAAAGAAGGCCTTAACAGAAACAAGCCATGAGACTCAGGGACAAGAATGGAAGCCATCAGAGGCTGAGCCCACAGTAAATGCTGTTTGCTTCTTTTCCAAACATATTCACTCAGTTTGCAAGAGCAGCCCTGGTTGTTACACTGAGCTAAGAGACTGCTTTGAAAACACTTTGATATAACTGAAGGCACCTGGAAGTGTGCAATCCCAAGAATAACTTGATTTGTGATTAAAAAAAATACCTATCAGCCAGGCGGTGGTGGCGCACGCCTTTAATCCCAGCACTTGGGAGGCAGAGGCAGGCGGATCTTTGTGAGTTCGAGGCCAGCCTGGTCTACAAAGCGAGTCCAGGACAGCCAGAGATATTCAGAGAAACCCTGCCCTGAAAAAATAAAAAAAAAAAAAAAAAAAAAAAAAAACCTATCTTGGGCTGACTACTCATGTTTCCCAGAGGAAGGGGAGCCTTGCACATTTTGCAGTTCAGAAACTTTTCAAAATGCCCATTTAAGAGGGAAGACTTTAAACTTTGTACTCATAGCCCCATCTGCAATGGAACGAGTTGGCATAGTGATACAACTTTAATGATTGGGTTGAAGTAATGGTACATTGTGCTACTTTTAGACACATGCATCCAGTACCATAAACTGAGCCTTCCAAAGTGGGAAATAAATACCACATAAATCCCAAGGCCAGATGTGCTTGCTTCCTGGGAACTAGTTACTATAATCAATGATTATCACCTTATGTCTTCCCTCATCTTCCTTCACGGAGGCAAGATTCTTCCCAGGCATAGGGCACCTGTCATGGCGATGTCCGAAACATCTGGAACACCAGCCCTTATGCTCTGAAGTGGGAAGACAGGAAGATGAACAAGGAGCAGCAGTGGGAGCCCCCATATCAACAGATCTGATCCATTTCAATGCCATATGTCGAGACTCCACACAGCTTGTGTCCTGGGAATGTTCCTGACCTGGTGTAGGTTGGGCTAAGTACAGCTATATGCAAGCCTAGAAGTTCATACATACACCAGAACATGGAGGCAGTAGAGGAGCTTTCCCTCCTAAAGATAGTGTTGTTCCTTTTATATACTTACAGACCTGTAAATTACCAGACGGGACATTCCTCATTCAAGCTCATCAACAGATTACTCTGGGAGGGCGGGGAACATCAGAAGGACCGGCATCTCACAAAGCAGACTTCTGAAAAGATATCATTGCTATCTGGAGGCTTTACAAATAGAATGTGATGTAATACAGGAGGTTGCCTTTTCATATATTTTTAAATCATCTTACTTTGGAGCTGGGGAACTGCCCTAGATAAATATGCTGTAAACCTCTGCAAGGCTCTGCTTATTCAGCTTAATAACCCCGTGGTGGTTTCTAAATAATGTACAAATTTGATTCATTATTTAGAAATCTGAGTTACTGCAGTAATGAACTACATGTTACATTTTTCTGAAGAGTGCCAATACTACAGAGGTTGCCAGGCTCATGTGGCATCAGATCGAGCTGAATTTCCAAGTTAGCTTGAAAATCAAAAGAAAAAACAATCCATCTTCAAAAAGTCAGAGAACACACATTGCCAATCATTAGTGACCCTTCACAACTTGTGGCTTAAAGAAGGGGACAGATTGTCTTCAGACAAAATGACTTAACCCTCAGCAACACTCCCACTTTAATCAAATCTCAGACTCTACCTTGTCTGTAGATAGTTCCTACAAAGTCTAAGACTTGTAATGACCATCTGGTATAGTGTTACTCGAAAAAGCCATATACTATATATGTTTTAGAACTGAATATTTCTTTTTCCCTATTGACCCTTGACCCCTTTAGAAAAACTGTCACCTTCTGCAAATGGTTTCACTAAGTAAAAAGTCAATTGGCTGTAAGTGGTGATGAAGAAATGGTCATGTGATTAATGTTGCAGTTTAGGCTGTTGTGATTAGTCACAGAAAAAAACAGTTAAACTTCCTCCTGAAGAAACATGGTATGTTAAGGCAATGGCCTGCCTGCAGCCTGATAGGAAGAAAGAGTTGGGCAGTGTTAAAAGCTACCTATTGATTTGTACCCCGACTGAAAGTCATGTGCTGATATAAATGAAAATGTGTCAAGAGTGGCTATCGATTTTTTTTAAAACAGGTCATCTCCAGGGAAATGCCGCTAGCCATACTATTGCTCTTGTCTATGAGGGAAATAAGGTTCTTTTCCACAAGACTACACATGTCCAGACATCAAAATGCTCTCTTTAACGGAGGTGTGATAGAATGTCAGCCCACTGTCTGTAGTCTTGACTTGGAAAAAAAATGGCCCACAGTACCAGTATTCAGAAGAAACACAAAAGAAAATGAAAAATTTGTGTGCTGGAGGGAGGAGTATAGGTGAGGAGAGGTGTGTGCTACATACTTGTTGATTAGGCTGCTGTCCTTGGCTCATCATACATGTTTTCCTTCATATAAGAACTTTCATCTCATGTCTCAAAACAAAAGTCATTACAGAAGAATAAGTTTACTTCTAGAGGCTGCTGCTCACAGACAACTGCAACAAAGGCCAAAGACGACAAAGGTTAGGAATCATGGAGTGGTCTTTCTTCTCCTTTAGCCTACACAAAGACCAGCCACATTTTCTCTTCTCTTACACAACTTTTCCAAGGTGTCCCTTACTCATAGATTATGGCGTTTGCAAATATTGACTAATGATATAAGAAAAGGCCAGGAGTTGTAATAATCATGGAGCTTTGGGTCAGATCTGTAGGGATTTCTGCTGCGTAGGCAAGGCTGGGCAAGATGTACTCTCCAATATTAGGCAATTAGAATGGGAAATTAGTGTGGAAGAGGAGAGAGGTCATCACCTGCCAATATGTGTGGATTATTGGTAATAACTATTGGTATTAGAGAAAACCCTAATATACTGATAAGGGGCCAGGCCATCCCCTTCACAGTGTCTTGGAAATCTAAATCCATTTAATTTGATTCAGTGGCCTTAGGCATATATTCACAAAGAAAAGTTCATTGTTCAAATAGGTTATTTATTGTTGTTCTTGATTAGCCAGGGATCTTGGCAATAGCCTCGCTTTTATGATCTGTAAACTCTATTCATAGGTTCAAAGACAAATCAGTGTTCTGAAACAGCATTTACGGGTGTGGGGCTGCTGAGATGAGACGATTCTAAATTAAATGTCCTGAATGTGTGGAAGAAACTTTCAAAAGATACTTCATTTCTGGGAGCTGGGAGAACAAATGATGTGACATGTGACCTAAGTTGATGGAACTTTTAGAATAGCCCTCCCCTCTTAAAATACTTGCAGTTAGCATATAGCTCTTAAAAAGAGCTTTCTGGCCCTGTAGTTAATGAACATGCCAGAGTTTATAGTTGATCTTCAAGAGTCTTTGGGGCTAGGAAGAGGGCTCATTCTGCATCAAAGGGAGGCAAGCCAGAGCCAGGCACTTTTGCGTGTCATGAATTTTAGACCAGCCCTTGACATCTCTGCCTCCTCTCATTCATTGGACTGCTCTCTTTGTTGTTATTGGACTTCAGATACATAGTTGCACACACTCCTATGGCATGGTCAGCTCCTTTAAGCTATTTCCATAGACTGTGGGTTGCAGTTAATTGTGTTATGAGAAGTACATAACTTCATAAGTGCTCAAGGAGACATGTACCTATATGGATGCATACATGCATATGTATGTGAGTATACACTTAATGAATCATGTAGTGACTCTTCATTCTGAAGCCACCAAAATAATTGGTGACAATGGCATTACATAATTATTCATTCCTGGACAAACTCTCAAATTAACTCAGAAAATGCTGTTCAGGATAGAAACATATACTTATCCTTTTATGATTGGCGTAGATGTTTAATATATCCATTGGTCAAGTAATTCCTTGTTGTCTTTCTCTCATGCTCAGTATACAAATATCATTTCAAAATATTATGCTCAGATGTATCTGAGAAAATTAATGAAAATTGTTTGACAGTATTTATGAAGTCCACAAATATATGTAATAACATACACATGATGCAGTAGCAATCATTGGTTACACATTTGTTTCTGCCTTCTTATGTAATGCCCACCTTGTACTTTCAAAAGACTTAGTTAACTACCTCATCTTTTCATTTTGACTTATATTAACAAGTTTAAATTTTCTGTTTGGCTAGGCAGTTTGTTTGATGTAATAATACACAGATTTTATCCAGAGACCTGTCATAAAATGAAACTTCCAGCTTAAATAAAAGATCACAACTCCACTTTTGAGCCACCATGAGTATTTTAGTGTGTTCTTCACTTGATTAATAGAAAGTCCAAGTTAGAAAGCAACTGATGCTACTAATCCCCAGCATTTTCTTGTAGAGCACATATTCATGTTTTAAAGTGCTAAAGAAGGTGCACACAAGCAAGTCATGCATTGGTCTTTGTAAAACTAAAACCAAATACATGAATATAAGCCAAAAACAAAAACAAACGCAGAGTACAGATCCCCAATACCTTCACAAATGCTGGAAGCCCCTTTAGTCTCATTCATTGTTCAAAGGCAGAGATGGGATCTCTGGGGAAAGCTGGCTAGCTAGTCAGGGCAAGGATACCAGCACTGAGAAAATAAGAACCCCTGCCTCATGAGGAGTTACCAAAAAGGGTACTCAACATCAACTTCTGGCCTCCGCATGCATGGGCATATACACATGTACACACTACCACATGTGCACATGCATACACACCACACATACATATACACACACTTGCAGATGTGAACATGCATATACATACCACACACATGCACACATTTGAACATAAATACACTTGCACATCAGATACTCACACATGTAAACATGCATATACAAACACACAGAGACTCATATATGTGAACATGCACACACACTTGCATGTTTTAATGTATACACACAAATGAATACCACATACACACTCATACATGCTAACAAGCACACCATACACTTTCACATATTAATATGCACACACATGCACACTACACAAGCACACATATGAAAAGAAGAATCATTTACCATACCAAAAAATTTGCCCCAGGTTTTTTTTTGTCCATTTTGAATAGAGCTAAATTCAATATTTAAACAAGCAAACTCTAACTTTTGAGTAATAACAAACTCAAAAAAGAATATAACTAAAAAAAAGATACTGTGATAAAGAGAAAAATAATTTTAAAAAGAAAAAAAAACAGGAGAAATTGCCTTCCCTTTCTCATCTCCAACCTCTCCTACTCTTAAAAATCTTAATTTAATCAATTTAAAGAATTCATGTTTTTCAGAGCACAAAAGATACTCTAAATATATTCTATATGCAATTTTTAAGTATTTATGCCCCAACATCTAACAAGAATAGAAACAAATAAATAGACAATGAAGTATTCTTTTTTTTAACTTTGTTTGATTTTACTTATATGTACACTGGCTTTCTTAATAATTTATTTTATTTTATATACATTGGTGTTTTGATTGCATATATGTCTGAGTGAGGGTGATGTCTGATTCTGTGGAACAGGAGTTACAGACAATGGTGAACTGACATGTGGGTGCTGGGATTTGAACCCTGGTCCTCTGGAAGAGCAGCCAGTGCTTTTAACTTCTGAGCCATCTCTCCAGCCTGTGAATAATTCTTATAATTTGAAAATCTGTAGAAACCCACGCAAATCACAACATATAAAGGAGAATAAATAACCAATAGTTCATGCCTTAGTAATAAAGAATGTCATAAGTATGGTTAAATATTGTAGGGGAAAAGTTTTCAAATACATTTTTTAATTTAGTTGCTTAAGAACAACAAATGAGAAATATTCTAACATCACATTACCCTATCCCGAATACATCTACACAGGAAGGATCAACCTTTCCATGAGTTTCTTTAACTGTCACTGTGTCAGCCTTAGAATTTCCTTCCATATGTTTATTGACTAGCCTAGCCTCTAATTGCATATATACCCATGTGTCTCAATGTACGGATATATGAATATTTCATGTCAGTAAACAGTGTTCAAAATAATGACTCATTGATATGACAGAATTATCCTAGTGGGAAATTCTTTAATAGTTTTATTTTGTGTTACTCGGGAAGAAAATTAATCAGAAACTAGATGAAGATTTTTTTTTTCTTTTTTATTGTGCCAAAGAGACTGCAACAAAGCACGGTGTGCCATCCTCTGTCTGGGGCATATTTACATTGTGTTGCTAAATAGTTTAGCATAAATGCATTTTTAACTCTAGCAAACATTAAAATAATAAAGTTCTATATTGAGGCTTTATGTGAACATACAGATGCTAATGTGTATAAGGCATATATTTTCAGTTATGTAGTGGTGTTACCATTATTTCGTTGTGGGATATGAGGGAGCCCCCTAGTGGAATCCACACTCCTAGTAAATTTCCAAACTTGGTTGATCCTTTTCCTTACTGGTTAGTTAGGCCAGTTTTGATGTCTAAATGTACTCCGATAACCTTTTCTCTAGCTACTCATCCCAAGATGACTTCCTGTACATATCACACATGTCGGCAAGATTTTGGCAACAAAAATTGATCATAATATCTTCAGCTGTGCAAATGCTCAAATGCTCAGTCTTTGAATCCTTTCTCATCTCGCTGTCATTCCAGTCATCTCAGAAGTCACATGGAGATTTGTTACTTTAAAAAATATGTGTGTGTAGCAAATTAGAAGTTTACCAAGTAAAAAAATATATATATATAATAACTTCACAGTGTTATCCCGGAGGTCTCCAGGTGATGTGCTTAAAACTTATTCCTATTCACTAGGTCACGATTTGATGACAAGCTGAACACTGTTGCCCACTTGAAGAAAATGAGCCATGTTTAGTAGTTCTCATGCTCTTCCATCTGGATCCCAACCAAGCCTCTGCATCCACCTCCTAGAATCTTCTTTCAAAGGTGTGTGACGGCTTCCTGAAGCTTACTGATTACCCTTAAAGAGTAAGGCAAACTTAGCTGGAGTCATGGTGAGTGAAGGCATGCCTCATGGGGAGAACAACTTTAGAAAGAATAGAAATCTTGAGATAGCATAAATTTCCACTGGGCCTTACTGAAACAGAATGATTGGTGGCTACGTAGCATAGGAAATCTATCAAAAGGTATAACAAGGGCCAGCCAGACTAAGGAAAACCTCTGAGAGCTACACTTGGGTGGATTCATTTATTCTGGATGCCACCGGGAAACATTGTGAGATCTGCCAGATTTGCTTTTTAGGGAATTAATTAGTCCAGGATATAGGAAGTAGACAAGTGAGGTGGAAATAAGATCCAAGCTAGGGGTAACATTTAGTTCTGGCAGGAGGTAACAAGCAAGTTTTAAAGTGCACCTGCAGTAAAGCAAGGTCATTTCTGGACCACTGATGCCCTGAGCAACAACAGAATTAACTGGAACTGAGCAAAGGCCCACAGACTCCCCTGCCATTCTGCTCTCTTTAGCTAATTGCCCCTGGTCTTGACAAAACCACTGCTTCTCTCCATTTCCATGAGTGGGTTCATGTGAGCCTCTCATAGCCTTCAGCCTTGAAGAAAGCCATGGGTTGTGAGGTCTGCATTTCACTCTTTTTGGAGGGTAGGAAGCATCGAAAAGAAGAAATGAGTAAGCAGTCAGGTCTGGGAGTATACAGAGAACTTGGATGCTATGTGTTTATCCTAACAGAGAGAAGCCCAGAATGACTTACAGATCTCAGCATGACAGCTGAGAGTATGCAAGCTCTTCTCACTGCTTACAGAGCCAACAAAAGAGGGGAACCAAACAGAATTGTACAGATTTTCTATCTTGCTTAAGATAGAAATTCTCCACAAATGCTACTGTTAAGGGAAAAAAAAGCATGAATAGTTGGGTGTGGTCACCCACACACCTATCACTAGCACTTAGGAGGTAGAGACAAGAAGATCTTGAGTTTGAAGCAATCCTAGACATGGTCTAGTTGGGTTATCTGCATCAGGATCTTATAGGACTGCCAGCCCGACATTGGCTGGGGCTTGGTTCTCATCTGAACTATGGGCAAGACATCTCTATGCTCACATGGTTTTTGACGCCTTTTAGTTTCCAACAGCTAAAGGTGCATTTGAACTTTCTTCTGCAAAGTCATAAACAGAGAAGACTAACTCAAGTAGGCACTAGACAGACATTTGTACACAATGTCATAAAAAGGCTAGTGATAAAACAAAGAGGAAGAAGAAGACTAGTGATACCTTATCACATATTATTGGTAAGGCATAGTCATAGGCCTTACCCATACTCAACGAATGGAGATTATACAAAAAATAAAAAAGAAAGAAAGAAAGAAATGAACATCATCCCAAGCATCCATGGTTCTTTTCGTGTTTACAGAATGTGACATTTCTGAGGGAAAGAGCCTCCAACCTGCAAGAAAATTCTATTACACTTAATTATGGGCCATCATCACACATGTTTAAGATTATTCCAATAAAAATGTATATCCTACATATATCTACCATATAGAAAAGGGGTCAAAAATGACTCCACTCTCATTTATATATAATATCCATTTGGAAAGGGCTCTATAGTATGTTTTCAATAAAAGTTTGCCTTCCAGCATTTCATATACCTCTGAGAAATCTCAGCTAATGGTTTTGAAAGAAAAGAAGAAAATCCAAAAACATTTAACCCCAAATGACATTGGAGCAACATGTGCTGATCCTGATTGCTTCCTCCCACCCAGTGAAGTCTGACTTACTGGGGACACTGAGTGGAAGGCTTGAACTGACTGGTCTTTCCCCACACATCTCTTCCTGTACACTCCCAAAGAAACCAAGATCTTTTTCAAAATTTGTAGGAATTGTAAAATTGTACATTATTGCCTTTTTACATGGTCCTACTGACTTTTTCTTTTCTTTTTTTTTTAAGATTTATTTATAATATAGTGTTCTGTCTGCAAATATGCCTGCAGGCCAGAAGAGGGCACCAGATCTCATTATAGATGGTTGTGAGTCACCATGTGGTTGCTAGGAATTGAACACAGGACCTCTGGAAGAGCAGCCAGTGCTCTTTACTCCTGAGCCATCTCTTCAGACCCTAAAGATATATCTCTACTCATCTCTCTTTCTCCATCCTCCCCTAGCTATTACCTAGCAAACTATTAATGTGTCTGATCTGGATACATCAACATCAGTCCCTATCTGGTGTCCTTACTCCAATCTTTCCTTACATCTCTCTCAGTGTTGTTAAGGAACCATATCTCATTCATTATATATGGCCTTTTGTGGGCTTTTATTCGTTCATTTGTACTTGGGCTCCACATCCTACATTGTCATCCATACACTCAAGTCTACTTTTCTAAAGATCTATTGCCTAATGTAATTGCTTTTTAAATATTGCTTCCTTTCTTTGTTTTCTTTCAAGATGAGGTCTCACTTTGAAGCCCTGCCTGGCCTGTAACTATATTGCCCAACCTGCCCTTGAACTCAGTGTCAACCAGTTCCACCTAAACCTACAGATGGCCAGAATTATAGGCACAAGCCATGTGGTGGTTTGAATAGGAATGGCCCCTGTAGAGTCATGTGTTTGAGTGCTTGGCCAATAGGGAGTGGCACTATTAGGAGGCATGGACTTGTTGGAGGAGGTGTGACTTTGAGGAAATGTCACTGTGGAGATGGGCTTTGAGTTCTCCTATGCTCAAACTATTCCCAAAGTGATTCCCAGTCCCCTCCTGTTGACTGTGGATGTATAGCAAGATGTAAAACTCTCAGCTCCTTCTCAAGCATCATGTTGCCTGCATGCCACTATGCTTCCTGCCATGACAATAATGGACTAAATCTCTGAAACTCTAAACCAGCCCAATTAAGTATTTTCTTTTATAAGAGTTGCTGTGGTCATGATGTCTCTTCATAGCAATATAACCCTAACAAATAAAAAGCACCACACCCAGTTTCTTATTTCTTTTTTTAACTTAACATTTTTTTTTTTTTTGGTTTTTCGAGACAGGGTTTCTCTGTGTATCTCTGGCTGTCCTGGACTCACTTTGTAGACTAGGCTGGCCTCGAACTCACAGAAATCCGCCTGCCTCTGCCTCCCGAGTGCTGGGATTAAAGGCTTGCGCCACCAAAGCCCGGCAACTTAACATTTTTTATTGAAAAAAATTATTTTGTGAATTTCACATCATGCACCCTATTCCCTCCTATTTCCCACCTCCCCCAAGACCCACCCTCCACCCTTGCAATCTGTCCCAGCATAAAAAAATAACAGCTCATTGTGGAAGCTGCAGTGTATCTCAGTATGTTCCACAATATTCCCCTTTGTGCATACATTCTGCTTGCAAATGTTCATTGTAATGACTCCTTGGTCTGGTATGAGGCCCCTGGTTTCTGCTACTCCATCAGTCTGGAACTCCTCTCAGAGATGCTATAACTGTCCTGTGTCTTGGAGATCCTGAAGTACTGGGTTGTGGAACTGACCTCTTCTTGCACTTCAACAGTTCATCCACGGGGTAGATGTTGGTGTGGGCAACTCAAAGCCCTAGTTCTGGACCTGCAATGACCACTTGAATAGCTAGTTCTATTATGGAAAGGTGGCCTGCTCTCCCAAGTGCTGCACCATGTGAGGAGCAGGGACAGCTCTCCTGCTCTTGTGACCCCATCTGGGCCAGAACTCCTGTAGGCCAATGGTGGTAAGGGCAAAAGGGAGGGGATGGCATATCTCCCTAGCCAACACCACCACATAGCAGACCAAAGGCAGGGCTGAGTCTCCCACATTCACTCCCTCGGGGTTGGCTCACCCACAATTCCCATACCCAGGACCAGCTGTAGTGTGCTGTTCTGGCAGGGTGCAGAGACTGCTCTCCCAAGTGCTGCAACATGTGAGGGGCATGGACAGCTCTCCTGCTCTTGTGACCCCATCTGGGCTAGATCTCCTGGTGTTGGTCTTATAGTCATTTCATGTTACCCCATGGCGCCAAACTGGAGTTGGTATCCACCTTGCTTCTTTTGTCTTCTTCTGGGAATGTTAGGCCACTATTCATTCAGATGTTCATAGGTCAGAACACTGAATGTAGATATAGTCTCTCTCCTCTCTGCCACCTACTGATGCACATGTGACATAGCAGTCACATCTACAATGCCTCTAGGGACAGTCCAGCTTCTTATTTCTATTTTTCCCCTCAAGTATGCATGTGTGTGTGTGTGTGTGTGTGTGTGTGTGTGTGTGTGTGTGTGTTTGTATGTGTGTGTTTGTGTGTGTGTGTGTGTTTGTGTGTGTGTGTGTGTTTGTGTGTGTGTGTTTGTGTGTGTGTGTGAGTGTGTGTGTGTGTGAGTGTGTGTGTATGTGTGTTTGTGTGTGTGTGTGTTTGTGTGTGTGTGTGTTTGTGTGTGTGTGTGTTTGTGTGTGTGTGTGTGTGTGTGTTTGTGTGTGTTTGTGTGTGTGTGTGTGTGTGTGTGATTGTGAGTGTGTGTGTGTGTGTGTGTGATTGTGTGTGTGTGAGTGTGTGTGTGTGTGTGTGATTGTGTGTGTTTGTGTGTGTGTGTGTGATTGTGTTTAGCATTTGCATGTGGAGAGGAGGGTGTACTTGCCCTTGCACGCAGAGGTTGACACCAGGTATGCTCCTCAATTACTTTATTTTTCTTGAGACACGGTCTCTCACTGAAATTGGAACTTATTGCTTCATCTAGACAGGATGGGAAGATAGCCTCTAGGATCCTCGTGTTAATTCCTCATTCCGCAGCACTGGAGTTTCATGTGTCAGCCAACACATGAGCCGTCTCCATAACTTCTTATTTATATTCTTTACCACGAATCAAACCATCTCTTCCTCTCCGACATAAGGCAAGCTTATTTCTGCTTCCTTAGCATGGCTCAGCTAGTACCCAAAGCTTGGGTTGCCTGTGTCTCTGAGACCAAAAGTCAACGTAGTTAGTGGAGCACAGCAGAAAGGGAAACATAAAAGATAGATCCATGGCCATACACAAAAGCAGTGGGCAAGACAGAGCCAGAACTCTGGAGGAAATTGGGGGAAAAAAAATGATCAAGGAAATTTTGACATCCCGAAGTCAGAATCAACACTAGCCAGGAAGGTTACTTCAAACAAATATAAAAGGGTGACACAAACAAAGAAACAGAGCAAAGCATCCTGAACACAAAATCCTAGAAGGCAAAAGAAGTCCCGTGTTCTGTGAGAGAATGGGCTCAGACTCTGTGGGAGGAGCAAGGCTGGCAACTGCCTGAGACCCAGGCTCTTCTGTCATAAAGCATATTTTTGCCTTAGGCACCACAATATATGTGGAGGGTCACAGCACCTGATGCCAGTCAGATTAGAGCGCTATCTATTAGAGTTCAAATTCAAGTCCACCCTGTGTTTAGTATGTGACATTCAACTCAATGATAAGCTTGTCCAGGTCTTAGCTTTGTCAAATATAGATAGTCACATCAATCTCATGAGGTTATATAAAAATTAAATGTGATTATGTTTATTAATTCACACATTTTTGTGATCAGCTACCTGAAGCTATGTAAAAAAAGGAAAGGTTGGCTTTGGTGGCTTGCAGTTTGATGGTACAATCCTTCATGGCCAGGAAGTCAGGGTGGCAGCTTGAGGCATGTGGCCACATTGCATAGTCAGGACCCAGGGAGATGAATGTCTGTGTTACCCTCACTTCCTCTTTTTTATTCAATCTTCAGCCCCCCAACCATGCGATGATACCACCCACATTTATGGTAGGTATTCCAGTCTCAGTAAATGTAATCTAAATAATTATTCATGAATATGCCCAGAAATTTGTGCCCAAAGTGATTTAAAACCCATCATGTTGACAATCCAGGATAACCATCACGTTCCTACAGCACAATCTTTTGTGAGGTCTGCATGACCTCCTCCAACCTTTTAGGTTCCCCCAAACTGGCTTCATTCACACTTATTTAACACAGAATGAACAGGCATACTACATTTCAGGTTATTTATTTTAATTTCCCGAGTGATGGCATGAACCCCTTAATGAGAGTTTTCCTAGGGTTGAGCTCATTGTAAAGACTCAGCTGGTACTGCCAATTACACGGTACTTATTGCTCTGTTCAGTTGTTCAACAAATATGTATGACAAAACCCCCATATGCAATACCCTGCGGGTGTAACAGCAAAGAGAAGAAGCTTGGCTTCTTGGAGCTAGGCACAAATTAGTTCACTAAAGTAAAGGTATCCTAAAAAGAGAATGCCCTTAGGATATTATCTATCGTCGGCCTCCAAGTTTGTGAAGGTATGATTAAAATCAAAGAAATAATCATTTGTCTCCAC
>CAJQZJ010004824.1:5542734-5546578 GCA_907164525.1 Lophiomys imhausi
ACAGCATCCTGCTATTAAAGGCCTCCTCTGATTACTCTAGTCCCATGGATGTCTCAACTGATCAGTAACCGCAGTTGCATTCTCAAAATCCTTTTGCCTTGCCCATTCTGGTGGCAAGCAACTTTAGTCTCAACATTCAGGGAGCAGAGGTAAGCAGATCTCTGTGAGTTCCTGGCCAACCCAGAGGTACATGGGGAGAACCTATCTCAACACACCCTCTCTCTCTCTCTCTCTCTCTCTCCTTTATAATGTATCATGTTGACAACAGTAACAGTAAGGTTGTTGGGGACATACAGGTGTCTGCACACCATGTAGAGCCCTTTACTGTCACAGCAGATTAGGTTTCAAATGGACAGAGCCATCTTATTCCTTATAAACTGAAAGAAGCAGTTGCCACTCTAAAATGAAACAAAGGGGCCAGGCGAGATATCTCACGCTAAAGGTACCTGGCAGCGAGCCTGACCACCTGAGTTCAATCCCTGAAACCACAAGGTAAAGGGAGGGAATGGATTCCAGCAAGCAACCATCCCCCAACACACACATAAATATGTAAACATAATAAAAAGATTAAAAGGAAGCAAAGAGGTCTGGAGAGATGGCTCAGCAATTAAGATTGAGTACAGTTCTTGCAGAGGATCTGAGTTCAGTTTCTCTCACATCCACATTGGGTGGCTCACTCCTTCCAGTGAGCCACTTAAACTCCAGGGGGATTTAAAGCCTCAGACCTCTGTGGAGACAGGCACTTGTGTAGACATCCACACAGAGACACACAAACACATATACGTAATCTAAAAATAAGGGTGTGGGAATCTGGAGAGATGGTTCGGTGGTTAAGTGTGAGTACTGAGTGACCCAAGTTTGGTTCCCAGTGCCTATTTTAGTCAACTTACAACTGCTTGTGACTGGAACGAACATCTGGGGCTTCAGTGTCCTCTTCTTGCCTCCCACATGATCCCAGATGATAATCGTCTAAGGCAACTCACAGAAGAAAATTTGTTTAAGGGAGGCACACAGAAACCACCAAACTAGACCACTCTGTGGGTGGAAAGACAGTTTATTAGGGGACAAGCGGTCAGACTGTCTCAAAGAGTAGAGAACTTTACCCAACAGGAAAAGCATTTTTTTTTTTTAATCCTGATATTCACAAGAGAAAATCCACTTCCACAATTCTGAGCCAAATTTGAAGCAAACTTTTATTGGGAAGGTAAGGGCTAGAACTGGAAAAGGGACTTCGAACTGCTTGCCGTAGGCTGTTCTGGTTAAACAGGAGCTAGATGTCCTTTACCAGAAGTATTTGACCATTAGGGCCAGATAAGGGGAAAATGGCTTCCCCCACAAACAGAAACCGTCTCAGGAGATTCCTGAAGAAAGCTGAGTTTAGGCTTCTGTTTACCCAATAACAGTCTTTCTGTTTACCTTACAAAACTCCAATCTGGTTTGGGCCCTTAGAACATAGTCCGCAGCACTGCCATTGGGGAGAGGGAGGTGTTGGGGGTTGCACTTTGTGACCTAACACTTTGTATCTTCATTGGAAGAACTAAAGTTGAACCCTGGGTTCAAAAACTGCCAACAATACAATTCCTCATAAAATAAGAACCCAGATAAACAGACAAGACGGTCACTGTGTGTAAAGTAGCAGACTATAAAACAAGCAACAAAATCTCAGATTCCAGAGTTTTCAAATATAGGATTGGCGCACAGGACTTTGAAAAGTTATTACTTAAATCTGGCATGCTTCCACTAGCTGAAGCCTGTGTCTCTGGAATGTCATAACCCTTGTTTTAAAACACATTCCTGAGACAGCTGGATGCCTACAAAGGAGTTTTTGACTGACAATACCCCCCCTCCCCCCACAGCCCTGACTGTGAGTGGTTATTTCAGGAAATTTGCAATACTAGATCCTCTCTCTGCTCTCCGATGTTTAAGACACAAATCTTCTACCACTCACAAGAGTGACCTCAAGTACTTGGAGCTGTCTCTCTCAAATGTGAACCTCAGAAAGCCATCTCTGGCAAAATTCTCTTTCCCTTCTTCTCTCCCTCTCTCTTCCCTTACTTGTTTTCATGCCTTCTCCCTGTGAAAGGGTTAGGCAGGGGCCTAATTTCTATGGATTTCTCCTCCAATTTGCAAATCTATTTTCTGTCTTAAAGTTATGAGAAGATTGTTTATCCTTAGGATAAATGACAGTTAAGAAATCTAGACAGATAAATCCCTCTGAACATCCTCCTCTCCTTTTCTGTACTTTTCTGCTCACTGATTGTTGGAATACCACCTTGGTTGTCCACATGCCTCCCTAGTTTTCTTCAGGAAACACCCGGTCATGTCGACACAATTGGAGTACTGAATTGTCTCTATCCTGTGTTGTAGTAGAAACTTCACTGCCTTTGGCTGTGATCCAGCTTTCTGTTTGACACTCAGTAAGTGAGAGTTTACTTCCTGGGCACTGTCTCTGCAAACACCACTTTCCTTCACATTCAAGGTTCCTTACTGGCTTATCACATTTTACTAACCATCTTAACATCCAATCTGTGCTGAAGTAACACAGAAAGACTAATATTCTAAGGAGAAAAATTGAGTCAGTTCTTTCCTTTAAACTACTGATACCACCTCACTGTCACTCTCAACAGTGAACAAATCCTTCAGGAGTTAGCTAAATCATCTATTGATGACTATCCAATATTCTACAGATTTAGAGGAAAAGAAAAGAAATTTAGAGAAATAATAATTCTGCATTCAGTTTCAAATGGCAAGATTTTGTTTGTTGAATGAGAAACAGAAAGACTCAAATGGAAACATCTGACAGAAGGAAGACGGAAGGGCTGCAGTGCAAGGAAGGACAATGATTCCAAGAGCTAATCACTGTTGCCTGGCTGGGCACAGTGACACAGGGATGGTTGGACAGCCAAGGGGTAACACGGTCTCCCCTGGAGAGATGGAAGTGTCTAAACAGACTGTGGTGAGGACCACACAGCTCCATTCCATGCATATATTAAAACCTATTCAACCACACCTTTGGATGGGTGCATTCCTTGTGGACTGTATCCCAGTGAACCTGATAACAGTAAGAAAGAAAGCATCATCATGAGAAGCAATATTAGTAAATGTGAAAAATCTAAATGGTTATTGGGTAAAGTAATAATATCTAATTTGGGAAGTTTTCAAAGTTAGTCCAAAATAAAAATACTAGCAAAATTATATTAGTTGGGAGTGGAAATTGGAGTTAGTGCTGTGATCTCATAGCTCTTATAATGTTGCTATTCTAGGAAATTATTTAATTAAGTGGTTTATTTCTTTTGCTATTCTCAGTGAGTATATTTATAATTCTTTTCATTCTATGAATATATTTTTCTGAAAGAAACTGCTGAACCAGCCAGAGAGAGAGGGGAAGAGAGAGAGAGAAATCCCAACACTTGAAAATTCAAAATTAGTTTACATGTCTTTCATCTTTTTTCTAAGTCTCACATTTTAATAAAATTTATTTTAGTGCTCTTTCAAAACTTATATTAACCCAGGATTAAATTTGCAATAATAGGTGTCTGAGTCCTAGAACTAAAACTTAAGGCCAAATCTTCATTAAAAAAAAAAAGAGATGTATTTTTCCAGCATAGAAACCAATGATAAAAATAGCCAGATTCTCCATGCATGGTGACACATGCCTTTAATGCTTTAATCCCAGCACTCAAGAGGCAGAGGGAGTTGAATCTTTGTGAGTTCCAGGCCAGCCTGGTCTACAAGGTGAGTTCGGAAAGCCAGGGCTACACAGAGAAACCCTGTCTAGAAAAACAAAAAAGGAAGAAGAAGAAGAAGAAGAAGAAGGAGGAGGAGGAGGAGGAGGAGGAGGAGG
>CAJQZJ010004824.1:5551998-5565596 GCA_907164525.1 Lophiomys imhausi
TACAAAGATCAATACCGATGTAGCCCAATACAATCTTAATTTTACATCAATATACAAGGGTCAATACCATTGTGGCCAAATATAATCTTAATTTTGTATCAATATACAAAGATCAATACCGATGTAGCCCTATACAATCTTAATTTTGCAATATAGTCTAACTCTTAATAATGACTTTAAGGGGCTGGTAACAGGGCTACACCAGCAAAGTGCTTAGTACACAGCATGAAGACCTGAGTTTGCTGTCTAGCACCACGTTACAAAACTGAAGTGGGGTGAAAGCACACCCCTAAGCTCACCACTGAGGAGATGGGAACAGGATGATGATCCCTAAGGCTCTCTGGCCTGCCAGTCTGCTGAGTCAGTGAGCTCCAGGGTCAGCGAGAGACCCTGTGTAGGAAAAATAACATGTAAAACAGCCGCAACACCCAGTGTGTATATCTGACCTCCACACACAGCAACTGACTAGCAACACGAGCCAGCTGTAGTGTGCCAGTGGATGGGCATCACTGTGCCTCCATTACTAATGCTAGAATAACAATTCATTTTCTCAGATTTCTTTGTTTTAAGGAATTAAAAAGACAGAGTAAAATACACATGACAAGAACTCTCCTGGGAATAGTTTCTCCAACCACCTCCCCTTCTGTTAGTCTGGCTTTCTTCTTCTTCTTCTTCTTCTTCTTCTTCTTCTTCTTCTTCTTCTTCTTCTTCTGTTTGTTGATTTTTTAAAATTCTGTTTTTGCTTGAAATTTTTTACATAGCTTATCAGATTTCACAAGTAGAATTTACTTGGGGCTATATTTGCAACTTTCCCTGAAAGGCAGAGAGGTACTGTTAGAAACTTAAGGCTGTAGGGAGCTTAAGCTTACAATAAGTAGACTAGACAGTCTGAAGCTCTGATTGGGCAATGTCACCTCTCCAAGCCTCCGAGAAATGAATGCCACTGCCCTCCTTTCATCCCAAGTCTGATGGTCATCATACAGAACCTTCTGATGCTGCAAGGCTGGTATCTGCCACTTATTGTCAAATGGCTCAGTAAAGTTAATATGTATTAAATAGGGATAAGTGGTACATAAAAGCAAACATATAACAAAATGTTAACAACTGCTGAATCTAGACAGAGGACATATAAGCATCCAGGCTTTCTCAAAAAGGCAGGAAAATGAGATCACTTTCAGACACACAGGACTTGATAAGCCAGCAAGCACCATTCAGAGATAAAATGTTTTTGTTTAGTCCAAGAGAGGCAGTGTCCAGGTGTCACAGCTTTCAGGATATTAAAGTCCTTCCCATTTAACTGATTTGATTAGTCAGCAATTGTTTGCTGAGCATCTGGGCCACCCTAAGTGCTGGTGATAATTCAATAATGAAATGACACTGTCTTGATCTGGGAAACTGGCACTATAGAAGGATACACAAGTAAGCCATTTTGGAATTAATGCTGTTGGGGCATAAGGAAAGAGCATGTCAGCCAGCCCTGATTTACCAGAAAGACTCCCAAGGAACTAAGATGAGAACATTAGGCCTAGGGGAGACGGAGGGAGCATTAGCCTGCCAGTGTAGGCTCATATACCCCTCACAGAGCTCTCTGAGTTTCTGTTTTAGGGCTATAAGAGCCTCAGAAGAAAATCATTGAAGCTGCAGGGACCATGCCCCACTTGAAAGAATGGCAAGCCGTTCTTCACGCTAAAGTTACTGAGTGTAGATTTGAGTATTGGGGGGTGCAGTGGAAAGGGATAAAGGACCTTTAAAGCCACCTCACTGATAGGAACCCATTAAAGAGTATTAAGCCTGGAGGCAACTAGATCAGATATCCATTTACGAAGATCCATCTGGCATCAGAGTGGAGAATAAATTGAGGCAGAAGCAAAACTAATAGTAGGAAGCCACTTAGGAAACCATAATGGCTAGTTTAAGAGAGACAGTGACCTGTGCCCAGCAGTGACAAATGACACAGTGCAGAAAAGCAGGTGGATCCTGACAATGCACTAAAGATGGAACCAAGTGCATTGAGCTAAAAGCCAAGGCCAATGAACTCCAGGGCTTCTTCTAGCTGGTTCGCAGATGGAGAGCCATGGACTACAGTGCTTGGGGGGAAGGGCTGAAGTGGGGGAACCATAAGGCACAGTGATAATGTAAAGGTATTAAGTAGATATCGCCAGGGTCTTCTGGGGGTCAACATACGATAATCCAAGTCAGTGACAGATGGCAATCAAAACCAATATTTCCATCATCTGCCACAGAGCCTGGGCACAGGGCAGGTGAGGGAGGGTCTCACGATTCTGGAGAATCTTAATTCTGAATGGCATGGTGAACAAGAAGATACCTAACAGCTTTGAAGGGCAGCTTTCCATTGATTTGATTGCCATTGCTTACCAACATCCCTCCTCTTCTGATCTGGCTGAAACCACACAACTGTTTCCCTACCCAGATCTCTTCTCCATAGAAATGTTTTCTTCTTTATTTTTTTCCTCTACCTCATATTTCAAGGGAATGTTATATTATTTGGGGTAATGCATTTTGTCTGCACTGGTCCATCAGTGAATTAGTAATTACTAAGGGTCTCACGAATGAACAGCTGAAGATTTACCTGGTGCTACAGACAAAGGGCCTTGTCCTATGTGATCACCTAACTCTGAATTTAAATCCTCCCTCTGCATGTGGTAGCCTCGTGCTCCTTAGTAAGCAATCCGCACATCTCTCTATTCCTCATTATCCATCCAAAAAATAAAATAAAATAAAACAGCTTGTACTTTACAAGTCTGTTACATTATGGCAGAAAATAAATGTGAACAGAACAGAGCCCGGTGCCCCCAAAGACACATGTCTTGTCTGCCTCTGAAGGCTGCTGCCTGGGACGACTGATCTAGTAGTACTCAAGAGAGGGCTATGGTTTCTCAGGAATAATTCTGCCATAGAAGTTCAGCTGTTTTAATGAACTCTGTTGCTATCACTCTCATTATTGTTGTTACTGCTAACCAGGGGTTTGTGGGAACTGTATCTACAAGCCTTTGAGCAACACTTGAACATATCTGTACCATTATTATTTCTGAATCCCCTCATTTCTTTGTTGTAGCTTGGGAATTGTTTCTTTCTTTGCTGAGTGCTGTTTTGCAGAAACAGCCAGATGTCTCTGCAGCTTGTCGTTTCTGGCCACGTACTCTCTCGCAGATGCTCAGCTGTGTTCAGCTAATACACCATATCTGTGGAAGCTTTGCCTGTCCGGAGAAACTGGAAGTGTGCTGTCCTTGAAACAAAAAAGTGAGACACTGAGAAGCTTAAAAGTAGAGACAAGTGAGAACTTAAATATCACCATAGGCCTTTACCCCTTTTCAGGCATAAAAAGTATTTTACAAAACATTTAAAAAACTTTATAAATTTCCTATTAGCAATATAACAGGGTTTTAGCCAGAGTTCTCTGGAGGAATGGCGCTAATTGAATGTGGATTGTAAAAGGGACACATTAGCTTGCACACTACAAACTGGATATTCCAACAATGGCTGTCTGCACATGAGAGAGAGAGAAGCTGAGAACCTCCTACCCTTAAGGCAAAAGAGATCTGTAGGGTCCTGGGAGCTCCTCAGACCATGAGGCTGGACAGCCACTTGTTTTCAATGAGGAAGCTGGATTCTGATATTAGGGAAGGTGGCAGAAGCACCAACAGAGCAGATGCCCCAACTATCCGGAGTGAAGGCAGGCAGGCAAAAACAGCACTGCATTTTCCTCAGACCTCTTCATGTCTCGGTTGCTGCCAAAAGGTGCTGCTGCCCGTTCTAAGGGACAGTCGTCCCTCCCCTCTGGTAAGTCCTTTCAGGAAATGTCCTAACTTATCTGCCCATAGCTTTGCTACTTACACTTAGTTCATACCAGAGCCAATCAAGTTGACAACCAAAATTAGCCATCATAAGTTCCCTGAAAAACTGTTACTAAAATATCATTAACTTTCTATCTAGCACTGCCCATAAAGATTGAATCTATACCATTTTGTTGTATTCCCAGACGAAGAGGGACAGCTCCTAATTTTTGAGTCTCCAGCTTTAGTAGACTCTTGAGGACTTCTTGATTACTATAAGAAAACAAAAAGGCATCCTGACACATAAGCCAGTATCTTTTTTTTTTTTTTTGAGTAAAATTTATTCTGGGATGTCTCTCATGTGATCCCTGTCACCCAAGACTGGTTATAAAACAGAAGGAGATACTACTTTAGATGTTCCCTAAAAAGCCTCTTTGGGACATCCTGGTGATACCTCCCCCTCCCTCAAAGGTTGAAAGAGGATTTAGCTTATGAAGAAAAACATTGACTATGTGATATCTGTGCATGAACATGTGTCCATGCCTGCCATCTTGCTTGAATAGAAACTTCAGTGTCAGTATTTGAATGTCTAATGGGAGATTACATTAAAAGTTATTTATGCCTAAAATGGGTCTATATTCTTGACAGTCCAATTAAGCTATTCATGAGAACTACATTTATTTTATTCTTTTCCTCTTTAAAATGCATTGCAGGAACTAATTTATGTGCCTCCTCAATATAACAATTATGCTTCATTTTTATAAAGTGCTAAGATGCTCACAAACTCAAAACAGGAGAGATCCTGGGGTCTATGTCATGATAACCCTGTGAAGCAGACACTATTGTCTTCGGTCTATAGGTGAGGAAAACAAAATCCTAAAGGTTCCCATGACAAAAGTAAACCAAAATGCTCACTAGTGCTCCTGGCACCAAGACTATGGTGTCTGCACTGTGTCCCTGGTAGCTCCAATAGTGGCTGAGATCTCACACTAACATGGCAGACATGAAGACATGTGAATAGTATGATGTCCCAGATATAGCATAAGAGGAATCAGTATGAGAAGTAGGACACATCTTCAAACAAAAGACTAGAGAAAATCCTAGCAGACATGTTTAAGGTATCTTGCAACCGGTCAGTATGTCAGGAGTGTCAGCACATCTCACAGAGCAAAACCTACTTGGGAGATCAGAGTCTACATTTGAGGTGCTTGGGGCATGGGTGGAACTGAAAGGTACTCAGTGGTCATGGGAAAAATAGACTCAGAGTCAGTCAGGATTAAGCAGCTAATGCATAAGGGTTGCCATAAGCATTTCTATAGGAAAATAATAAGTGTAATATGATATCATCCCCTAAGCCCTGGACCACCTCCTCGGCCACCTTCACATTTCTCTCACTTTTTTTTTTCTGTTCCTTACTTACCATTCTTAAGCAGAGTCCAAGCATAGTGTCACTTCAGAATGACACAATCCCACAGAAGCAAATGTTTTCCAAGCTCTATCCCAGGCCCAGACACTCCCCTTTAGGCCTCTAATTGTCACCAAAATGGCCCAGTTTCATTCCTACCAACTGCTAGGACTTGTGTTGAGATATTTCCTCCATGATCACTGCTCCTACAAAGAATCAGTAAGACTTGGTAATGACAAAAGGGGAGGCACAGGAAAGATATTCCATCCCAGTGAGGAGGCTCACAGGAACATCAAGCTAAAAGTGATGAACAGTGAAGAAGTGGCCAAGTGGGCACAGAGGCGAGCATGGACAACTCATGAAAGGCAGAGAAGCCCGCCATCACACTTGAGCCCAGAGGGATACTCCCAGAGAGATATTCTGGACCAGACGGCAAAGCAGACTGAGTCCAGCCCACGTCTTTTCAGTTAGCTTTTCAACCCTTGTAAACTCCATCAGCTGTCCTAGCCCATTGCTGGGACATGGTGGTAACACATAGAGAAGGCAATGGTTAACATCGTTCAGATATTTAAGAACGGTGAAATGTCTGTGTGGTTTGAGTCCAGGAAGGAGAGATCAGTGCCACTCACAGAGGACCATGGACAGCAGCTTCCGCTGCTGGAGAATGCTTCCTAGAAGAGCCAGGCTTTATCCTGATCCTGAAAGGTTAGGTAAGTGCAGTTAATGACTGACGGGTGGACTGGAGAGCTGAGACAGTAGATAAAGCCCTGTGCCATACCCTTTTGAGCTGGATGCTGTGAACACCGTATGAAAACACCTAGAAAAGATGAACTGCTTCCTCAGCCTGCTCTCTTGGTCCTTCATGGAAAGCTGGTGAGTCCTGCTGAAGCCATGGGACTTTTCCTATCAGTCCCAGTTACAGCCGCCCTCCTTAGTTCACACTGCCCTTCTGTGAACACACCTTTAATTCATTCACACTGAAGCACAAAGGGCTGCCATTGCTTATAGAACCCTTACTTCCTTCTTACTATATAGCACTGTGGCATGGTGCATTCATTACTTTTCTGTTGCTATAATAAAATTCAGTTGCCCAGAAGCAAACTAGGGGAAAAATTATTTATTTTGGCTTACGGGTTCAGAGGAATAGAGTCTATCAAGGTGGGAAGGCATGGAAGTACAGGAATACAGGGCCAGTCTATAAACCCTCTAGGCCACAGTGATATATTTCCTCCAGCAAAGCTCTACCTCCTAAATAATCTGTAGCCTTCCCAAAACAGCACAGCTAACTGAGCACCAAGTATGCAAATGTTTGTGCCTATGAAGGACATTTCTCATTTAAACCACCACATGTAGGGAGGTCACAAGCCATTCCACTTCCGTGGGTAAGGAAAGAAAGGTCGGAGAATCTAACCTCAGGACCTCAATGCTGTGCCGTGTGCGAACATCTCATAACAATGTCCACATGTGAGCATGGGTGGGAGCCCTGTGTTTCTGACTGTGGCTCTAAGGTCCTTGGGAATCAACCCAGAGAAAGGCTGGTGATTCCTTCAGCATAGTTCTGAATGACATGCCATGGGTACTACTTGTGCCTTCTGATTGTCTGCCAATCCTCTAGCCAGAGGAAGTGAGACCAAGCTGTGAGTTTCCCTTTGCCCATCCATGAAACTCCATCTGTCTTCCAGGTTTTTTTTTTAATTCTTTGGGATTTCCTGAAATAGCATCTTGACAATGTGAGTACCACAGAGAAGGCCTTAGCGAACTTTTATTTTTTTTATCTTCTTTCTCTTTTCTATGCTATTGCTTACAAGGCAAGCTCTGATAAGTCTGAACCACAAGTATACCCATTTATTCCCAGATACCCTGCCCTCCTTAATGCCTGTGTCTGGCCACACCTATGTTCTCTCTCTTATCCAGCTAGTTGAGCACTTCCCCCCATATTCTCTGCTGTTTTCCTTAAACGTCCTTCACCAACATTTATTCGCACATTATTGAGACATAGGTTGTGTTCTCTTGATTGCTCCATGATTCTCTACTCACATGATCAATTGTCCAAGGACTGAAACTTGTTCAGAACAGTTTTGAAATCTCCCGTGTACCTACTCTAATAGTAGAAGATGTTATTGGTCCTCAGCAGTTTCTTGGTAAATGAAAATGCACATCAGTCTGACCCTCCTGCATGGTGGAAATCTTCACATAACAAACATGGAGATAGGGACAGCTGTTGGGGGGAAAAAGAAATACCTTAAACTAAAAAAAAAAAAAAAAAAAGAGAAGGGAAGAGGATGAGGAGTTGAGGGGGAGGAGGGTGGAAGGGTGGGGCTGGAGGAGGGAGTAGGGAGGTGATTGTGATTGAGATGGAACTTGAAGAAATAAAAAATAAATTAAAAAAAAAACCAACATGGAGATAACTTCACAGCAAGATCCCTTCCAGCCAGGGCTCAGCTTCTGTCTTCTCGGGTTACTATTTTCAGTTTCAATAAGAAGCAAATGATCTTATCTTGAAAGGGGATTGGATTTATTTTTAATAAAAAGTCTGAATTGGGACCTTTTTTCTCCCCCCCCCAGAATGTAATAACAGCTCAAGTAAGGCTTTATACTACACTTCTCATGTATAAGAGAACAAGGCTTCCAGGCAAACTTCTTTGGTGAGGTAAAAGCAAGCCTAGTACCACCCAATCTGTTCAACTTCCCGGGAGCCTGGGGAGGCCCCATACGAGGGCTACCTAGGCAAAGTGTGTGTCCAGTACCCTGGACTGGGAGGAGACATGAAAGTAAACAGCAAATACAGGCGGGCCAGACACTCACCACTGATAATCTCAGGAGGCAGTGATTTTGGATCTTGCCTTCACTCACAACCAAAGCAAAGCAAAAAGGTATAAACTAAAAACGTCGAAGCTGTGGCCAAAATGATCATTTACCAAACCAGAATTCCAGCATGCACTCTGTTATTCTAACTGCAGTTTACCTGTTAGTTTGCTTGGTAAAACCTCAGGCTGCTCATTTTCTCAATATTCTCTGGATGACCTATATTCTATCTATTTACCCACTGATTTTTGGATCAATCAATTGGTCTGTGTGTGTGTGTGTGTGTGTGTGTGTGTATACATATATATACACATATATACACACATATATATACATATGTATATGAGTATGTGTGTGTGTGAATTTCTATGTGCTTCAGAAATTGTTGAAGACACAGAAAATTCTGTAAAGTTCTCCCACAGAACTAATACTTGATCTTATAGCATAGACCAGGTTCTTAAAAAAAAAAAAAATACCAGGAAAACTGTCAAGGTTGGTATGTGATCTTTTCATTGCTTAGTGGCCTGTGTCCACCTCTGGTTGGTTTTATGACAACTCCTGACAGGTACCTTCTCTCTGATCTCAGGCTGAGGCAGTCCTGAAGATTGATGGAGGGCCATGCTATTCAAACAGCAGGCGTGGCTGAGACAGAAGCTCCTCGTGCTCGGAAGCCTTGCTGTTGGGAGCCTCCTGTATCTAGTTGCCAGAGTTGGGAGCTTGGATAGGTAGGTGACTAAATATACATTCTGCCGATGTGGCCTTACGTATCTCTTGATGTGAACTCCCTTGGGCTGTAACTTTAAGTTGTTCCATGCTGTCTTTGTCCCTCGAATTTCCCAAGAAGCACATTTTTCTGTGTTGTTGATTTTCCTTCATTAAGGATCACGATGCTTCATCCAGATCCACCTGTATTCCCTAAGCACTGACACTTGTTCTCAGAGAAGTCATAAAGCAGGGTACAATAAATGATAATACTGGCACTGACACCTGGTGTTAACTTTCAGCCATTACCGCTTGGTAGTGATAGGACGATGTCACTTGGTTTTGAAATTTTTGAGCAGACAGTTATGTATGCGTCAGTAAAGAAGCTCATCAAGTTTGCAATCCTCTGCCCTGGAAGCATGGCTATAGGCCTGGGTTTTTAACTGTGTTAATAAGCTCTGGCTTTCAGGAGCTGAGCATACACCGCAAGGATGCTGTCACACAGAATGATTGCCCAGGAGGCAATGGAAAACTCATGAAGAGGAAATTACAGAGTTGGGGGTTGGCTCTTAAGAGACAAACGGTTGAGAGGTGCTGGGCTTGCAGGAGTCCCCACCATGACAGTTGAGTGTCCCTAAGATGTTTGTCAATGATTCTACAGTCAGGCTGAATGGTAAATACTGAGGACTCAATTTCTAGAATATGGAGCTGCTTTTTCCCCTCACCCCATCCACCTTTTGTATTAACCCTTGTGTTGAAAGACTAGATTCTTTGTCAGTTCAATTTCCAGAGTCATTGAAAATGCATCCACATTTTTTAAAATTTATTTCTTTATTGCTTCAGGTTACATCTCCATAATAGTGTCCTCTTTCCATCCTTCCCAGTCCCGCCCTCCCACCCTCTACCCCCTAACCCTTCCATCCCACTCCTCTGAAGTGGAGTGTCCCTACATAACATTCCCCTGCCCCGGTCCAACAGTCATATGAGGGCCAAGAGCCTCCTCATACACTGGAGGACTACAAGGCAGTACCACCAGGGAAAAGTGTCTCAATGACAGGGGGAAAAAACAAACAAACAAAAAAAGTCTATCTCTATGTTCCCTTTGGTGGATTGGTTGTAGTATAGTTATCCTGTACTATATAGCTAAAATCCAACTATAAGTGAATAGATGCCATGTGCATCCTTCTGAGTCTGGATTAGCTCACTCAGGATGAACTTTTCTAGTTCCATCCATGTGGCTGCAAATTGCATGATTTCATTGTTTCTGATAGCTGAGTAGTATTCCATTGTGTAGATGTACCATAGTTTTTTAATCCATTCTTCAGTTGAGGGACATCTGGGTTCTTTCCAGTTTCTAGCTATTACAAATAAGGCTGCTATGAACATAGATGAGGAAACTTCCTTGTGATTCAGTGAGGAGTCATTTGGATGTATACCCAGAAGTGGTATGTATGGCTGGGTCCCGAGGCAGAGCTATTCCAAGTTTTCTAAGATATCTATCGCCAGACTGACCTCCATAGTGGTTGCACAAGCCTGCACTCCCACCAGCAATGGAGGAGGGTTCCCCTTTCTCCACACCCTTGCCAGCATGTGCTGTCATTTAAGCTTTTGATCTTAGCCATTCTGACAGGTGTGAGATGGAATCTTAGAGTTGTCTTGAGTTGCATTTCTCTGATGATTAAGGATGCTGAGCATTTCTTCAAGTGTCTCTCAGCCTTTAGGAATTCCTCCTTTGTGAATTCTCTGTTTAGCTCTTTTCCCCATTTTTAAATTGGATTATTTGGTTTCTTGGCATTTAATTTCTTGAGTTCTTTGTAAATTTTGGATATTAGCCCTTTGTCAGATGTGGGGTTGGTGAAGATTTTTTCCCAATCTGTAGGCTGGTAGTGGTATAGAAACAGACCAGTGGATCAATGGAATCAAACTGAAGACCCAGAAATGAACCCACACACCTATGGTCACCTAATTTTTTACAAAGAAGCCAAAACCGCACAATGGAAAAAGGACAGCATCTTCAATAAATGGTGCAGGTGCTGATCCAACTGGATGTCCACTTGTAAAAGAATGAAATTAGACCCATACTTATCACCTTGTACAAAACTTAAGTCCAAGTGGATCAAAGACCTTAACATAAGCCCGGTCACACTAAATCTACTAGAAGAAAAAGTGGGAAAAACCCTCGAAATCATTGGCACAGGTGACAATTTCCTGAACAGAACACCAACAGCTCAGGACCTAAGACCAACAATAAATAAATGGGACCTCATGAAACTGAAAAGCTTCTGTAAGGCATCCACATTTTTAAACAAAAAATAGCTTCAGTTTTCTCCTCAGCATTCTGTAGTCCAGATGTTCTAAAATAATAACAGCAATAGTCTTTGCTTCCCTTCAGTCAGCATCTACCTTAACTGATAAACATAAACCCTCTTTTGATGTTTTTCAGTTCAAAATTCCTTGCACTTTGTAACTATGACCTAAGTAGGTGAACATTTATCACTCACTGTGGGCACTCCAGTGTTTAGTCTTGACATGCCATTTAATAGTGAAAAGCCTTGCAGTGACAATGTTTGTTCTCTGTCCATAACAGAACTTTAGTGTGAAGTCTTCCCATCACCTTTAATTATCTTCCAATCATTGAGGCTTTATTGAGTAATTGGTCTTATAGGTGTAAACATATTTATCACTCAGCTGGTGACAGTTTTCATCTGTAGCCTTCTCACCTCCTTAGTGGGATAGCTTGTATAAAAAAATTCCATCATTTGGTGGACTTTCTCACAATCCCTTTTTTAAGATTTTGAATACATTATGTTTGAAATGACACGTGCTTCTTTAGGCTTACCCTTAGCAACTGAAGACAGCTCTCTGGAAGGGATGCTGAGGTTACTTCCCTTGTCACTTACAATGTCAAAATACTGCTTTGGGTCTGGCAGCCAAGATTAGAACTGTTCTGCAGGGAGCAAAGGAGCGAGATACTTTCTCCTACTTTTACATGTTCTCTTGAGTGTGGGCCTCTAGAAAGTAATTGTCCTACAGAGTTTGATATTACAGGGTAGAAAGAAAAAGGAAGTTCAGAAGGAAGGACAAAGGGTGTTCCATTCCTAGAGGGGCCCCTGTCAACACTTTCATCCAAGGTTGGGTGAGATAGTTAAATCTTAAAGAAAAGGATTTGAGAGACTATTGTGCTAGTGTTCAAAGAAACATTGGTGACATCATTCTAGATGCCTAGGAGAAAAGTCTATTGGTGCATATCTCAGTGAATTAGGGTTAGCTTCATAGCAGAACCTGGACAACAAGTAAAACAACCTGCTCTTCCCAGACCAGACCAACATTCAAGCTTTTGCCCCCTTGCACCCGCAATTCTGATGCCCACAATGTCAGCAGGAAGTAGCCAGATGACGGTTCCCCCTTATTCATTTATTATCAACAAAAGTCTGGAATGTTAGGTCTGCCTGAGTCCCAGGTTCTCTCAGCTTCTACCTGTTATGGGGCGTGCCCTGCCCCCACATGCCTCTACCTATATAGTCCCCAACATATTGGGGGCTCTCTCTCTCTCTCTCTCTCTCTCTCTCTCTCTCTCTCTTGCTTTTCCTCTCTCTATCTCTCCTCCTCGCTCTCTCTCCCCTCTCTCTCTCCTTCCTCCCCCCCCCTCCTCTCTCTCTCTCTCTCTCTCTCTCTCTCTCTCTCTCTCTCTCTCTGTGCATGTGCATGCTGTTTCTCTTCCCCTCTCCCATCCAATAAACCTGCCTTTATATAACTTTAAAAAAAAAGAACCCAAGAAGAGCAGACAGGCTAATTTATAACATGCTCACCATTATCACAATCAAAAACACTTTTAGCTATGTTATCTGTTAACAACTTTGTAAGATCAGTTAGAACCCTTGCATGATAATTCTAATAAATTTACAAGTTCACATTTTCCTAAAATATGAACTCTCGTTGTCCTGGTTAGTTTGCTTTTGCTTTGTTTTGTCAAACTGATACAAGATGGCGTCAGTTGGGATGAGGGCTCTTCATTGAGAAAACGACTCCATAATGCTGACCTGTAGGCACGATTGTAGGGCATCCTCTTGATCAGTGATTGATACAGAGGACCCAGGCCATTGTAGACAGTGCCACCCCTGGGCAAGTGGTCCTCAGAAAGCAGGTTGGGCAAGCCATAAGGAACAAGCCAGTAACTGGCTTTCTTCCAGGGCTTCTGCTTTATTTACTGCCACCAAGTTCCTGCCTTGCATTCCCACCCTGATTTCCCTCCATGATGGACAGTGACATGGGATTGTAAGCTGAAATAAACCCTTCCCCCCCCAAGTTTACTTTTTGCCATGAGTGTTTATGTCAGAGCAAAGGAAACATTAATCAAGATAGTGGTTAGCCCTGTTTTTACAACAGATTTTTTCATTGTTTTCAAACTTTCTTAAAAGAGCGTGAGTTGTTTTAAGAATAATAGAATAAACACTACAAAAATTAATGCATGCTTGTATTTCCCTTAAAGATTATGACATAGACCTAGATAAACAGACCAAATCCAAAATCACTTCCCTGAGCTCTACAAAATGGATTGAGCATTCTTCCTACAATCAGCAAGATGAAAGTGTAATCTTGACCCTTTTAGATAGAAACAGAAAAAGACCCAGAAGTAGAACACACTTCTCCAAGGCCAAGAGGCAGAAATTCCCACAGAACAAAAAAGTTCAGTAAGGACAAAGATTGGAGTTCTTTTTTATGGCAATGTAAAAGAACCAAGGACAGGCACTAGTGGGCCTCTTCTCAGATCATACCTCAAAGATGTTAAAGGGTCATGTAAATGCTAGGCTTCCAAGGGAGAAGAAAAAAGAAAGAAAGAAAGAAAGAAAGAAAGAAAGAAAGAAAGAAAGAAAGAAAGAAAGAAAGAAAGA
>CAJQZJ010004824.1:5565606-5593675 GCA_907164525.1 Lophiomys imhausi
AGAAAGAAAGAAAGAAAGAAAGAAAGAAAGAAAGAAAGAAAGAAAGAGAGAGAAGAAAGAAGGAAAGAAATATAGGAAGCAATAAATGGCCCCCTCTTTGCCCTTCCGCATCCTAATTGAAGATTATAATCTCCTGCCTCCCCGATTTTCTAAATGATTTTAACTGGTGAGCTGTTAAAAAAAAACTATTAGCATGGTTGGTGTCGCTTGTCTATCCTGTACTGTGAGCATAAGTACACGCCATAGTCAATTAAGTGCTTGGTGAATAAAAATTTTAAGGAGCACTAATAAAAAAATCCCATCAATTGTGTGTGCTCCACTGAATACAAGGTCACTTAATATCACATTTCCCAAACATATGTTCATTATGGAATGGATTACAGCAGCCTGGGACCCAGTGGCTTTATGTATGCATGTTCAATTTGTTTCTGAGCATAGATGCTGAACGATGAGAAGTTCGAGGTGATGAATCTCTTACAGTGCCTCTCTTTTGCTTTCAGGCTCCAGCCCATTTGCCCTGTTGAAAGCCGATTTGGTGGTGCCCACAATCAGGCTGAGCTCCCACTCCGAGCCCTACAGTTTAAGAGAGGCTTGTTGCATGAGTTCCGGAAAGGCAACTCTTCCAAGGACCAGGTTCACCTCCATGATCTGGTCCAGCAGCTCCCCAAAGCCATTATCATTGGGGTGAGGAAAGGGGGCACCAGGGCCCTGCTAGAAATGCTGAACCTCCATCCTGCAGTGGTCAAAGCTTCCCAAGAGATCCACTTCTTTGACAATGATGAGAATTATGCCAAGGGCATTGAGTGGTACAGGAAGAAGATGCCTTTTTCCTACCCTCAGCAAATAACAATTGAAAAGAGCCCGGCATATTTTATCACAGAAGAGGTTCCTGAAAGGATTTACAAAATGAACTCATCCATCAAGCTGTTGATCATTGTCAGGGAGCCGACCACAAGAGCGATTTCTGATTACACTCAGGTGCTGGAGGGGAAGGAGAGGAAAAACAAAACCTACTATAAGTTTGAAAAGCTGGCCATAGACTCTAATACCTGTGAGGTGAACACCAAATATAAGGCAGTTAGGACCAGCATATACACAAAACATCTGGAGCGCTGGCTGAAGTACTTTCCGATTGAACAGTTCCACATCGTGGACGGAGACCGCCTCATCACTGAGCCTCTTCCGGAACTACAGCTCGTGGAGAAATTCTTAAACCTGCCTCCGAGGATAAGTCAATACAATTTATATTTCAACGCTACGAGAGGGTTTTACTGTTTGCGATTTAACATTATCTTTAATAAGTGCCTGGCGGGCAGCAAGGGGCGCATCCACCCAGAGGTAGACCCCTCCGTCGTTACCAAATTGCGCAAATTCTTTCATCCCTTTAATCAAAAATTTTACCAGATCACTGGGAGGACATTGAACTGGCCCTAAAATAATAAAGCGTACGACACCATGTGTTGTATCTGGAGGCGTAGTGTCTCCCCTAGATTAAAATATGCACTCTCCCAGCCACAGATACCCAACTCGTTTTTCAAAGAATACTTGTAAATATGCAGTGTGTGACCAAATATAAGATCAATTCTTTTTCTATTGAAAATTTACAAAAAATAAATACTAAAAATTGCTGTCTGCATAGTTGCATCTTTTAAGCTATTTACAGAAAAAAAAAAAAAGTAACAGAAAAAGTAGAAGAGGTGGTGGGACTAGGGGAAAGTGACCAGATATTCTCAAGAGTTAGTCTTCCTTTGACGCAGAACTTGTCACCCGCCATTTTCATAGGTTTAAGCCAAAAGATGAATGTGCGGAAATGTACCAGTGGCTATGAAGCTTCAGGAAGTAGAGGATTCAGTTTTATGGTTTTTCATTTTTTGTTTTGTTTTGTTTTTGTCCTAAGGCTCTTTAATTCAGATGCAGGATTGGTGCCATAAAAACAGAATCTGCTATTTTCTTATCATTTAAAAGAATGTCTTATCTTATAGAATTGACCTTGTTCCAAAGTTCCTATGGTGATTTTGCACAGTTGTTTCCTTGTAGGGACCATGGTGTCATCTGTAGCATGTCAGCTGTGAGCTGGAAAGTCCTGTTACTTCCATGTTGTATGTCAACAAAGGGAAATGTACATTCTGTAAATGATGTAAATGCCAGTTTCACACTAAGTAACTCTATTTTGTAAACCGAATATGGCTATTTAATTTATCGTGAAAATTAAATTTATTGTGGTATTTAACATGGAATGGATTAAAATTACACTATGTGCCACTTTTCTTTAAAAAAACAAAAAACGCCTTTTGTTTTGTCCATCCCCTGCTGGCCCCCAGCGGAGAGCTGTGTGTGTTTGAGGGTATTTGGAGTAATTCACTTTGCCCCTGGATTTCCAAACCCTTGTGGATGTGTACTTTAAAAGTGGGATTGAGAACACTTTACAAACATCTCAACCCTTTGGAAACCAAGGAAGAAGCCCAGTGCTGCTCTGCCTCGAAGTGTATTCATAGAATCCACATGCTGGCTGCCATGCCAGAAAGACAGAGAGAGAGAGACGAGAACGAACACAGAAGAACCACGATTGCCTTTGAACCTCTAATCACAGTTGGGTCAGGCAAATAATGAAATAGAAAAGATAAGAACACTTGTGTGGTCTCCATACTGAAAACTACTGGGGCTGTGCAGGTCAAGCACAGAATTCTCTTTGACAGGAAAATGTCTTGACCTAATCAGATGTGATCAAATCACCCAGCATTGCCACAAACAAAATAGAGAGATGGCCCATATTCCCAACCAGAGAAAGTAACAGTAAATCCATGACTCTGCAACATCAGAGGCTCTAACTTTGACCTAAACACCATTCAGAAAAGGGAAGAAAGGGTTATAACAACCTCAGCAAATGGAGAGTCTGTATTCGTAGTTGCTCAGCAGGGAGGAAATGTTGGAGAAGGCTCCGCCCAACATTAGGGTGCTTAGAGAATCTGCAGATCACAATAATTTCCCCCTGTTGTAATAAAGGTCAGTTTTCTCAGAACTTTCTCCTGCTCAGTGATTTGATGGTGATCTTTCCTAAATAAACAGCCTCTCCCTACTACCATCAGTATGGATGGTCCCTCCAGTCACAGCTTTGGCCATCATCCCTTCTGTCTGAGTTAGCAGGACCCTCATCCTCCGGTATAACACAGGCGGGAACACAACACAGGCTGGCCAGCAGGCCTTCACTGTATAATAACTCTGGAAGGTGAGTCTGAGGTCTAAATGTTAGTCACTTCTCTCCTAGGCAAGAAGGAGGCCGGTATAAAGAGCCTGCTTCCTTCTTCCCTGTGTCTCAACTCTCAGGTAACCATCAGAACAAACTCTCTGAGTCTTACATGCCAGGGCATAATCACTGGATTAGCATTAATCTCACACAAGTACTCCAGGAACACCATACAGCTAATGTGGACATGTATCATCAACTATTGAATCATGGCCCATAGGAACACTGACATTTCTAAGAGTCAGCCTCAGCTAATGAATTGAAATGTCTCTGTACTAATGTATTGCATTAAACATTTTCATTTTTATTTATTTCTCATTATATATTGACAAATTTTGGTCGGTTCTACTTAGGACATACAAAATGATGTTATGGTTTTGTAGTGCTGTGTAAAATGATCAAATTAAGCTAATTAACATCCATCCCCCTCAAATTCTTACTATTTGTATGATGAGAATATTTGGAATTCACTCTTAGTGCTAGTGTAATATTTGGTATTTGATTATCAGTTGCATTCTGCATGCCGTGCTTGATCCGAAAAAGCAACAAACAGACCTCCTAAGGGAAGTTTAAAATGCTACATATGAAATAATCCAACTTTAATACTTTTCATTTTAGCTCAACAAGTTCAGGAAACCAAAGGCACCATGAATTTCCAGTTGATGCACTTTCTAAATGAGTTGTTAAAAAAGCTTTCAAAGCTGGGGCCTCAGATGGTGGAACTTGGGGGTAGCATGCCTCATTTCAATGGAAAAGCAATTGCAGCAGTTCTGATTAAGCCAGGTAGAGAAATAAGACTTTAATAGCACACTTCCACTGCAGACTGGAAGGGTCCCTGTTTAGAAAAAGGTGTCCTGCTGTCGTCAGACAGGTAACAGACCTCTAGAGAAATCCACAGCTCATTACGGTCGGTCACTCCACAAGGGCTCTCTTTACTGCTTTTCCATCATGAACACTTCATGTTCCTTCCAGGGGTTTGGCAACACTGTACAGCTTTATCAAATAGTTTCAACTGGGAACAGAGGGTGTGTAAGCAACGGTGATATTGTTGATGGATCATAAACTTGAAGCACCATTTTGGAGCCCAAGGAATTTCCATTATAATTATACAAAGAACTCAAGATATATATATAGAAAGAGAGAGAGAGAGTAGGAAGCTCCCAAAACTGAAGATGAGTATCTTTAAATTCTAGGTCCATCCCCCACCCACCTGAAACCACCATACATAAACCCACACCTGATTCAGGCACTAACAATCCCCACTAACTGAAATACAATGAAAGAAATGTCTAAGATATTTTGATCCACAGTTCATGTTGCTGACTCTAAGGGTTATAGGTCCCTCATAATCATGTATGACATTAGATTTAGTGAATGTATGTTGATGGACTATTAAGAATAGTCTTTTGCCAGGCAGTGGGTTGCTCACAGGGCCAAAGGAACCTTCTGGGCTCATGGCCAGGGTGTTGCATCTGATACAAGGATTATTCTGGGGGAGAAACACAAGAACCAAGAGAATCTCACCTGGACACTGCAGACTCCACAAATGGGGATGATGACCAAGTCCAGTGTAAATTCTACCCCTGCTGATAAGTTTTTGCTTTTTCCCATTAAATATCTGCTAAATCAGATTGCCGTCATAAACCTAATGCCAGGATTCTGATCACAGTGTCTTGCTGTTGGAATCTTTTGTACTCCTTTTTTAAACGCTCAGTGGCTGTTTCTCACTATAGAGAAGAGTCTATAGTGTAAGTGAAACAGAAAACTGTAGACACATCCCTCCTAAAAATGACAAAATACAGCAACATCTTAGCAACGTGAGCTAGCAAAGTAGAAATACAAAATATTTTTAAATAAATTTAGAGCAAATATTGCCAAAAAGAGTCAAGATATACACCTGGGTACTAAAGAACAAATACCTGAATTGATATTATTCACATATTTCAAACCACAGTGTCTTCTTAAGAAAGTACTCAGATCTCTGCACATCTGTTGATGCATTTTTAATAGTGAACCATTCTTTGATAGCAGGTGCAAAAGTGAAATGTAGCTGAACAGGATCATCTGATAAAGTCTAATTAATGATGCCTTAGCACCCATCTTACAAATCCTTTATATTTTAAGTGCTACTTCACAATAATTAGAAATTAACTAACTGGAGAACTGAGAAGGTGGAGAACAATACACATGTTCCATGAAGAGCATCAGGGTCGTCATGATTCGTATCCCACTGCATCTCTTTAAGGAAACTTGGTTTAAAAGGCAAGTCCTTTTCAGTCTCACAAAATAAGCATGCTTGGTCTTTCCAGGCTTGTTCCATTACAAATTTGTGAACCATGTCAGCCTGTTTGATTTCCAGAGCTGTGGTGAAAGGATTTATTCTTTTTCTATTTTTTATTTTTTTGGATTTATTCTTCACAAGCAGCCTCTAGAAAGGTGACTCAAGTTGACAAGTAGCTCCATTTTGAAGAACAAGCTGACCTCGAACATTTATAAATGAATGCACCTCAGATTTGTCCTTCTCTCTCATTCAGGACACCAGAGAGCAATCTGGACAGACAAAACTACCTGTTTCTTTGATAACTAAGTACTAAAGCCTATGTAAAAGTTTAGGCATAGACCAGGAAAAAAACAAACAAACAACCTTGGAATGGCTGCCTGTCAGATACAAGAACCTTAGTCCTGACCACTGTTTTAATATAGCTCTTTAAGAGTGATACTTTTTGATCACATCTGGTGACAGTGTCCACACCAAGCAGAATTAATAGTGCTAACAGGTAAGAGTCAGAGTTAAGAAGCTATAGAACAAATGGGGAAGGCATGAATGAGACCAAACAGGAAGATCTTCTGTCTCTCCAGGAAGTGTACACAACAGGATGAAGAAAACAGCTGAGCAAAACCTAAGGTGTGATCAAGTCTAGCAAGACCAGGAAAGCTGCAGAAGGGTCATATGCACGATAAGGTTGAAGGTTCACAAATCAAACTACTACTAGAGCATTCCGGACCTGAATGGATGCCACACCCCTGAGGGTACCCCGCCAGACATCCAGACCAGGCTGTCCTTCGTTCTGTATCCAAATGAGACTAACTAGTGTTTTATAACAGAAAGTAAGTGCTAAAGTGATTATCCCAAAAGCTTTCCTTCAAGGAGAAAATTACCAAGTAATTGGTGCTGCATAGAAACATCACTTTCCTTCCTGTAACTCTTTCCTCTTCCTTCATTCCATTTCTTCATCTAGTGTTTCAAGATACCTGACAGGGTCTTCTGTCCTTGCCTCATCTTTTCTCCCAGGATTGAGGTAATGTGCTTTTTTCAAAACCATCTCTGTAGGCATGCTGAGGGTCATACACAGAAAGGATATGTATGGAAAGGTCGTACTGTGTCCTTGCTACTGGAGTTCATATCATACCTCCATCCACTGTAATCTCAGAAACATGCAACTATAGTCCCTTACATGGTGTGGTTTGAATAGGAACGGCCCCCAAAGACTCATGTGTTTGAAAGCATGGCACATAGGGAGTGGCACTAATAGGAGGTATGGCCTGGTTGGAGGAAGTTTGTCATTGTGGAGGTGGGCTTTGAGGTCTCATATGCTCAAGCTAAGCCCAAGGTGGCACACAGTCTCCCGCTGCCCACAGATCCAGATATAGAACTCTTAGCTCCTTCTGCAGCACCATGTCTGCCTGCATGCCACCATGCTTCCCATAGTGATGACAATGGACTACACCTCTGAAGCTGTAAGCCAGACCCAATGAAATGTTTTCCTTTATAAGAGTTGCTATTCTCCACACTATGCCGATATTCCTGGCCATGTGGAACAAGGTTCTTTTTTCTTTCTTTTTTTTTTTCCTTTCTTTATAAGCCACCATTTTTCTTTTCTTTTTTTATAAATAAATTTATCATTTATTTGTTGCTTCAGGTTACATCTCCATCATATTGTCCTCTTTCCCCCCTTCCCAGCCCTGCTCCCCCACCCTCTACCCCCTCACCCTTCCATCCCACTCCTCTGGAGTGGACTGTCCCTATAGAACAGTCCCTTGCCCCAGTTCAGAAGTCATATGAGTACCAAGAGCCTCCTCATACACTGGGGGCCTACAAGGCAGTACCACCAGTGAAAAGTGTCTCATTGCCAGGGCAAGAAAACTAAAAAACAAACAAACAAAAAAGTCTATGTCCATGTTCCCTTTGGTGCGTTGATTGTAGTATAAATATCCTGTACTATCTAGCTAAAATCCTACTATAAGTAAATAGATGCCATATGCATCCTTCTGAGTCTGGGTTAGCTCACTCAGGATGACCTTCTCTAGTTCCATCCATTTGGCTGCAAACTGCATAATTTCATTGTTTCTGATAGCTGAGTAATATTCCATTGTGCAGATGTACCACAGTTTTTTAATCCAAATGACAGTACATGCTGGTGAGGGTGTGGAGAAAGGGGAACCCTCCTCCATTGCTGGTGGGAGTGCAGGCTTGTGCAACCACTATGGAGGTCAGTATGGCGATATCTTAGAAAACTTGGAATAGCTTTGCATCAGTACCCAGCCATACCACTTCTGGGTATACCCCCAAATGACTCCTCATGGAATCATAAGGAAGTTTCCTCATCTATGTTCATAGCAGCCTTATTTATAATAGCTAGAAACTGGAAACAACCCAGATGTCCCTCAAACGAAGAAAGGTTCTTTTTTCTAACCCATGGTGTGTATCCTCCTTCTTCCTGCTCCTGGCTGGAATGAATTAATCCTCTGTGTAAAACACAGGGTTCCTGTTCTAATCTCAGGAATTCCCATCTTCCTATACTCTTTCTGCCCAGCTAATTGGCCATCAGTGACTTTTATTAACCAATCAAGAGAATGCCTCAGAAGGGGCGGTAACCAAATCTCAGCAATGAAGTCAGCCTATCAGAAGCAATGATATTAGGCTTTCCCTCAACAGTAAAATTAAAGGCTTTGAAATTAGAAAAGAGCCAGGAGTCCAGGAGTATGCTCAGCAACTACAAGCTGAAAAGAATGAAGGAAATTAATTTTCTTTGGAGCCTCCACAGGGAAGCTCAGCCCAGACAAAAATTTGATTTCAGCCCAGGGAAACATGTGTTGGAATTACAAGGCAACAGAGGTGTAAGATAATAAGTTTGTGTCATTCTGGTGTACTAATTGTAGCAGCCATATGAAACTAACTCAGAGCCTAAGAGGAAATGAAGTGCTCGCAAAATGTGGTCAGGCTCTGTGGTCATAAACAAGTGATGAGGCCACAGACGAGGGTCACAAGGCCATTTCCACACATGGCAATCAGCAGCTCTGAAGAATAAGAGGTATCCTGCACACGCCCTAGGTTGACCAGGCCTGTTAAATGCACATGATGACCCTCCAGGAGACAATGTCCTGAGGTAGAAACAAAAAGAAAGACTTTGTTTCCTCTGGACCTCTCCATTCAGTCTCAAAATTTATAAACACAGTTAAAATGGAAACTGTCACAGAACTTTGTGGCGAAGTACGGTTTATGCAACTTTTTTTGCACGTACATGTGTGTTCATACAAAATCATATGTATCTGCATACATATGAGGACTAGAAATTGATCTCAGATGTATTTCATGCCCATTCAACCTTTACCTGGGTTCTGTGAATCTGAGTCTGGGATCTCACACTTATGCACCAAATGCACTACCCCTGAGCCATCTCCAAGCTCCACATTCAAGGCCTGGAAAATCTGTCTTTACTCTTTTGTAGGAAACCATTGGACTTCACTCTTTTCCCTGAGGCTAAGGGAATTCAAGACCACTGGTTGATCATCTAATATGTTCCTAGTTTCTGAAGGAACCATTGTTACTAGGAAAGGAACCTAGGAAAACTAAGTGTTGAGGATGTAAACAGAAAATAGTCTTCCAGAATTCCTGACCAAGGCCAGTTGTCAAGAAAAGCTTTGTAATTGCTTCTTTTTCTTGTATATATCCACCTAATTCCTAAAAGGATTTCAAGTGGCAATATTCTTGTTAAAATTAGTTTTTTAATCTCATTCTTTTGAGTGCATTTCAACTTCTTGACTTAATAAACTTTGAATATTAAAATTGTACAAACTAATAAACATTAATTAATAATTAATGTTAATTAATAAACTTTGAATTCTAAAAGTGTACACAAAAATATAAGTTACCATTAAATTAGAATATCCACAGATTTAATCCACAGGTAATAGTTATTGACATATGTATTTGTGTTTGAAAGCCTGTTGAAAGAAACTAATGATAACAGTTCATTATAGGGCTAATCCAAGAGCTTCTTTTCTAATAAAAACTAGTCAAATTTGCACAGCTGTCTTTTAAATGCTAATTCCAAAGCTGTTGTCCAGACAATTAATGAACATATGCAAAAAAAAACAAAAGAGACAAACTCAGTACATTACTATTTCAAAGCCATATTAACCAACCTAGTAACAAACAGTTTGATAAGACAACACAGCCTGCATGCCAGGACTAGTGGTGTACGCCTATAATCCCAGAACTCTGAAGGCTGAGACAGAAGAATCTCGAGTTCAAGGTCAGCACTGGCTATGCATCTCAAAAGAAAAACCAAAAAAGGAAAGAGTACATCGCTTGCCTAAAGTTTCAATCCACATGATACCAGACATTTCACTAGTGAAAAGACATGTGCCCTGCAATCCAAGGATACTGACCTACTGGAAGAGAACTCACAATCATTTCATGGTTGCGCATATGGACATATGATCTTATGTGTGTGTGTGATTGTCAGTAATTCCCTAACAGTGGTTCATTCCATGGTGATCATTGTCTTTACACGAATTAAGTTTTTCACCTTGGAATTCTATCAGATTTCTCTGAAAGCACAAAAACATTTAAAAACAAATCAGGTGATTTGCTATGATTAGATCTCTCTGTCGTGTTTGAGACTCCCTCATCAATGTCAAAATGGTATCAAACTGTTAAAGACACAAGCATTACGTTTTAAACTCTGACAGTGTGGGATCCTTTTGGGATCCTGGAATGGCCTTGGAAACTCTAACCAAAGATCTAAACATCACCAGGAACAAAAGTACTTACAGTGAGGGCTCACAATTTCAAGGGGAGAACAGAACACACATCAGGTGATATTTGTTGGAGAAAGGTCTTGTGCACTGTGTTTTCAGATGCTGCTTTCATTGTCCTGAGATCTGGTTATTGCCCTGCCACAGGCATAGTTACGAAAGATGAACCGTGTCTTGTGTCCATGTGATGTGAAGAGTGAGTCCAATTATCCTTGATTGGATAATACAAACTGCTGACAGCTAGGCAGGTTGAGTAGGAAGGCAGGAGGACTTCTTGGGAGGGAAAAGGGAACTCTGGGAAGAAGAAAGAGAAAGGTCTTTTGCCAGGAAACATGGGAGGAGATGGGCATGACTAGGGGCCTGGAAGGTATAAATAGCCCACAAGGTAGTCAGGTTAACTTAGGTGAACTAGTAGAGAATCTTCCCAGCTAAGACTTAAGCTTTGAAATAGTAAAAGGTCTTGATGTCTTTATTTCCATAGCTGAAGGGCCACCCAGGATCCCACAACAGATATTACCTGTAACCTAGCAAGCCAGTGTAACCACACAAGCTATTGTTTTGGGTGGTGTTTTTTACAGGGCAAATTATTGCTTACTCTATAACTATACTCAGAAATTACTTCAGCCTTCCCAATTTTTCCTTCAAATGCTTTTAAATTAGTAAAATATGCAACAAAAATTCTTTATTTAAATTAGTTATTTTTTTAAATCTCTTTTGTCTGGTTCATAACTATATTGACCCAGTCCCTACATTGTGCTCCCAAAACTATCCCAGGAGCCCCGGGAAGCTGTTAGCTTGGTTGACATGCCAGGTTCCAAATGTCCAAAAAGATATTGTAATGGGAGGGGTGGGTATGCACAGGCACACATATGTGCCTGTACACACATACACACAAGAGGGGGGTGAAGAGAGACTCCTTGTCTTTTAGTCCCTTCTAGTAGCACATTCATCGAAAGAAAACTCAACAAAGCAGTTCATTCCATGTCAGTTGTCAGAATCCTCTTATGATAAGACCATGTTACACGCAGAAACCGATAGATGTCCAAAAACAATGCTCAACTGAATGAATGAATCATGATTTCATTAACATATGAGAGTTATACCGATGTGTTAAACTTATCTTTCCTTTTTTTTTTTCTTCTCCGGTAATCTGTTTTCAGCCAAAAGATTCTAAGATCCATTATGCAAATTGCCTTCAGTGGACAACTCATCAGACAGACCTGGTCTCCAGTATTATATGCAGTGCAGGATTTTGCTGGGTTCCTAAATGCACACTATACTTTAATAAATTACAATATGCAAATTCTAAGCATCAAAGGCTAACTTCAAAGTCAATGCATAAAAGACCCTCATGTGTCAGCTACCAAGTGGCTTTGTAATATATAATAGTAAGTCATCAAGTGTCAACACCTATCTACTAATATTAGAGCTCGTGGCCCTTGGTGACATGGGTCCTTAAATTCTCTCTACTAAGCTACTATGTTTTATACTTAATTGAGCATGAGTTGAAATTCCAAGTTTCAAAAACAATGACCAAAACAATAAAGTAATTGCCATTATCATCACATTAAATCAAGGCATTGAATATTCATTGTTTTATAATTTTACAAGTGAAGTCTTAGTTCACTAATGACATAGAAATTAGAGCTCATTTTTGCTGTTAATTATACTTGAATTCTATCTCTTTTGCATGTTAATGCCTCTTATCCTGGGTAAGGGACAGACACAATATGGTGGCTATGACCCGGGCAGTTCCTAAGACAAAGTGACCCCAAGGAATGACAGGAGTCTACAGACATACAACACCCCCAGCAATGATTAGGAAAAACCTCCATTTATATTCAATTTGGCACATTTAGGAAATTGTTACTATTAAATACTAATTAAAGAATGAATGAAACTAATTATTTGAATAAAGTTCTGAGTATGCAAATAAAATAAACAGACCAAGGATGATCCACTCAATTCCTATTGTCTAATGACAGAGCTAGCTGCAAGTTAACATTGTTATTTTATGGATCCATCTAGTTGATTACTGCCTCTCAGATGGCTGATTGGATAATATAGATACAGGCACATCTTTTAGAAACACATTTTGATGCATGAATGATTTTGAACAATCACCAAATAAAGAAGCAACAACTATAAGCAGGTGAAAAGCTCTTGACTTCTAGCCACACAGGTCATTAGAGCTACAACTATCAAGCCAGACCAGCAGGCAGGATTGGCATCTATCCATTGAACTATTTCAGTATCTCATAGATTCAGAGAAGCAAAAAGGCGTTTAAATCAGTCTCTACTTATCATGTGATGGAGGTGAGAGCCAAGTGGCAGAAAGCTTGGTGACATACAGTGGGCAGTGACTAGGCTGGGGCCTGATCTCAGCATGTCAACCCCACCATCCATGGAGCACAGCTCTTCTTGTGTTTATCTTATGGTTGTGATTACACCCACACAACATGTGTGCAACATGAGAGCATTTATTTAGAAACCTAGAGATCATGTCAAAGATGTCACCGTAGGCCCTGGATCCTCCTTGGTCACCTGACCACACCTAACTCCTCCACAGGCAGTAGTTTCTCCTCTGAGGGGAGTAAGTTATCTTAATGCACCTCTAGCCTTTCAAAACTCACACAGAGATACCTCAATATAAAAAATAAATAAATAAAAGTGCCATAACTCCTGGTGTCCTATTGTTGTTCTTCACTAAAGAGGGTGTTAAGAAAATGTATTTAAAGGTGAGAAAATATAAAGGAGTTCTTCGTTTACAAACCAGTTCAGAAATAAGAGCTTTGAGTTTGTCAGACAAGAGTGAACTCCTTTCTTTGACTCCTTGATGGTCAAAATAGGGGTTCCTGACCTTGGCTGTGTGGGACAACTGATGTCTCAACTGTATTTTCAGAGACCCCAATATACTTGATCTGGGAAGAAGCCTAGGTATTTTGACGTTTATTTTTAAATCTCCCCAAGTGATTCTGATATACAGCCTATGTTGAAAGCTAGGTCCTCAAATGTAGGCATTGACATTACTGTTTTGGCAAAAATACCATAATTGATGAACTGATATCTTTTTATTTTTTACTTTTTTTCTGTATTTCAAGCAAGTATGTCATCTACAGCCCTTTGCCTTTAGGTGATGCATAATTTAGATCACAGTAGATGATAAAGCTCCAAATAAAAATGTTACCTACTTATTAAATGGTATTGAGAATCTCCAAAGTTTGTTACTTGCTGGAAAAAAAAAAGGGCATCCAATGCACAGTGTATTTAGAGACCATCAGCTATGATGGTATTCAATGTACCCATGTGGTATGGGGTCCACCATGGGGAGCCATTTCCTTAAAGCCTCACACTGACAAAGAGGCCAAACTTTGTCTCTTGACTTCATCAAGCTCATTTGCTATTCCTGAGAACTCTGGCACATATCCCGTAGTTTCACGTATCCCGTGCTTTGATTGAACACAGTTAGGATTTCAAAACCCTGGTAGCAGATGCTCTTGAGGTGAAGCTGAGGAGGAGGGTGCATGTCTTCCACAGGCCAGGTCCTGGGAACAACCTTCAGCGCTGAAAACAAATGTAACTGGAGCAGGTCTGCAGTCACAGACAGTCAGAAGGGTGGAGGACAAAGGCCTTCCCAGGACACAAAGTGTTGACCTTGTAGTGGCATGTGCCCTTTGACCTCTGAGAAACCATAATCTCACCTCTTGACATGAATTCTTTCACAACAGAATTTTAAGGGAGGGAGAGGTGTGCTTTCAGTGTGTTAACCTTGCTCATTCCTTCTCAATTCACTTGAGAAACAAAAACATGCAAACACAGGCCATCAAGAGAATCTACTTTTGAGCAGAGCAAGTGAGAGAAAAAAGTGCAGGGTTGCTAATCCATATTCCCATGGAATGCTCTAGCTTCAATATTCCTTTTGAAAAATGCAGCTTCTCTAGCAAGTTGGTCACACTCCAAGAGGGATTAAGCTTGAAAGATAACAGAACTTCAAAAGCCAAATTGAAAAGACCAGACCTGAGGCTGTGAAGGGTGCTCAGAAGAGAAGGGTTTTAACTCAGCTTTCAAAGCATGTTCTCCTTCCTCTTTGAAAGTTTCCGACACTTTCAGGGTTGCTGAAGATTTTCCCACCCGTGACATCTTTCATCAGGAAACCATGAAATAAAAAAAAAAAAAATCTCTCCACTTAGAATAGAGAGAAACCATGAAAGTGAGTTCAAGAAAGTTGCTTCTTCTTGGTTTAACAAGTCTCCTGAGAATGTTGCTTGATTTGTGGCTCAAGGAAAATTAACAAGACACACATACGTGGAAGTGGAATGAGACCCTGCAGTGATTGGTTGTGTTTCATCTCCCAAGGGTTCCTATACTGGAAGATTGATTCTACGTGATTGCCAATGGTGGAGACCTTTAAAGTGGTGGGTCCTAAAAGAATAACTTTAGAGCAATGGAAGTGCTACCCTCAGAAGGCATTAAGGCAGTTCTCATGAGACTTAAGGTTATTTGTTGCAAAAGCATGCTGCTATAATGGGAGCCATTCTTTCAGTTCACCATCAATACAGTCTCTTTCAACTGCCCAGAACCCCACCATTGTGAGCCCACTTGTCTTGATGACTTCACTAGAGTAGAGCTAATGTGTCATACCCTTGACCTTTCAGAATTTTCAGTTAAATAAACCTCTCTGCTTTAGGAAATGCTCCTTCTTGGGTATTTCAAATTACAAATGGAAAACAGACAAAAGCTGTGTTTCTGGCAACACATTTACATGACCCATTTCTCAAGGACAGTAAATAAAGAAATAATAATAATAATAGAAATCTGGGAGGTATGCATGCAAGGTATGAGTGTAAGTTTCAACAATTACATTCACACCTTTTGCAGGCTACTCCCTTTATTCATAATCCCTTGTGTCCTGCATTTACCTGAGTAGACTTTGCTAACTGTTCAAAGCTCAGCTGATTATCATTCCATTTACTATTGTGAATAGGCCCAGTTCTGACCACAAGGATCACAAAGCTCATAGTGCACATCTCCTTTCATCAAGGGCCAGCTTTGCTCGACTCACTGCTGGGTACATGAAAGATAGCAATCAACAAAATGCCAGTACCATAGGGTTGAGAGTAGGTATGGTGGTTTGAACAGGTATGGCCCCCAGAGACTCATGTATTTGAATGCTTGGCCCATTATGAGTGGCACTATTAGGAGGTGTGGCCTTGTTAGAGAAAGTGTGTCACTGTGAGGGTGGGATTTGAGGTCTCATATGCTTAAGCTCTGCACAGTGTGAAACACCGTCCTCTTCTGCCACCTGTAGATTAAGAGAAGAACCCTCAGCTCCTCCTCTGGCACCATGTCTGCCTGGACATTGTCATGCTTCCCACCATGATTATACTGTAAGCCAGATCCAATTAAATGTTTTCCTTTATAAGAGTTGCTTTAGTCATAGTGTCTCTTCACAACAGTAAAACCGTAACTATGATAGTAGGCTATCTGCTAGACACAAGAAATGTGACAGTACACAGCATAAACTTCCTCCTCATAAATACCCATATGCCAGGTTTAATATGAGCAAAATGATGATTGGGGACTAAGGTCCAAGGCAAGGGATCAAGTCCTCAATAAGCCACCTTCCTGAGGCCCTGCCTCACAATTACTCCCAGAACTCCACTGATACCCTACTAAGCACCACTGCTGAGGATCTGAGCTACTTCCACGTGTACCTCTAGAACAAGTTGAGAGCATTAGTTACAACTTCTATTTGCATCTCTTACACTAAGCGCAGTGACCTCAAAACAACAAAATCCAGTCATTAATGACAACAAAGAAGGATATGTCATTGAACCAATGTCTACATTTCTGTCCAAAAACTGTGAATGGGGTTTCCGGGAAGTAGTTATTTGTTAATTTCCTGCTTAAATGCCTGCATCAGTATTCAAGGGAGATATTGGTCTGTGGCTTCCTCACGTTTTCTTTGTGTAGCTTCTCTGTCATTTCTATGCTTGCCTGAAAGGAAGCCCCAGGAGGTTTTTCTTCCCTTGCAGTGTCTAGAACAGGTGACATCACATTCTTTTCAGTAATGGGCAGATAGTGAATACTGTAGGCTCTGTGGTCGGTGTAGCCTTTGTGAGAGAATTAATCAGCATTGTGTGAAAGCAGTCAGTCAGTCAATGGAGACACTAACAGGTGCGCATGGCCATATATCAGTTGGAGTTTAGTAAGAAAAATGGGTAGTTGGAGCAGAACTTCATCTGTGGGTTTCACTTGGCTACCATCTGCTCTTGAATAATCTACAAAGCAACTGGACCATGACAACTCGATAGGTGCTAGTTGGCAAATGGTTCGCCTAAAATTTGTCTGTTGACACATGCCACTGGTGTGATGTGTTATTAGGTATGCACTTCCAGAGGAGATTAGGAATCGGTACCCAATAATAAAGAACCCAGATCGGCCCCCTTTGGAGTGTGCCATATTGAGGACTGAACAAGATGATATAGGGTGTGATTGAGGAAGTGAAAAATCACCAGAGACCTAAAGTGCTGCAGCCTTCACTTTGGAATGTGAGAAATACATTTCTGTTAAGGTGTTCTATTACAGCCACCTAAACAAAGATCAGCAGAAGAATGCCCCCTATGCATGATAGAAAAATCTCTAATGCTTCTCCATAAAGATCACCAGATGTGCTGAGGGTTGTGGTACATGCTTGTGGCCCAAGTGTTTGAGAGGCAGAGGCAAATGGATCCTTAGTTTGAGATCAGACTAAGTGAGAGACCTACCATGACCCTGTCTTCAAAAAACATTTTTTTAAACAAACAAAAGGAAATCCATATTTTTTATATTACACTGAATCTGGAAACAAAGAGCTGGAGGAAGTTGGGCCAACCCCTCCCCAGTGAGTTACTTCCTCCAGCTGGCTCCACCTCCTAAGATCCTACAAGCACTCAAACAGCACCATCAACTAGGGACTAAAGCTTTAAAACATAAACCTGTGGGCCTGTTTCACATCCAAACCAAGGGCTGTCCCCAATTAGCAGAAATGACCTTGAGTAAGATAGTACCTCCTTGGGGCATCCACAGGAGTTGTACCTAAGGCTCTTTCTCCTTATATAAAAGTCAAATTAACCCACTTAAGATCATAATGCACAAAAATACTCTGTGCATTGTAGAAATAATTAATTAAATCATTTACTTTGTATTTAGATTACGGTTAATTGGTCGGCAGTGTTAATCTTTAACCCGCCATTATAAATGAGCAAACAGAGACCTGATGGATTTTAACAAGCCTTGGCCAGGATTGTGCAATGTTAGCTCATCTAAACTAGCTCTTAATTCTATTCCACAAATATGGCCCCATATATACATGTGTCCCCTTGGACTGTTATTCTCCATGATATGCACATGTTCCAGGCCATGTGGAATGATCTTTTTTAATGTACCCCATTGTGTGTCTCCTTCCTACTCCTGGCTTCTACTCTTGGAGGCTTCTCCTAGCTACTTCTACTTCTGCAGGCTTCTTCTACTTCATCTACTGGAGGCTTTTCTTCTTCTACTCATCAACCTCTCTGTTTCAGAAGCCCACACACCTTAGTCCTGCCTACTTTTGTTTTTGCCCAATCTCAGGTTTCAGCATTTATTTAACCAATCAGAGAAAGTAACAGACAGCAACCAGGCCTCTGGGACCAATTAACATTTAGAATGCATAAAATCACCCCACCGGTGCATCTTTTTACTCAATATTTTACATATATCAAGAAGAAGGAAAAGTATTGGTTTGTGGTTTTGTTTGTTTGTTTGAGTGGCAGGGTGGCAAGTGAATAACACTATTTGTCTTGGGGGTAAAATAAGTCAGATTTGCAGTATTTGCAGATAATTGTGGTATAAATGTTTCCACCATAATTTCATACTACTACTACCCTGTAGTCCATGCCAGCAGAGCTGCATGAAAACATATAATGGAGTACAACTACACAGTAGCTCTATCATACTACATAGTGAAGGGCCCCAGAGGGACCACAAATTGAGACCCCAAAGGACCCTGAGGCCCCAAAGAGACCTAAGGAAACTATGTTCCAGGCCTAAGTCTCCCATTCCTAGAAATGGGCTCAACAGTTACTGGAAAAACAGCAGACAATGGGCAGCCAATCAGAGATGGCTTAGCCATCTGGCTTGAGAAAGATAAGGTTACTTAACTGCTGGTTTGAATGCCCCTCCTGTTTTATGATCAACTCATGATCATCCCTGACTTATGATCAACTCAATTGTTGACTAATTAGGCCAAAGCCGCCAGCACTCTTTCCAAAAGTTCCCTGAGCTTTTCAATTTGAATGTTACAATCATGATGAAGATTAGATAACCCACCCTGGTATTCCCCTAAAAGCCTTTGTAAAAGAGCCTGAGAGATCATCTTGGGGTCACCATTTTGCCTAAATGGTGACCTTTGCACGCTGGAGTTCTGCAGAAAATAAATGTTCATTGCTATTGCATGCTATATGAGTTTGGGTATCTTCTTCAGTGTGTTCTGGACCCTGACAATAGCAGTTGTGAGTAGCCTTGAGGTGTAGATAATAGTAACATGGGAAAAAATTATTAATGATTGTGTTTACTATTATATTTACTATATTATATTTAATTATGAGTGTGTCAATAATTTGTGTGTTTAACAACTGACTCTGAAAGTTTCTATTTAATCCCCTGGGTTTTAAGGGCTTAGATGAGCCAGTTACATGTCACTACTAATTGCCACCTATTGTCTTCCAGGTGTTATTATCAGCATTTTAGAAATATTATTTTGTCATTATTAGACAGTGGTAATATTATTTACTCTCATTATTGTTGTTTTTGTTTTGTTTTCTTTTGGATTTTTGGTTTTGTTTTTTGTTTTTTTGTTTTTTTTTTTTGAGACAGGGTTTCTCTGTGTATCCCTGGCAGTCCTGGACTCACTTTGTAGACCAGGCTGACCCCAAACTCACAGAGATCCACCTGCCTCTGCCTCCTAAGTGCTGGGATTAAAGGCATGTGCCACCACACCTGACCAGTGTTTTAAATTAAACTTGGGATCACAAATATGTAGTTTTATAATAGTCCACACTGTACCCTTCTGAGATTTATTATTTTACAGATAAATAAAAAAAATTCCCAAAAGACTAAATAACTTGTTTGGAATCACACAGCTAAATTATTATATATTATTATACCACACTGGCATACACTTAGCAGAAATTGTACTGTAAACTGTTTTATTCTTTATCACAGTGAATGAACTATGTTTCAAATAAGCTACAGTTCTCTGAAGTCAATGAGTTTGTGAAAGTCAGTGGATACTTGGGTTTATTAGAACCAAAATGGTTTGTTTATGGAAGTTAATGTTAAACCAGGGAAGATGCATCATTAGACAAGACATAAGCTGTGTGATCTTTGAAAGGATTATAGAGTGCTGGTTAAACCACAGTGAGTCTTTTCCCCCACATACAGAAGCCATGCTTCACATTTCTCTTACATTCCTTTCCTTCTTTAAATTTCATCAAAGAAGAAAGAAAAACAAACAAACATCTTTATAAGCAAAAAAGATTTTTTAAATATGAGTCAAAGGAATTCATCAAATAACATTCCAACTATTTTCTATTGTAATTTGGTGAGTTGAGATACTGTTTCTTCTTCTTCTTCTTCTTCTTCTTCTTCTTCTTCTTCTTCCTCCTCCTCCTCCTCCTCCTCCTCCTCCTCCTCCTCTTCCTCTTCCTCTTCCTCTTCTTTTTTGGTTTTTTGAAACAAAGTTTCCCTGTGTAGCCCTGGCCATCCTGGAACTAGCTCTGTAGAGCAGGCTGGCCTTGAACTCACAGAGATCCATTTGCCTCTGCCTCCTGAGAGCTGGAATTAAATGCATGCGCCACCACTGCCTGGCTGATACAGTTTCTTCTTACAAAGAAAAAAAAGTATCATTTTTCCCTAGTAAAACTTTCCACAAAGTTAGAACAGAGAGCACTCAGTGGAATAACAAAATGTGTGTGCTCAAGTGGATGTATGTGTGTCTTTGTTTCTCTGTGTGTGTCTCTCTGTGTGTGTGTGTGTGTGTGTGTGTGTGTGTGTCCAAAGGTATTCACACATCCATGTGGAAGCCAGAGGTAATACTCCTTGAGTGATAGCCACCTATTGTTTTATCCTTTTTTTTTTGGAGGGGGGGTGGCAATTGTTGGCTTCTTCCCAGAAATACTGGCTGGTTTTGTATGTTAACTTGACACAAGATAGAGTCTCAGAGAGTAAGAAGCCTCAGTTGAGGAAATGCCTCCATGAGTTTCAGCTATAAAGTATTTTATCAATTAGTGATCAATGAGGGAAGACCCAGCTCATGGTAGGAGATGCTATCCCTGATCTGGTAGTCCTAGGGTCAATAAGAAAGCAGGCTAAGCAAGCAAGCCACGTGAAGGAAACCAGTAAGCAGCACCCCTGCATGGCCTCTGAGTCAACTCCTGCCTCCAGGATCCTGCCCTGTTTGAGTTCCTGTCCTGACTTTCTTCAATAATGAGCAGCAATATGGAAATATAAGCCAAATAAAACCTTTCCTCCCCAACTTGCTTTTTGGTCACGGTATTTTGTTACAGCAATAGAAACCCTAACTAAGACAAACAACCACCATACTACACACACACACACACACACACACACACACACACACACACACACACATTCACACACATATACATAAAAGCAAAGTTTTTCTCTAGAGTTTATCAACTGGAGTCGACTGATTAGAAAATGAACCCCAGTGATCTACCTGCCTCCACCTCCCCAGTTTGGATGTAATTAGGCATAGCTGATTTATGCTGATATAACTGGTGCTGTTGAAAAAGGACAAAGGATCCTGAAAATCAAAATCAACGGCAAGCAGATAATGGACAGAGGGGACATTCCATTTTACTTAATATATTTGTTTCGTTTAAAATGCTTAAAAAGAGCCTGTCCATAGACCTTCTCTGCTCCCTCTGTTCCCACAGAAGACCCAATCCCTCAGGCTTGTCTCTAGAGCTGCAACAGAACACCAGCTGCAACCTCCCTTCCCCCCACCCTTCATGATCGTGTGTGGATCCCATAGACCAGTTCCTCTTGGCCTCCCAGAAATCAGCACAGTGACCTATAATCACCCCAAACCCAGATGTCTAAATGCCAGCATAAAAAACTCAATCAATAACAGCCAGGACAACACACCTCCACTAGAGCCTAGCTATCCTACTACACCAGGCCCTGAATATTCCAACATAGTTGAAGCAAAAGAAAAAGACCTTAAAATCCCATAGATAAAGATGATAGAAGTCCTTAAGGAGGAAATTAATAAATTCCTTTAAAATTTACAGGAAAACACAAACAAACAATTGAAGGAAATGACTAAATCCCTTAAAGAAAGCCAAGAAAAAACAGTTGAAGGAAATGAATAAAACTGTTCAAAACCTGTAAATAGAAATAAAAGCAATAAAGAAAACACAAAGGAAGTTCTGTAAATAAAAAATTTAGGAGTGTAAACAAGAACTGCAGAGGCAAACTTCACAAACAGAATACAAGAGATGGAAGAGAGACTCTCAGGCATTGAAGATAAGATTAAAAAATGATATATCAGTCAAAGAAAATGTTAAATCTAAAAATTTCCTAACACAAAACATCTAGGAAATCTAGGACACCATGAAAAGACCAGACCTAAGAATAATAGTAATAGAAGAAGGAGACAATTTCCACCTAAAAGACCCAGAAAACATTTTCAACAAACTCTTAGAAGAAAAATTTCCTAGCCTAAATAAGATGTCTATAAAGATACAAAGAAGCAATCAGAACACCAAATAGATTGAAAAGAAAGCAATCAGAACACCAGAAAAGAAAGTCTTCTTGCTACATAATCAAAACACTAAACATACAGAACAAAGAAAGAATTTTAAGAGCTGAAGGGGAAATAGACCAAGTAACATATAAAGGAAGACATATTAGAATTACACCAGAATTCTCAATGGAGACTCTAAAAGCCAGAAGAGCCTGGACAGACCTCCTGCAGACACTGAGAGACCAGAGATACCAGCTGAGACTACTATACCCAGCAAAACTTTCAATCACAATAGATGGAAAAAAAAAGATATTCCATGATACAGTCAAACTATATCTATCTACAAATCCAGCCCTACAGAGATATTAGAAGGAAAACTCCAACCCAGGGAGGTTAACTACACCCATTAAAACACAGGAAATAATCTTACACCAGCAAAACTCAAAAAAGAGAAACATACACACACACACCCCAGCAACAATAACAACAATACCTTCACCCCTATGTCCTAGTCTCTTTGGTGGGGGGAAGGTACTCTGCAAGCTACTGAAAGAGAAACATGGATGCCAACCCACCTAAAAAACCTGTGCCCTATATATTGTCCTTCCTACAAGATGTACTGGGGCTATGGTATCACAGAACTTGTGGGAGTAACCAACCAATGTCTGATTTAACTTAAGGCCCACTCTATGAGAGGGAGTTCATACCCAACACTGCTTGTAAGGCCAGAAACTAGAACTGCATAGTCCAGAGACCTAGAATGGAACAAAACATAGCTGGTCAAAACAAACAAACAAACAACAACAAAAAAAAACCAATGAGATGATTTTATTCTTAGTGATATTCTGCTATGCTCATAGATTGGTGCCTTGTCCAGGAACAAATGCAGAGACCTACTACCAGACATCATGAAGAGAGAGAGATAGTCTAAATTGAAGGTTACACTGGGTTCCTCCTTTGGAGCTCAGAGACCTCTGTGCAAGAGAAGGTAGAAAACTTGTAGGAGTCAGAGGGGATGGTGAACATTAGGACAATATAACATACCCTAAGCAAGGTGCATATGGACTCACAAAAACTGAAGCAGCAAGCAAGGGGCCTGCATGGGTCTGTACCTCGTTCTCTTTGTATATATTGTGGCTGTTAGCTTGATGTTTTTATAGAAGTGGGTGTGTCTTTGACTAGTTAGCCTGCTCTTGGGATTCTTTCTTCTTATTGGATTGACTTGCCCAGTTTCAATGTGAGGGCTTTTGCCTTGCCTTATTATATTTTGTTTTGTTGTGTTTCATTGTTGTCTCTTGGAGGCCTGCTCTTTTATATTGGAAGATGGAGGGTAGTAGAACCTGGGGAGGTGGAGGGGAGCTGTGAGGATTGAAGGTAGGACGAATGGTCAGAATATATTGTATGAGAGAAGAGAGAAGAATCTATTTTAGAAATATAGATAGATGGATGGATGGATGGATGGATGGATGGATGGATGGATGGAAATATGATAGATGGATAGATAGATAGATAGATAGATAGATAGATAGATAGATAGATAGATTAGATAGATAGAGAAAGAGAGATGGATAGACAGAAGGATAATAGATAGGATAGAGATAAATAGATGGATGATAGATGATGATAGATAGATAGATAGATAGATAGATAGATAGATAGATAGATAGATAGATAGATAGATAGACAGATAGATATAGATGATGGATAATAGATGATTGGTAGACAAACAGATAGATGATAGATGTTAGATAGATAATAGATAAAAGGCTTATAGAGAGATTATTGTTCCAAAGCATTCATCTATTACCTACAGTAAGCCTATCTGTTCCGACCTTATAGTAAAATGTTATACAAAGAGATTACTCATATGCCCAATAGTTCCAGGCTATTTTTTGAGGATAACTCCTGATTCCTTAGTCTTCTGATCAACACATTCAATGCTTTTGCCTAAAATCAGAAGTTTCCTGAATGAAGTCCTATTTCTAAGTGACAGCACTCCTGCTAGGATCTGGTGAGTCTTCTGCCTTCGCAGCTGCAGGCTGCAATCTCACCAGTGTTCCTATAACAGTCGGGGCTTCTTTCTCTCCTTTGCTGATTCCTCACCATATGTCCTGTCCCTACCATTCACTATTGCCATGTGTCTGCTCTTTCATGGTAGCATTTCTGGCCATTCCCCTGTGACCTCACACTGAACTCTAGCCAAGTAATTCTATTAACTTTCCACTTGAGTTTGTCTGTATTGTCATTTAAACATCCATAGTAAATTCCTTCTCCTCTAAGTAGTATGAAGGCTTGGTATAAACCTGGTCTGGATTATACATCCACAGCGCCTGCCATAGTTTGGAGTGCACAGTTACCCTCGAGGGTTTTTTGTTACATTAACATTTTCTATGGTTTATGCAGAAATTATTCATGTCATCAGCACATGCAGTTGTCTCTTTAGGGACAGATTGTAGATAACTTCGCCTAGGAAATAATCATATGGCTGAAGGTTGTATCCATTCTGGTAGAAATAATTGATGAGACTCATCTATTAGTCAGAATGTTTGTGTCCCAAGCCCATGTGTTTAGTGTCTCTTCATATTTCATTTTTTATTATGTGTATTTATTTATTTTGTGTATTTTATTATGTATATAATGTGTATTTTGTTTGCATGGACATGAGCATTAATGTATTCCAATGCATATGTGAAAGCCAGAAACGATGTACAGAAGTTGACTCTTCCTCTACCATGTGAATCCAGAGAATCAGACCCAAGTCATCAGGCTTGGTGACAAATGCCTTTCTTTACCTGCTGAGCCATCTCACTCACCTGTATTTTCATTGAGAAAAATGAAATTTTATTTTATTTTAGAAAAAACGTAGAATATTAGGAAATGTTTCCAAAATGAGAAAGTTCATGGTTAAGGGAAGAAATGGGACCTTTTAATAATGTAGAAAACTGAAGGTTAGGCAACTAAAAGTCCAGAGTGGCACACTCTACTGAGTTGTTCTTGATAATTTCAAAGGTCTTCAAAGACAAAAAGCTACAAAGATTTAAGCAAGGGGGGAAAAAAAATCTACAAATGGCAGGTTAGTTTAGGAAAATTTCAGGTATTCACTCACAACTTTTTGGATGTGTTTAAATAAGGTAGAAATTGACAAAATGGAATTGCTATGGAAATTTTTCCAAAAGCATATAGGGAGAACAGCTGGAGGCCAAGACTGGATGAATTATACGCTACTTAACTCCAGTATGGGAATGGACCATTAGGCTAAAGACAAGAGAAAAAAGAAACCATTTAACACAAAATGAAGTAAATAAACAACCTAGATGCCTTCCATGTATGCTGTCTGGTTTTATTTTAAACTGTTCTCTTGGGGCCAGAAGATCATCAGAGCAAGTAGGTCAGGGGAAGCCAGAGCCATGCCCCTCACAAAGCCAGGTCCTCACAAAACAAGAGAAGAAAGGCTGTTCATGCCAGCATCCCTTGACCTTGCTATCACAAGGGATTCATCATTTTAAAAAGTCCCCATCAGACAAATTCTTGGCTGAACACTTAAGCACCTAGGTGACTTAACTGGAGTGACAAGAAATGAAAAGAAATTCTCGAGAAAATGGAATGAGGACCAAAGGTAAAGAACTGTGGGTGCTCTAGATTCAAAACTTGTAGACTGATTTAAATTCTGTCCTGAAGAAAATATTCGGCTTTATTTTTGGAACTCAGCTGGAAATACTAATAGACAGTGCTCTCCTCATTATAGGGAGCTAGCTTGACTGGAAAAAAACCATATCTACAGTCACTCACAGAGGTAATAAGCAATGCCATTTGAAGATATTAGAGTTGAGACCTACAAAAAGAAAAAAGTCAACAGCATAATTAGATTTCCACAAAGAGCATGAGAATATCTCACACTCAGAGAATAGGAGTAAAGGGCAGAGACTGGAAAATGCTGGTAATGACACTCCAAGCGCCCTGTGGTGGCAGTTACATTCAGGAGAGGACGGGGTTGTCACACTGGAATCTTAGAAGGTTCCAGTGACAATAACCTGTGTGTGAAACTATTACATACTGAGCAGAAGTTCCTATTAAATATAAATAATAGATTACAAGGTGGCTTTAAAATGTTCCAATATGACAGGCAATATGATATTAAGAACTAAATGAGTGAAGAAATACAAGCCAACCTACAGCTTGGCAAATCATGTTTTTCGGAAGATATAAGCAGACTAAAGAACTTATCTAGAAGCTTCCACACACAAAAAAATAAATATCTTGTATTTCTTGTCACAAACTCTCTCACTCTACAGATATAATTTTGGCATGGAACAGTGCTTTCAGCTGATTCAGTCCACAGCTTCATCGGTCTTAGGAATGCACCCAGGCAGCTGGCTTACCAAACTTTTTGATATATTACCTTTTCATTGTAGTGTTGCAGGATTATTGAAGGGCATAAATGATTTCCTAAGCAGTATATCCTTTGATGGGCATGCTCTTTTATTTTCTGGACTCTGAAGCAGTATATGCCACTAAATATTTCACCGCCTCCAAACATTTATTGAGACAAAACCAGTGCACATAAAGAATACATAATAAAACAACAAAGCCTCCTGAAGTGCATACAAAGTGAATGCCAAGGACAATGAATATCACAGAGACAGGTAATGGTAGTCTGGAGAGATCCAGGAAAAAAATTATGAAGGATGAGGTCATGAAGCAGATTGGTAAATGTTGAAGACCTAGATAAATGAGGCATTCAGGACAAAGAAAGACTGTTGGAAAGGATCTAGAGATCTCAGTTCACTTGATTTCTCACATTTGAATATAATAATTCCTGCAGCAGATGTGACAGAAAACAAAGGAAGAAAGGAAGTTAACAAAAGATGTCATTTCTTGAATGTCAGGTTTCAGTCTGTACTTTATTCTGAGGGTAAATAGGCTGATTAAAATCAATCCTGTAATGCCAGACACATAGGAAACTGAGGCAAGAGGATTGAGAGCCAAAGGTCATCATGGACTACAGCCTGAGTTCAAGGCCAGCCTGAACAACTTCACGACCAACCCTGTCCCAAAATAAAGGTGGGGACTTTGGAAATGCTAAAGGGCTTGCTGTGCAGGCATGAAGACCAGAGTTTGGTTCCCCAGCTTTGTAAAAAGCTGGGCACAACAGTATATTTTATAACTTCAGTTCCACAGTAGAGTGAAAAGAGACAGGCAAATTTTAAAGCTCATTGTCTATTCTAGCAGAGTCAATGAGCTCTAGGGTTCAGTGAGAGACGCTGCCTCAAAAAATAAAGTGGGAGCTGGGCTTGGTGGTGCATGCCTTTAATCCTAGCACTTTCAGGAGGCAGAGGCAGGTGAATCTCTGTGAGTTCAAGGCCAACCTGGTCTACAAAGTGAGTCCAGGGCAGCCAAGGATACACAGAGAAACCCTGTCTCAAAAAACCAAAAAAATTAAAAAAAAAAACTGGAGAATGCTGGGTGTGGTGATTTGCCCCTTTAATCCCAGCACTTGGGAGGCAGAGGCAAAGGCAGGCACATCTCTGTGTGTTCCAGACCAGCCTGGTCCACACAGCAAGTTCTAGGATGGCCAGGGCTACATAGAGAAACCCTGTCTCTAAAAAATTGAATGACGATGATGATGATGATGGCAATGAGAAATGTGCTTAACATTGTGTGCTCTCTGCACACGTACATACACATGTGCACACACCCACATGAACACACATATACATGCACACGAATAAAAAATAAAACAGGGGGCCAGGAGCTACCTCCATGGGTAAAGTGCTTGCTGCCAAGTTGACAACCTAAATTTGATCATCAGTACTTATGTGGTGAAAGAAGAAAACTGACTCATGTAAATTTTCCTGTAACTTTCACATACATGCCGGTGGTATGTATGCACCCAGATATACTGTCTGTCTGTCTGCCTGTCTGTCTCTCTCTTTCTCTCTTTCACACACACACACACACACACACACACACACACACACACACACACACACACA
>CAJQZJ010004824.1:5593685-5649736 GCA_907164525.1 Lophiomys imhausi
ACACACACACACACACACACACACACACACACACACACACACACACAAATAAATAAATAAACAAAAAAACAAATAATAGATTTTTTTTAAAGTAAAATGTGGTTTAGGATGTGGCTTAAGGGTAAACTACTTAGAACTTTGTGTGAATCCATAGGTTCAATCCCCAGCATCATTTTTGAAAATCATTGTTTTAAAGCTGATGACTATGAAAGATTAAGCATGATCATAAACAATGTGAGTCCTAAGAACGAAGGTGGAGAAACCATTAAGCAAACTATTTAGTAATCCAAAAATGAGCAAATCATATTTCTCTACTGAAAGCCCAAGGGCCTCAGTCTGTCCCTAAACAGACTGTGTGTGGCTAATTTCTTGAAAATTTAAATCAAATTGCAAACATTTAAAATTGTAATATTTGGGTAGGAAATGTATCTCATTTGGTAAAGTGTTTGCCTAGTATCTAGGCGTGGGGCCACAATCTGTAATCCTAGAACTCAGGACACAAAGGTGGGAAAATCAGAAGTTCAAGGTCAAAGCCCCTGAGCCAAACAGCATGACAACTTGAGTTCCATGTCCAGAAATCACATAAAAAGCCAGGTATGGTGGAATGAATCTGTAATCCTAGTACTCTATAGAGAAAGAAAAGGCAGAGTAATAGAATCATGGACAAGCCCATTGGCCTGCTAGTCTGGAATACACAGCATGGCAGAAACAATGAGAGATATCCCCTCAGCAAGGTGGAACTCAGGAACCTAAAGTTGTCCTCTGACCTTCACATACACACGATGGCCTACACAGGGTCATACTCACACACTCACAGATTCTTAATAATAAGTACATTTTTTTTAAGTTCAAGGTCATCCTCAGCTATATAGGAAGTTTCAAGTCAGACTGGGCTACATAAGACCTTGCCTTTAAAAACAGGCAAAGAGGTGGTTATGTTGTGCTATAACCTGAATCTAGACTTCTCTAGCAAGTCTTAAATTATTCAGTCCCTGCATCCCAGATGCTCAATCTAGCATCTCCATCCATTTTCTAGAAGACATACCAGTGTGAACTCAAAGCTCATGCTATTTCTATTGAAGTGTTTCAACAAAAGACGTAAGTGTAGAGGCCTCATACCCAGCTAATGGTACCATTGGGAAGTGACTGGTCATGAGAATGGCAGTCTCACCAGTAGATTAATCTATTCTGGCCACCAAGAATGAACAGCTTTGCTCCATCATGAATTTCCACGATAGTTCAGTCTTCCCTCAGCCCACAGCATCAGAGACAGATGGCCATGGACTGAAAGCTCTGAAATCATGAAACAAAATAAACTTCCTGCTTTAACTCAATTTCTCTCAAGCATTTTTTTCACAGCGATGAAAAAAAAACTGACTAATACACATATCAAATACATTATACAAATGTATAAAGGAGTTGATGGTTCTCAAGCAGGGAGCCTCTTCAGTGCCATTTCCTCCAGTCAAATACATTTGTATTTTTGCAAGATGGATTTGTTAAAGAGTGGGGTTTTGCCCTCAGGACACCTTTCCTATTGTAGAACATGAAGTTTTTCTTTAGTGGTTATGCTGGCTTGTTTCATGTTAACTTGATACAAGCTCTAGTCATCTAAGAGGAGGGAACCTCAGCTGAGAAAATTCCTCCATGTGATAAGGCTGTAGGCAGGCCTATAGAGCATTTTCTTAGTTAGTGATTGGTGGAGGAGGCCCCAGTCCATTGCAGGTATGGACCTGTGGTCCTACATTCTCTAAGAAAACAGGCTGAAAAAGCCATGGAGAACAAGCTAGTAAGCAGCACTGCTCCATGGCCTCTGCATCAACTCCTAATTTCATATTCCAACTCTAATTTGAGTTCCTGCTCTGACTTCATTTGTTGATGAACTATGATGTGGAAGTATAAGGCAAATAAACCCTCTCCTTCCCAAGTGGCTTTAAGTCATTGTGTTCATAACATGAATAGTAAGACTAACTAGCACAGAAATTGGTACCAGGAGTGGGGTATTGCTGTGAAAGACCTGACTATGTTGTTTTGGGAAGCATTGTGGATCCAAAAATATTTTGGATCTTTGGGCCAAAAAAAAAAAAAAAAATCTTTGAGTGCTCAAATCTTGGTGAGCTTTTCTGTGAAAGCTTGATAAATAAGAATGTTGAGAATAATGCTGGATGTTGAGAGATGATGGAGGCCTGGCTTATGAAGTTTCAGAAGGAAGTCTGAGAGTCCTTTAATGATTCCATCTGGGTCGTTTTCTATTTTGGGTTAAAAATCTGTGGTTCTAGTTAGCTGGAGCTGAAGAATCAGCTGTGATAAACAAAACGCCAGAACCATTGAAGTAAAACCTTTGGTTTGCTAAGAAAATGGATGCTGGTCAGCTGGAGCTAAAGAAGAGCCCTGTATCACTGAAGAGAAGTCTTCTAGGAAGTGTATCCTCAGGGTCAGCACACAAAAGCTGTGTTCTAGAGGTGGCCAAGGTTGTATCTGGTGCTAGCAGATACAACTTAGGTGGTGTAAGAGTTGCCCAGGTTGTACTGGTTTTGAATGTATAAAGGGGTCATGAAGAGCAACTGAGGTTTGGAATCATGTGCCAAGGTTAGAGTCCCTTAAGGAAGCCCAGGAGAGTTTATTGGTAAACATCCAGGACCATTTTAGCAAGAGACCCCAGAATTTTGGAGCTGTCAATACCATGGAATGACCACTAAGAACAACAGCAGTGGTGGAGTGTAGTCAGTCAGAACCTAGAGGAAAGTCTGTGCGTGCTGCAGATAGCATATCCAGAGATGTGACTCGAGGCCTTCAAAAGAGCTCAGAAGATCATGAGTGGGTCCCAGACATTGGATACTGAGTGATTTGCAGTTGGAGTTTGGTTTTGTTTTGATTTGATTGTGACTGTGCCCTGGCTCATTACCTCTTGAAGTAAGAAAGTAATTTATTCTTGATTTTATAAGAGCCCACACTTGAGAAACTTTTGATTTTAAGAGACTTTTTGGATTTTAAGAGACCGGCTATTTTAAAAAGTCTGAATTTTTAAGTGGTTGAATTTTCAAAGACTGTGGGGACTTTAAAATTTTGGGATGTTTATAAGGTAATATTGATGTTAACGTGTGATCTTGGGGATGATCAGGAAAGGAAATGCTATGGCCTAACAGTGATATGTTTGTGTGTCCATTGTGTGGCCTAATTTTATGTCAATTTACATAGGATAAAGTCGTGTGAGAGAAGGGAACCTCAAGTGGGAAAATACCTCCATAGGATTGGGCTATAGGCAAACCTGTAGGGCATGTTCTTAATTAGTGATTTATATGGGAGGGATCAGTCCCTTGTGGGTGGTTGTCCTTGGTTATATAAGAATACAGGCTGATATTTGTATGTCATTTCTTAGTTTTGAAAACTGCTGGCCCTACACTTCCTGTATAATCAGATATATTTATCCCTCTCAGGTCTCTGAGGTGGTTGAAGAATAGATAGCTATAGTCTCATAGTTAAATTTTGAGTTGTTTAAGAAGTAAGAGGGTGTTCTGGATCTAAGAAGATGTTTTTAAAATTGTGATGCAAGTTAGGATGGAAGCTGAGTCGGATATAGAACTTTAAACTCATGGAGATGGTTGCATAGTCGAATGTTAAAGTCAGTTGCCAAATACATATGGACTGGACATTGGGAATATATGCTAAGCCTTATAATCCTCATAATTGTGGCCTATATATTTTTGTTGTTTTGTATTGTATTTGTTGTTATAAGAGAAAGAGCCATTTGTTGGACTGAAAGGGGAGCTGTCGGGGGGTGGGAATATACCTTAAACTTAAAAAAAAAAAAAGGAGGAAGCAGACGTGGAGGGGGAGAGTGGGACCAGAGGGAGGAGTAGGGAGGGGATTGTGATTGAGATGTAACATGAAGAAATAAAAATAAATAAATAAAATCTAAAATAATAATAATAATAATACAGGCTGAGCAAGCAATGGAGAGCAAGCTAATATGAAGCACCCCCAGCCATGTCCTCTGCCTCCAGGTCCCTGCCCTGCTTGAGTTCCCACCCTGACTTCCTTCAGTGGTAACCCACACTGTGGAAATGTAAGGTAAATAAACCCTTTCCTTCTCAACTCACTATTGACATGGTGTTTCATCACAGCAATAGTAGTCCTAAGGAGGACAGTGGTGCTAATCAGTTTAACAATTACAGCTGCTCAACTGGCTTCAAATTTCCCCTGTCTGGGACTGTAGAGCTGCTCCTTTCTATACCAAACTGCACATCTCTCATACCTTTCTGTCCCCCTTGGTGCCTCCTCCAACCAAGACAAGAACAGTGAACAGTGGCTGTGACAACCTGAATTCTGTCCTGTCGTGAAATTTCTTCTGCCAGATAAATTAGTCAATGACTTTTGAATTCAGCATCATAGCATAGTATGCATTAACTGACTGGAGGTTATTTTGGACATATGGGGGGTATTTGGGGTTATATCCAGGGATAGGAGAGGGTGTACCCAATATTCATAAATATCTGAGAAGACAGGAAAGAGAGGAGAATGGAACTGCAAATAGCAAGCAATGGTTAGGCTGGGAATGAATTAAATACCCTCCAACATCTCACAGGATAGAGGGTAATGTCCTACAACAGAGTTAACTAGCCAGCTTACCAATTACTTCTAAGGAGCATGTCCTTAGAAATGTTTTGCATTGTCTTTCCATATGACTACTCTATCCACACCTCAGCCAGGTTGCTGCACCACTACCCATGTAAGTCTAAGAGAAACTTGACAGATGTCTCAAGAATATTCTTTTGGGTGTTACATAAGACTAAATTAGAAGAGCAGAGAGTAGGTCCTGGCAATCTGTTTTTAAAACCCTCCAGGTGACTGTGCTGCATCCTGAGTGTCTGAGAGCCAGTAAGCCTCTGATTCTGAGTGTGGTGCATTTGGCAACTTCAGTGTCTTCGTGGCCTGCTGAGTGCACTGCTAGGGAAGGCACTGAGGGAAAAAAGGAAATGCCAGTAGCAGTGGAACTAGTGGATAATAGGAAATATGAGTGATTCCATGTGCTGGGCTCTAGGGGAAGGAGTCCTGCCTTGTGCTTATAAAATAATGATTCCCCTATGACAATGCAGATTCTCAAACGTGGGAACTAGGCTGTATTAGGCAGGACAAGATCTCTAGAGGACAAGAACTAATGTAGTGTGTGTGTGTGTGTGTGTGTGTGTGTGTGTGTGTGTGTGTGACTTATTAGACTGGCTTATAAATATGTGGGCAGTTCAACAAGGGCACTTGCATGATGGAGAGGCAGAGAACCCAGCAGCTCCTCAATCCATGAAACTAGATGCTTTGACAGTCCCAATCTGGTATGGAAAGCTAGGGTGATGCCTGGGGAGCTGCTGCTATTAGTCCAGGGTGGAGGAAGAAGCCAGAGCAGCTTTCACTGGAGGATGGCAGCAGCAGCAACCAGTGATAGGCAGCCCAGCTCAGAAGAGGAACCAAAGGCAGGCAGGACCACGCTGCTTCCTCCTGAACATTTGTATATATGGACTGTCCATTGGAAGGTGCTACCAGTTTTGAGGATGGGTTTTTCTTCATTTAACCTTCTCTGGGAATGTCCAGAAAGACATACTCAGAGGCATCATGGGATCAAGACCAACCATCACATGTACCTTGTTCATTTTAGATTTCTTTGGTGCTAAATACAAAACATATTACTGTTTGCATTAGATGAATATTAGTATTAAAAAGCAACTGTTAACAAGTTCTCTTTGCACTGATGGCAAATTAAGCTTTTTCCTGTACATTTTCAGGGTCTAGAACATAGCCATTTTTTTCTTACCGTGATTCTCTAACTTATGAATCAGAAGTGATGCAACCAAGAAAATTCCTAAATGAACGTACTAAGATAGTGTAATTAAGCCTGGCATGGTAGCACATGCCTTTAGATCTAACACTTTGGAGGCAGAAACAAGTAGATCTCTGTGAGTTCAAGGCCAGCCTGATCTACAAATTGAGTTTCAGGATAGCCAAGGCTTTTACATAGAGAAACCCTGTCTTTAAAAACAAAACAAAAAAGCAAGCTAAAAAAACCCACAACAAAAACAAAAAGATAGATTAATAAATAAATAATAATAAAGAAACTTTTTGTGTATAGTCATCTGGTCATTTTTAACTCACATATAATCATCCTAGATAATTTGAGTTATTTAAAGATTTATTTTAATTTTAGTAACTGTGTGTACTCACATAAGTGCCCTGGAAGTCCATATCTCTTGGAACTAAATTACAGACATTTATGAGCTGCTGCCATGAGCTCTGGTCCTCATGGTAGAACAACAAGTGCTCTTAAACAGTGGAGCATCTCTTAGCCTCCTCCTCCCTTTTCTCAGTAGTAGAGTTAATCTCTGGGGAATGTTTGATTTCGTCTGAGTTCTGTGCTAAGGTCTAAAACTGATCTACAGTTTACAGACCTTCAACTCACAGTCACTTAGAAAACAAGTGAGCTTAGACATTTGAAGAAGTCTTGATGGAGTATTAGGGTGTTGGGAATACAGTTACGAATGACATAGGGGACTGGTGTTCCTCTAGACTAGGAAATTGAAAACCCCAGCGAAGCCATCTTAAAGGAAAAAGCTAAGAACGTGTGTGTATCTGGATGATCCCAGATCAGGTGATGCTCACAAAAAAAAAAAAACAAAACAAAACAAAAAACAAAAAACAAAAAACAATCTTGTTACCCTGTGCTAACCTTGTGCTGCCTAGCCAACCTTCACAGACTTGTACCCTGCCCTAATCTTGTTCATCTCCGAGGACAAGATAAATATAATTAAAATGGCCGCCAAATCGACAGCCAGACCTTACATATTGTCATTTTAATCCTACCTGCATGTTAAGGGATGCATCTCACAGGCTGTTAGTCAGCAGTTGCTATGAGGACAACTGTGAAGCACAGCAAAAGGAGCAAATGAGACCACACGAAAACTCTCAGAAAAAAAAAAATGAGACTGAACCTCCCTCAGCCACTCCTTTCTTTTACTCTCTGCTCCTGTATCTAGACCTTCTGACCTTAGTGGGCTTACAATATAATATGTGAGTATTTCTCCCTGTTTCTCCTTGCTTCTCCTATTCTTGGCAAAAATAAAAGCCATTGCTGTTCAACCAGAGATCGGTCTTATTATTGATTTGACAATTGTGGGAGGAAAAAATATAAAATATCCAGTTTGGGTCAAAGATTGGTGTCAGCTCTGAGGTCACAATCTAATTGCATCATATGGGTACTACATCTCAGTAGTACATACTACTACTGTGGAGGGGAAACCTTCCCTGAAAAAAATGGATCCTTAGAGCTGATGGTGAAGAAGAGAGCGTGTTTGCCCTGTAGAGAATTTGCAAGATGATTTTCTTAGCAAGTCAAAGGAACAAATCAAGAAAGCTTTGGCATCATGGATTCTGCTTAGGTAAAAAGCAGGCTGCGGGAGTGAAGGATGACCAAGGAGAGCTGGCAGCAACAGGGTCTGCATGAAATGCAAGAGTAAACAGACTGGGCTGGATTGATGGCTCAGTGGTTAAGAGCACTGGCTGTTCTTACTGCGGACCTGAGTTCAAGTCCCAGCATCCATATGGCAGCTCACAACTGTCTGCAGCACCAGTTCCAGAGGATCCAACAACACTCCGACACAGACGTACATACCGGCAAAATACCAATGCACGTGAAATAAAAAGTAAATTTTTAAAAATTTGAAAGAAAGAAAGAAAGGAAGGAAGGAAGGAAGGAAGGAAGGAAGGAAGGAAGGAAGGAAGGAAGGAAGGAAGGAAGGAAAGAAGGAAAGAAAGAAAGAAAGAAAGAAAGAAAGAAAGAAAGAAAGAAAGAAAGAGACAAGGGCATCCAAGCCTGATGATCCTATTAGATTCCCAGGACCAAGAACTGACTCCTCAAAGTTGTTCTCTGACCCCTACAGTAGGCCATGGCATACATGCACACACACACACAGACACATTAATATTTTAAGAATAAAGAGGTGGCAATGTAGGTAAAAGGGGGATTAAAGAGCCAAAAAAAGAAAAGGAAGGTGGTGATAACAAGGATATGTTGGTGTGAAAAATACCCTAGTTAGATTTCCATTTTACCAAGTTAACCAAGCCGGCTGAAAGGTGGGCTCAAGTAGGGCATGTTGCTATCAAAATGGTGGGAGGAAGCCAAGCACAGTGGCTCACTAAATAATCTTAGCCCTTGTCAGTCTGAGGCAGGAAAGCTTATCAAACTCCAGGATAGCCTGAGCTACAAAGTGAGGCCCAAAAACAAGTAAAAATTTAGAAGATGTGATCATGTTCATTTCACTAATAATGCTTAAAGAGAGACATCCATGACACAGAGGAGAACGAGCTAATCTCTTACAATAAAAGGAAGATCAGAACCTTTAATAGTCATTGATTGTATTTCCAGTCATCTAAAACCTAAGATTTACCAGTATTGATATACACACTAACACTCTTCAGGATCATACTTTATTCTGAGCTGAGTATATATGTGTAACCATGACCTAGGACTGAAAATTTGCATGAATGACATATCTTACCATGGGAAAGTTTATAAGAACTTTTAATCTCACAAAGGAGCATCTCTCCTCTCGCACCAGCATTTAATGCACGAATTAATTCCAAAACTATTAGCTTGCTTCCCAGACAGCCACAGGTGGGATTATCAGGTAGGTGGCTACCACAGCGTAAGAAAAACTACAGGATTTAGACCCTTCTTTAGCAGTATTAACTTTAGAGTTTGTGGGGCCTCAGAGACATGTCTAACTTAGCAATAAGTTTCAAAAGTATGATCGAAAAGTTGAGCAGATGTTAGGGTAATTAAAGGTTGATGGTTATCAAAGGCAACCAAAACCCAGTCCAAGACAGCTTTGACTCTTGTCCTACACCCTTCCGTCTCTCTAGAGACACCATGTTCCACCCACCCAAGATGGAAGTCTGCAGGGTCTTTGATACAGATACAGCCACTTCAGAGAACTTCAGTTCACTGTAGACTTTTATTGTGGTTCTATATAAAATATGAATATGTATTTCAAGCTGTAGATTCCAACCAATTATTAAGCCTGATTTTTCCCCTCTCACATTAGCATTTGACACACACACACACACACACACTAATTCAGAGACTGTCACCCTGGTGTGCCAGAGGGCTGCAAGGTGTTTGTGCTGACAGAGGAGTGGAGAGAGTTCTCTGATGTAAAAATATGGTAATGGCATCCCTCATCTCACGCAACTTACAATTCACAACCCAATTAGAACTGATGGCTGGTACTGTCTAAGCTGAAGTAGCATTCACAAAATGAACTTGTGATCTTTGTTTTGTTTTGTTTTTAAGATTTATTTATTATGTATACAGTGCTCTGTCTGCAGGTATGCCTGCAGGCCAGAAGAGGGCACCAGATCTCATTATAGATGGTTGTGAGCCACCATGTGGCTGCTGGGAATTGAACTCAGGACCTCTGGAAGAGCAGTCAGTGCTCTTAACCTCTGAGCCATCTCTCCAGCCCCCAAACTTGTGATTTTTAAGAGTCTCACAAAGAGAAGTTAGGTTGTCCACAACATGAAAAGCTGTAGCACAAAGAAAAAGACAGTAATGCAGATTTTCTTCCCAAGCCAAACTCTCCTTCAACCACCACATGCATTAAAGGCAGTGGCTTCATAGACCCAAAAAGAGGTTGGACCAAAATGCCTAATTCATTCACAATCTATACTAAATCTTGCCTGATATATAAGATAAACCATATCCAAATTATATTTTGTGCTTTCAGTTGTGTTAGTTTGTAATAGTATGAAATCACCAAAATTAATGAAATACCTAAGAAGCAAGAATGACAAAGTGTGTAATGATTCTCACAATGAAAATAAATTGAGGATTGTTGGTGTAACTCCTTTGGGAGAGTGCTTACCTAGTGTGCACAAAGTCCTGGGTTTGATTCCAGCATTGCATAAGCCAGATGTGGTAGCACATGCCTGTAAACCTACCACTAGGGAAGTAAAAGTAGGAAGAACAGAAGTTCAAGGTCACCCTTGGCTACATAGTGAGTTTGAGGCCAGTCTGGGATACACAAAACTCCAGGGTGAGAGGGACAAACCAAACAAAACCAAAATCAAAACGTACAGGTCAGCCAGTAGGAGAACTTGGTATGAGACTGAATTCACACCAAATTCTAAGTAGGCAGAAACTCATCTTGGTGTCCAGAGCAGTTCAGTAGTCACCTTTTCATAGATGCAGCAGTGACTGGGAAGTGGCATGACTGGAACTTCTGAATGCTGATGTTTTACTTCCTGGTCTATTCATGGTCACAGAGCTATGCCCACTTTGTGACAGTTCTTCAAGCTGGACATATACATACAATTTCTTACCATAGATATGTCTAAAAATGTCACTCATATATAGTATATATATCATACAATAAACATATGTTTATATGTGCTACCACTGAGAAACTTTATTTAAAATGCCTTTTTTTGACTTGATGCTAGGAACAGAATCAGGGCCATGCACACACTAAGCATGTGCCCTGTCATTGAGCTATATCTGTAACCTATAATTTTTTTTTTTTAGTTTAACATGTTTCAGTATTTTGGATTCTTCATATCCGTAGAACTATGCAGTATATGATCTTCTGTGACCAGCTTGTTTTGCTTAGCATGATGACCTCCTGGTTTGTTCATGGTGTTGAAAATGTCAGGACTCCATGCAATATACCTTTACCACATATTCGTTATCCATTACTCTGTTACTGGACATTTGTGTGGTTTCCAGAACTTAATTCCACTTATATGAGGTTTCTAAAAAAAAAAAATTCATTCATAAAATCAAATAATAGAATGTTAGTTTGTAGAAAGTGGCACAGTGGAAAGGGTCAACTTTGTTCTCTGGATACAAAATTATAGTCCATGCTAGCTTAACTAGTTCTACAGATCTAGAGATCTGCCAACATGACCCTGAGCATGTGGTTAGTGACACTGGATTAAAAACTCATTCCAAACCTTAGATAACAGTGTCTATAGGTGTGTGTGTTTGATGATAAGGACACTTAAGGCCAGACTGACCTAGGGTTTGAATGAGTTAAAGGGATGAAGAGACCCCAGTGTTTCTGGGGTTCCAACTTGATTCAAGAGGCTGCTCGTGCCTTTCCTTGGTAAAAGAAACCCGAGATGATGGATGTGAGAAAGACGCAGACACTAAGGATTGGAAATCACCCGATCTCTACCTGCACCCACAGTAATAGCCCTTTGTCACACAGTCAGAAGCTGAGGACTAATGGCACTCTGTCTTCTAAAGCCCCATAGTAAATATCAGTCATAGAGGAGATCCTAATGAATTCGTGTGCTGGCACCGCTGACTTTGCAGCATGTAACTGGTGTTGAAGTACACAGACTTCAGAAAAAAAGGCTCAGTTGAAATGACTGTAAAATTGAGTGCTGTAATAATTTTCATGGGTATAGAAAGAGTGTGAGGTTTGTTAAAAGTGCATAGAAAAGGTGGTGTAATTAATCATCAATTCTATTCCTAAAATTAGGCTTCCTTTAAAATGTGAAAGTCAAAGAAATGCATTTATTTTTAGTTGAGTCTCTAAGAATATGCTTTGAATTAGCATCATAAAAATGTTATTAGGACAAAAATCATTTCCATGGCCTACAAAAGACCCCATTTTCAGTAATGGGCATCACTTCTAACAACTCTAATAAGATTTTGCCCCTGCTTGGCTCTTTTTTTTTTTTTTTTTTTTTGTCTATTCTAAAAAGCTTTAATTTCTTTACAAATATCTATCCAGCCTCCTTGTGTCTCATGAGGATAATTCTCTGGAAAATTAAACCGCACACGCACGCACGCACTCGCACAAAATGCCTGCTTCTCATTGTAGGCGGGGCATCGACGTGCCAGCCTGAACTAGCATGAGGAAGAATCTAGGCTGCACCATTCCTCACTGTATTCTCTTTTTACCACAATACAAAGTGAGCCTGTGAAGCTAACATGCTCAGATGGAAGACCTGATGATGTGTTGGAGGACAAGCAAAGCTCCCCAAAGCAGAAGGTGGAGGGTGTGGAAGGGAGTAAGGAGACAGTAACTCCCTTCACAGCTCTCCAGGATGCCCTTCTGCTACTTTCAGTTCTCCTGATAAATGGAAGTTTCCCTTCCTTCTGGTCTCTTCCTTCCCCTCTTTTCTTTTTCTCCATCCTTCCTTTCCCTTTCCTCCACAGCTGTTTGCTGACGCCTGGCTGCAGGGTAATAGAGTAATTAGACTTGGGATGGCTATGGTTATCGCAAGTTCCCTTTCTCAAGAAACTGACCAGGCGGGAATTCAAGATTTAGTCAACGGGTTGGAAGTGGAGGACACATGCCTGTAGCTCTAGCCCTTGGGAGGTGGAGGCAGGGGGATTGGGAGCTTGAAGCTAGCCAGCACTACACAGAAAGCTCTAGGACAGCCTGAGTTAGTAAGAAGAACCTATCTCAGAAAACAAAACCAAGGGGGCTGGCTAGATGGCTAAACAAAGAGTACTTGCTGCTCTTGCAGTGGAATGGAGTTCATTTCCCAGCATCCACATCTAACAGCTCATAACTACTGTACCTCCAGTTCAAGGGAATTCATGCTCTCCTCTGGTCTCTAGGAACATCAGCACTCAAGTGTACATACACATGTGCGCATTGTACACACCCATATTAAAAAATAAAATAATCTTTTATTAAGGCAAAAATAATTTAGACAAGGAAAGAATGCCTCTTTTTTAAATTTTTATTTATTTTTATTCATTTTCAGTCTAATTGCAGCCCCCCTCCCCCTCTCATCTAAGCCCCACCCTCACACCGCCTCCTCCCTCATTCCTTCATCCCCTTATCCTGACAGAAGGGGAGGGCCCCCCATGGGTACCACCCACTGTGATACATCAACTTGCAGTAGGACTAGATATATCATCTCCCACTGAGGGCAGGCAACATAGTCAGAAACAGCCCCCCTCCAATTGTTAGGGGACCCACATGCAGAACAAGCTACACATCTGCTATATATGTGTAAGGGGTCTAGGTCCAACCCATACATGCTTTTTGGTTGGTGGTTCAGTCTCTGTGAGCCCCCATGAACCCGGGTTAGTTTTCTTGTGGTATCCTTGACCCCTCAGGCTCCCTCAAGTCTTCCCCGACTCTTTCACAAGACTCCCAAGCTGAGCTCTGCCTATTTTTTGGCTGTGGGTCACTGTATCTTCATCCATCAGCTGCTGGACAAAGCCTTTCTGAGGACAGTTACATTAGGCTCCTGCATGCAAGCACAGCAGAGTATCCTTAATAGTAAGACATGCCTCTTGTTTTTAAATAATTTTATTTTTAGTCAATAAAAACATACTTAATGCTAGTAAGACGGTTGAGAGGATAAAGGCACTCTCTGCCAAGCCTGAAACCTAAGATCAATCCTCAAAAACAACATGGTAGGAGGAGAGAAATGACTCCAGCAAGATATCTCTGACCTACACACATGTGCTATGGCATGTGCCATCATACACACACACACACACACACACACACACACACACACACACACGCACCCACGCACGCACGCACGCACGCAAGCAAGCACGCACACAAAACAAACAAATATGTTCAAAATAAATGTCTTTATAATTTAATGTGTGAAGTTTTGAGGTACATATACACTGAACAAAGACTAAATCCAGCAAATTTACATGTGTATTCACTCACATAGTTATCAACTCATAGTGTCCACTCTCTCAGCATTTTTCTAGTTGAGAAGCTTATACCTGTAATCCCAGAACTCAGGAGGCTGACATATGAGGCTCCTGAGATTGAAGTCAGCATGAGCTACACAAGGATACCTTTAAAAAGAAGAATACATGTTGCTATTAACAGTGATTATGTTACAATATGAAATGATAACTGTTAAGTTGTAAACCCAGGACAAGTGGCTGAGGTGCCCATTGGACTCCAGGTTCTCCCAGGATCCCTAATTCCATAACTGTTACAGGGTATGACTGGCATACACCACCCTCTACCCTGAACTCTCCAGCTCAGGGGCTGGGCTGCCCTACCTCCAGAGGCCCTTCCCTACATAATCCAGACATCTTGCTTTTTGTGTACTTTTGGCCTCCTGGCTATTGCACCTGGTTTCTCTCTCTCCCCTATTCCTTCTCTTCCACCTCTCCCACATGGCCTAACTCAGTCTGTTCATGTCCACTCTGGACTCTCCCAGATGCCCCTGCCTCTACCTGCACTCTTCCCTTTATCTATAATAAACTCTCTCCTTCACTATACCCAGGAGCAGTCATGCCCTTTCCTTTCCTTTTTATTTTTTTCATTCATTAACTATATGATCGAATGCATATGTAAATTTGATGGATGTAGTCCCTGCTCAGAATATAGGTACTTGAGGGCTGGAGAGATGGCTCAGCCGTTAAAGGCTAGGCTCACAACCAAAAGTATGAGAATATAGGTACTTGAAATACATAAACATTATAGATTATAAATATATGCATTTTAAACATAGTTATTGTGTGTGTTCCTAAGTCTTAGCTACTGTGACTAATACTGCAATGAATATAGGACTGCAGACAGAACTCTGACAAGAATATGTGATTGTTGAGTGATTTAGTGAATCAATCTTTAATATCTTTTGCTTTGTTTTGTTTTGGGCAGGGGTTGTTTTTTGTTTTTTCAAGACAAGGTTTCTCTGTTCAACAGCCCTTGACTGTCCTGGAACTTGCTTTGTAGACCAAGCTGTCCTCAAACTCACAGATATTCTCCTGCCTCTGCCTCCCAAGTGCTGGGATTAAAGGTGTGTGCCACCACACCCAGCGGATCCTTAATTTCTTGGGGACCTTCCATACTGTTTTCTATGGTGGCTATACCAATGACATTCCTCCCAACAATGTGTAAGGGTTCTCATTCCTTTACAACCTCAACAATTTCCTTTGGTTTTGTGATTATTTTTAGTTACAATATAAAATTTAGGGTTTACTATATTTTCAGACTTGGACAGCTCTATTTACTTAACTCATATTTTCATCTTTTTTGTCTTTATTTTTAGTAATAGTCATCTCGATGGGAGTAGAATATTCCATTGTTGCTTTAAAATTTACATTTTTTTTCCTTCAGAGCATTTCAACTTTTAAATTTGACCAGAAAACTACTAATGGTATCAAGAATTTTACTTTGAAAACATATAGGTCTGAAAAGTTTGCATCTTCAAAATAACGCCTACTTAACAGAAAGAGGAGAGCCTTAGGGGGCCCTACCCACCTATCGTTACTGAACTATTTGCTACCTACGGGTAGATTAAGAACAGGAAGAGTCATTGCCTTCAGTTGTGTACCAACTGATGACCCCACTATGCTCCAACCCAATGGTCACACAGATGCCCCCTGCTTAAACTAAATTAGTCATAAAATATTCCAAAAGTTAAGAATCTGGGAAATGGTCTGATAATAATGTTTGGTGGGGATGGGGAGAAATGTGAGAGAATGGGTGCAGAATAATCAGAATATATCATACGCATGTATGAAATTGACAGTGAACATCATAAGTAGAAAACAGTGATGTCCACTTAGACTGTCCCTTTATTAAATAGACTCCTTTCACAACAGTCACAGGCAATGAGAGAACTTTTTTTTTTTTTGCCTGCCAATGAAATGATGTTTGCCAGGAATTGGGGGAATCTTTTTTTTTTTTTTTTTTTCGAGACAGGGTTTCTCTGTGTAACAGCTCTGGCTGTCCTGGTCTCACTTTTGTAGACCAGGCTGGCCTCAAACTCACAGAGATCCGCCTGCCTCTGCCTCCCAAGTGCTGGAATTAAAGGCGTGCGCCACCACCGCCCGGCGAATTGGGGGAATCTTTTGCTGTTATTGTATTTTGGTTTTGATCTTGTTCTGAGATAAAGTCTCGCTATATAGCCAACATTGGCTTTTTGTTTGTTTGTTTGTTTGTTTGTTTTAAGACAGGGTTTCTCTGTATAACCCTGGCTGTCCTGGACTCACTTTGTTGACCAGACTATCCTTGAACTCACAGAGATCTGCCTGCCTCTGCCTCCTGAGTGCTGGGATTAAAGGCATGTGCTACCACACCTGGCCACAACATTGGTTTTTAACTCACTGTATAACCCAGGCTGTCTTCAAACTCACAGTGGTCCTCCAATATCACCATTATAAGCATGTACCACCGAGTCCAGATTGAAAGTGACTTTCGAACATAATTTTTTATTGTTACTGATGTTTATGAATTCCAGTGTGCCATCCTAAAACCTCCAGGCTCACAAGATTATATTTTTTAAGTCCTAGTTACTTTTCTTCCCTTCTCCCACAATTTATTAGTTATCTCAGATTACGTCAGACAATTATTCGGCCCAGAAAGTATGCTTCCCTCCATCAGTCACAACAGCATTTCCAGCCACAGTGTCCCCTCTCCATTCCTCAGCCAGCTATTAAAATGGAAAGATAGAGGCTTTCTCTACATGGACAAGGAGTTTCTTAGAAACTTACACAGAGTTTGAGGTCGTTAGACCGGCTTGCATTCCTTTTGGGGTTTGCCTGGTTGTTTATTGAGGCAGGATCTCACTCTGTATCTCAGGTTGGCCTGAAATTTCACTGTGTTGTCAGGACTGATCTTGAATGCACAATCCTTATGTCTCAGACTTGGAATGCTAGGATTACAGGTGTGTCCTATCGCCTATTGGTGTTCTACAAGTACACTGTCATGTCTTGTTCCACCCTGCCTGGTTTGTTTGACGTTTTGTCTTTGTGGTACAGGGTCTCATGTGTCCCAGGCCGAAGGTGACCTTAAACTCCTGAATTTTTTGCAGACAGCGATCACAGGTGGGAGCCAACACACCCAGTTTATAAAATGTTGAGAATCGAACCCAGAACTTACTGCGTAAGAATGCTACCAATGGACCTACCTCTTTATCCCCGAATGCTGCGTTCTTGATGTGACAATTTCCCTGTTTGTGAACCAATGGCCGATGATTGTGATAGTGAAAATGATAAATGACCATGAGCCACTCTACTGACTGGCCTCCCTCTAATAAGCTGCTTTGGGTGATGGAGAGAATGCAACACCCTACTGGCTGCACCACCCCCCAGTGGTGGTCATATGTAAAGACATCACAGCCTCTGTGCAAATGAAGCAGATTTTTGTCTAGTGGATTGCCATAAAATGCAATCAAACTTTCCTTTTACAGATTGAAAATCTAAACCAATTAGGAAACTGTCTGACCCAAACCACAGTTGAGGAGAGGCTGTTGTCTCTAATGTACTTCACCTCTCCTCTGATTCCATCCCTGCCACTTCTGAAAAGGTTAAAATTATGTCCATGAAGCAAGGCTATAAATGGCCTGACTTAAAAGGAGCAGGCATCAACATGATACCAGAGTCCTCACCCTTGGCAGGACAAGAGAGCAGATGTTGGAGAGGGATGACTGCTGTGCTTTCAGGCAGATATCAGGAGGAGTGGGGAAAGGGAATCTTTAATAAACTGGCACTTCAAGATCACGTCGAGAGGAACATTAGTGCTATATCATTTCCTTATTCAAAAGTGTGGTTCCAGCCTCTGAATGTCCATACACACAGAGGCGCCTGCTTCCCCACAGGACTGGTGGATATAATGAACTTTACCTCAAACTGAAAGGCTAGAAAAATCAAACTGAAGGTCAGGACAGTGTGGGAGGGAAAATTGGAACAAAAGGTTTTTTAAATATGTGATAAGACTGAGATGCAACAATTTTGACTCACACACACACACACACACACACACACACACACACACAGAGAGAGAGAGAGAGAGAGAGAGAGAGAGAGAGAGAGAGACCAAAGTCATCAGCAAAATTGCTCTCCTCTTTAACTGCTTCCATGAAAGACTAGCAAGAGAGACAAATTTGCTTTAAGAACTCAAGGACCAGAATGGCTGAAGCAGAGTGAGAAAGGGAAGTTAGACAAGAGAAATACCAGGGGCCAAAGTGGGGAACAAGATGTGCTCTTCACCAGCTGCCTGGCACACGCTCGCTGCATTGGTGACTTTAAGAGCTATCTTGAGACATGAGCTCCGGTTAGGGAGACAAGCTCACAGAACACGAGTCATAGGCTGTAACTTCCTCTGTTGTTCTTTAACACACAGTAGACAGTGCTGAATAGTGTGTGAACAAACTATTTACTCTAATTACACTCACAAGACTATTATGTGAGGTCACAACATGAAGTTATTAATTTATGACAGCCGAGACATATCTCCATTATCAGCCATTATCCAGGCTACTTCCTATCAGATAGCAAGGTAGTCAGAGAGTCTTAGTAATCAACAGGAAACTGCTTAATAAAAGTAGAATGGGGTCAAAGGGATCTAGGCAGGCTTGTGGAATATTCCTGGCCATCCTGTCTCTCTTACCCAGATCAGAAGACATGCCAGGCTAGTGAACTGGGTCAGAGCAAGAAGTAGAACAACCATCCACCTGAAAAGTGCCTTTTGGTGACCTACCCAAAGACACTGCCACTCTCCCTGCCAAGTCACTGGGCCTAGGCAATGATTGGCAGTTGATGTGATCCTATCCCAGTAGGCCCATTCCTCTGGATCAGGCATGTGACAGCAAAAGCACATGAAACAATTTAGATTAATGAAACATACATTATGATTATGAGTGCTGTGAAGGGGCTTCTCCCAGGAGGCTGCTTCACTCCTAAGGAGGTTTTCATGAGAAGCTGGCTTTGCTGTTGCATGAGACTGTGTGTCAAAGTCTCATAGTTAAATTTTGAGTTGTTTAGGAATTAAGAAGGTGTTCTAGATCTAAGAGGATGTTTTTAAAATTGTGATGCAAGTTAGGATGGAAGCTGAGTTGGATATAGATCTTTAAACTCATGGAGATGGTTGCATAGTAGAATGTTAAAGTCACTTGCCAATACGTATGGACTGGACATTGGGAATGTATGCTAAGCCTTATGATTCTCATAATTGTGTCTTAATTACTTTTGTTGTTTTGTATTGTATTTGCTGTTATAAGAGAAGGAGCCATTTGTTTGACTGAAAGGGGGAGCTGTTGGGGAGAAAAAGATATAGCTTAAACTTAAAAAAAAATAAGGAAGCAGATGGGGGGTGAGGGGAAAGAGGGTGGGAGGGTGGGACCAGAGGGGGGAGTAGGGAGGGGATTGTGATTGAGATGTAACTTGAAGAAATAAAAAATTAATTAACTAATTAATTAAAAAAAAAAAACTCGTGGAGCTGACTGAACACTTCCCTCCATGCATAATAAAGCCAAGGCTAAAAGTCAGTCTGCTGAGATGGCAGAGCAGCAAATAATGGAAAAAGCCACATATCTGTCCTTTGAAACTGCAATTTAATTATCAATTGTATTTATTAATAAGTATAAACTGTAAAATTAGGCTGGCAGAGCAGCCAGCAGCTTGGCAGATCAGCAGGTGGCCTAGCAGGATATCAGCCAATGGACCTGGCCTGCCTGAATCGGCAGCCTGATTTATCCTGGGTAAAGAGCCCCGGACCAAGGGTGCCCTACACCACCTGTAACCTAAACTCTGTTAAGTAATATAAGTTATTATGTAAGGCTGATTCAATTACCGGTGGCTTGGCGGGAGATTCACCAGAGTTCCAAGGGAGTCCAATGGCCTTGGATTGCTTGGACTGATGGCCTATAAACTGCTGCAGTCCCTTCCCCAATAATTAAATACACCAAGACCTTTTAATGTTTTAAAGCTTAACCCTTATCTAGGCAGACTCTCAATTAGCTACTCTAAATTAACCCAGCTTACCTAATCCCCAAACCACCATGTGCCTGTGATTACCTTCCAGCATCCTCAAACATGTCCACCTGCTTCTGTATCTCCTGGTGGAATGAACTAATCCTCTGTGTAAAATGCAGGGTTCCTGTTCTAATCTCAGGAAGTCCCACCTTCCTATACTCTTTCTGCCCAGCTAATTGGCCATCAGCGACTTTTATTAACCAATCAAGTGAATGCCTCAGAAGGGGCGGTAACCAGATCTCAGCATTGAAATCAGCCTGTCAGACCTTCCCCAACAGTCCTTATTATTGAGCTACTAATTAATCAACTCTGGAAATCTCTCCTCGGTGATATATGAGATTATAGCATTGCTTATTGTTTTTGCAACCTTGTTTAAGTATTTTGTTTTTTTTCTGCTTAAGCTGCCATAACAACATTGCTACAGCTGAAGCGTCTTAAACAACAAATCCAGTTCCAGCAACAAGAAGTTCGAGATTAACACATTGGCAGGTTTAGTTCATGGGGCCTTTCTCCTCAGCTTGGAGTTATTTTTAAGTGATATCCCCCAGAAACTTTTCTCTCTGTGTGTAAGTAGCCCCCTCCACTCTCTGTCATTGCTGATCTAACCTTAGGATATGTGGTACACAGTACTTTCCCTGAGCTGTATCCCCAACTTTCTAGTATTTTTCCTCTTTTAGAAGGAACCTAGTCCTGTTAGAGTCTAATGATTAGACTAAGATCCCCTCCCCATGACTTCATTTGGTCTGTTACCTCTGTACAAGCCCTCTCTCCAACTTATCCAAATAGCAGAACCTTTCCTAACTTCTTCAAACCTTATTATCTTAAAGGTTTGATCTTTGACACAGAAGCACACTGTCACCCACAAAGCTCAGTCTACAGAGCCACACAATTGAGTTACAAAGGACAATCCAAGAAAAAGTCTCATATTTTCAGTTTATGTATGCAGCCTGCAGGCTGTAGGTTGGACATGCCTGAGAGTTTCAAGGTAGAATGTGCCAGATACAATTCTGTTCACAGCACATTGTTTCTTATTAATAATACCATCCTTAAGGTTATTATTGTCTATGGCCATATTTTCACTGGGTCTGTGAAACTTGACCATCTGCTGTCACAATTTGATGGTATAAACTGCCCATCAAATTCTCAATTTTCATAGCATGGGCAGGTTCGACAACCTTTAGCACCCCCCCCCCCAGAGATTCCATGAGCATACTTGTTATTAATATATCCAAAATCAGAACTACTTATACAATGCCAGTTTAGCTATGAGGACCAATAATACCTAAACATTGCTTTAGCTGCACCATGGGATAAAGAAGTCTAGAGTTACATATGTTCCCAGATTTGTTGTAAATCCATCTAAATCATCGGGGTTAAAATTATTTCCAGCCTAAAGAGTGACAATGAAGCAACAATTCTCTTATGGTCATAAGACAACTTCAGTGGTTCCAATTACCACATAATTGCACAGTACCCCCACAGGAAAGCAAATCTGGGGGTGAGGGGTAAAGTGTCTCTGCTTCCTTCCTAAGAATTCTTAATTCTCTCTAAGAATAAAGTTTGTCATTAGGCTTCCCCCACCCCACCCCCAAATCTTCTCATTAATAAAACTTTTTTCATTTTCAGTTGGCAGTAGTGACAAACATGTCAAGTTAATCAAAAATGAATGGAGGGTCAGTAAGATGCCTAACTGAATAAAGGAATCTGCTATTTGAATTCTATCCCAGTATCACATTGTGGAAAGAGAGAACCAACTACCTCAAGCTGGTGCTACTGATCTCCACATATGCATGCTGGCAGCAAAAGAACACAAGAAATAAATGGATGATGGATGGATAGATGGTAGATAGATGATAGACAGACAGACAGATAAGGGCATTTGTTTTCTGTTTTGTTTTGTTTTAATTTATGGACTAGAGAGACAGCTCAGAGGTTAAGGGCACTGACTGTCCTTCCAAAGGACTTGAATTCAATTGCCAGATCCCACATGGCAACTCAGGATCTCCCCTCTCTTACAGAGACATCCATGCATGTTGGAAGCACAGAGGTCCTTGCATCCACAGATCACTAGGGAAACCAGGAATGTTAAACACACAGGGCCCTCTTCTCAATAGAGGAGATGAAGTATCTATTTTTGCACTGGGAGTGCAAAAAATTTTGGCTGAGAGTGGACTTTTTTTTAAGGACCCAGTGACCTTTTAGTTATCTGTGGAAGCAAACCTCACCTACCTTTTACTAGAGAGGCACACTTCACGAAATCTCACAGAATACTTACTTCAGTGTCTCCTTCCCTAGTCTGTTATCTTTAGCTTAGTTAAACCCATCCTTAGGGAAGATGTCACATGTACTTTATGGCCTGCTGACCTCTATGTCAGTAGTCAGAGACTGCACTTGATGCTCGGCCTTTTAGATATGGAACTCACCCTCCTAGTCACATGCACTTTGTAAAGGAATTTCTATATAGTCACACCTTAACCTTTACTGTGCACCTGGAATTTCAATGCTTGTTGCCTGGAAACTTTTTCCCATATTGTGCTGTGTTTTAAATATGCTGACAAAAAACCGCCTGGTATTACAATTCCTGAAGTCTGATCTAGGTTGACAAAGTCAATCTGAGCTGGGTTTTCATTCCTAACTCTTTGCAGGTTCATTTCCCTGCCTGAACATCTGCTCAATCTCCTTCTTGCAAGCAAAAAAAAAAAATCAATATATAGGATAAAATAATGATCTAAAATTTGAAAAGAAAATTTAATATTTAATATTTAGTTTTATTATTTTTAAATGTGAGTGTGTGTGTGTGTGTGTGTGTGTGTGTGTGTGTGTGTGTGTGTGTATGCAGGTAGGTATGTACAAGTGAGCTCAGATGCCACAGAAACCAAGGCAACTGTAGCATCTTTGGCACCTTTGGATGCTTCTGGGCCTGGAAGAACAGGTGGTTGTGAACCATCAGACATGGTTTTTGGGACTCAAACTTATGCCCTTTAGAAGTTATCCCTTGGAGATCGTAAGGAGTCAAGTCTCCTTCAAAGCAGGTACCCCAATGACCAGAATGAACCAAATCCAGATTCTGTCAACCATAAAGGGCAGGACAATCTGCTGGCTTTGGGGATAACAAAGCATCTTATCAAAACCCTGAGTTGAAGCTACAGAGAAATGAGCATCTTAGTATCAAGGTTGTCCTGGAAATTTCAAAACACCACAGAGACAGTAACTGCAGTGATTCACACCCTGTGTACCCAAAATACCAGATGGTGCTCATGGAATTTCTGAGCTATTCTCAATATCATGAAATCACCAGAATTAAGGTACATAGGAATTCATGTATTCGTTTGACTTCAGCTGAAATTCTATCAAGTTGTGATGCCAAAAGGGATTCTGTTACTGAACTTTTTAAAATTATTATTATTTATTCATTAACTAACAATATTCACTTGTAACAAATACCAACAATTTCTTAACTATTAATCCTACAAATTCCTACAATCCCTTTAACCTAACCACTAATCCTATTGACAATTATTTTCCTAACCTTTTAGAAAGATACAGCTCTGGGGCAGGTCCTCAGTCGTCAGGAACACAGTCTCTGTGGTAGATTCTTTAATGCACTTAGCAGTCCTTTTTCTGGATCTCTGATGTAGATTCATCAGGGTAAGTTGGCTATCACAGTCTTACCTTAAAAAAGTCTTGAGGCTTTCTTCTCTCTGGGAGATCCCAGCCGTCTGTAGGCCAACTTACTTCTTTTGCATCGGGAACTCAGCTGCTCTGCCTCAGTCCTTAAAGCGAGCCACAGTTTCGTTTAGGCCAATGTCCGGACAAATCAAACCCCTCTAGGCAAAAGCTGAGCCACAGGGTTTAGTCCTTGGCCTTGTGGGGTCTTGCTGAGGCTTTCTTTGCTCACCAGCTTCTTCCTGCCTCAGGGAGACCTGGCCATCAAATGATGGCCAGCACTTTTTTCAGCAGGACTCTCAGAGCTCTCTAGCATCAGGGACCTCTTTGATGGAGATCCATGCACTGTCCTTAAATAGGAGGAACTCTGTTTCAGCTTAATTTGGGTTCCGCCCACTTAGCAGCTGAAAACAATGTCAGGCCAAATACTTTGTTTCTTAAGTCCATTAAGTCTTTCCTGTTTTCCTGACTTCAACCTTGTTTTTCCACAAGCTGATAAGCTAATCAGTCACAGCCAAGTTGATCTTCATGCCCTGAATTAAGAGACTCCATCAGGGGCTGGAGAGATGGCTCAGAGGTTAAGAGCACTGGCTGTTCTTCCAAATGGTCCTGAGTTCAATTCCCATGCAACCACATGGTGGCTCACAACCATTTACATTGAGATCTGGTGGCCCTGCATGTATTTAGACCAAATATTGCATACATAATAAATAAATAAATGTTTAAAAAAGAGACTCTATCAGAAACCCCTATATATTTTCTAAATCTAATTTAATTATTCTAACTCCCTACAGGATTCTCTCATGCTAATCAGGCGCTCATATTGGTTATTAACTACATACTGAACTGTGAGCATAATCTTAGCAAAGAAATAAATATATAGATAGATGAATATGTTATGTTTGAAATGTAAAGGATTTTCTGTTTGTTTGTTTTTTGAGACAGGGTTTCTCTGTGTAGCTCTGACTGTCCTGGACTCTCTTTGTAGACCAGACTGGCCTCGAACTGATGGAGATCCATCTGGCTCTGCATCCTGAGTGCTGGGATTAAAGGGATGAGCCACCATGCCCAGTGCAAAAAAACTCTTAAAATAAGAAAGAAGTGGAAGAAAAAATTCCAAAGCATCATTGGTGGAAATATATATATATATGTTGTGTTTGTTGTCAGTCTGATGGCATCTAGAATCACCTGGATCATTGGCATGGAAATGCCTGTGAGGGATTATCTTGATTACATTAATTGATTGGTAATATTCATCTTAGTTGTAGACTGGACTGTTATTCAGGCAGGATATTCTGGGATGTATAAGGTAGGGAAAGTGAGTTAAGCATAGTATGTGGTTATCATTGTTCTCTGTTACTAGTTATGGATGTGATTTTGTTGGAAAACCCTGCTGCTAAGGTCAAATTCTGACATTATCAGAAAGCCCTGAGCTTGGTACAAAATGGCAGACTCCCCTTGCCAATGAGGCTTCCTCTTATCTACCTGGGGGTTCCTGGGCCCCACAGCCTCTCCCTGAGGGATATCATCACATAGCCCTTAGGAAAATTACTGGTCCAACTCCCTTTCACCTGATAAGAAACCCATTCAGCAAGCACCTGAGATTTCTGGAATGTCTCCTCATGCTAACTTATTATCTATCTCAGTACCTTAACTTTCAGCCAATGACCTTTACCCACCCTGGATATTCCTACTCTTATTCTCAAAGTTCTAGATAAGCACCCCACTAAAGTTGACCCCCGTAAAGTTGATCTGCCTCTCTGCAGCTGGTTTCAGGTTGCTCTTAATCCATAGTGTTCATGTTAGAGTCCAGAATTCACTGAAGAAGTCACCCCAAACTCAAATAGTATGCAAAACCAAAGATCACTTATTCTGCAGAAACTCCCAGCATGCAAGGATCACCAATTAAGCAAAACAGTGACCTTGAGGTTACCTTGCAGACTCTTTTTAAAGACATTCAGGGGAATTCCAGGGTGGGTTAGGTAAGAGTCAACATGATTAAAGCATGCTGAGCAAAAACAGAGGGCAAAAAGTGTGGGCCTTTGGAAAAAGTGTGGGTGCCTTTTGCCTAGTTAGTCAACAACCATGAGTTGATCATAAAACAAGGAGGGTTTTTCAGATCAGCACTTAAACAACCTTAGCAATCTTATCTTTCTCAAGCCAGATGGTTAGTCCATCTCTGAATGGCTGCCCATTTTCTGTGTTTTTTCCAGTAACTTCTGAGCCTATTTCTGACAATGGGAATCTTAGGCCTGTTCTAATTTAACAAGAAACTGAAACCTGTCTTGGAGTCAGCCTGGCCCATAGGTTATGTCTCTCTGAGGCCTCAGGGTCCTTCAGGGGTCTCAATTAGGGACCCCTTCACTCAGCCATCTGAACCCTGTTCCCCATTTTCTGCTCCTCTCAACTGTGTACACTGGTGCCCAACAGTCATGGGGAAAAGTGGAGACCCACAGCACGCCACATGATATGAGCAGCTTCCTCAAACTCCTGCTGCTGCAAGCTTCTTACTATGAGTCAAAGCAACCCCTTTTCTCCTTAAGTTTCTTTGGTCAGAATATTTTATCACAGTAACAGGAAAAGAAATTAAAATACCTCCTGTGTTGGTTTGAATGAAAATGGCCCCCAGAGGCTTGTCAGTTTGATTGTTTGACCCATAGTTTGTGGAACAGTTTGGGAAGGATTAGAAAGTAAGTCTCTGTTGGAAGAGATGTCACTGTGGGTGGCCTTGAGGTTTCAAAAGTTTATGATATTCTCAGTTAGCTCTCTCTACCACAGAGCTGTATCTCAAGATGTAAGTTCTCAACTATTGCTTCAGTACCATGTCTGCCTTCATGCTGCCATGCCCACTGACATGACGGTCATGTACTCTCTACTACCCTCTAGAACCACGATCCCCAAATCAAATGTCTTATTTCATAAGTTGTCCTGGTTGTGGTGTTTGTCACTGCAATCAGAAAGTAACTACAGCACCTGCAATGCTCAAAATTTAACAGGGTTCGGCTCCTTGAGACCCAGAAGTGCTTTCCTGCCTGCGCAGAATAGCAAGGACCACTTGCTGTTAGAGCATCTGTTCTCTATCCTCCATGGCTGTGTGGTTATCTTTAAGAAGTCACTCGTTCCATGCTACTAACTCATGACACAATCAATATTTCTTGAATAGGAGCATGACCCTGGTGGTGTGAGTGCTGGAGAGCTGGTCTGTCCCCTTACCTGGGCAGCATGGATGAGCTGGCCCCACCCTTTGCCTAGGCAGCGTGGGAAAACTGGCCCCACTCCTTGCCAGGCCAGCATTAGAGGGCTGGCCCTGGTGCCACAGCTGCAGGATAGCTGGCAGGCTGACCAGTTCAGCTACCAGCCAGGCCCAGATCCAGGGCTTTGATTTGGTGCACCCCAACATGCACCCTATCGATGACCTGCTGGAACATGTGAAGTAATCAGTCCTGCAGAACCAAAGCTACAGGATCTCCATAACAATGGACAACAACAGGATTTCCAAGAGAGGAGTCCCAATGAAGATCCAGTACTGATGATACAGCAGAAACCAGAAGCCTCAAACCAGACCAATGACTCATGGCAATTAACATTTGCAAGTAAAGATGTGTGGACAGAAAAGTAAACTGTGTGACACACTGTGACACACTGCAGCTTTCACAGCAATATGGTTTTGTTTGATTGTTTGATTTCTTTGGGGGAAATTGCAAGGGCAAAGGACAGATATGGAGGGACAGGGAGATGAGTGGGTTTTTAGTTCAGGATGTAAAATTCACAAAGAATCAATAAAGAGTTATAAAAAAAATGAGTGAGCTAACCCAGACTCAGAAAGATGCACATGGCATCTACTCACTTATAATTGGATCTTAGCTATATAGTACAGGATAACTATCCTACAACCAACACACCAAAAGGATCAGGAACATAGACTTTGTTACCAATTAATGGGGCAATTTGCCCTAGAGGTGCTACAATGTAAGCTAGAGGAAGCTCTTAGCCCTCATATGACTGTTGAACTGAGAGGGGCTGATATATAGGGACACTCCACATAGCAAGAGTGGGATGGGTGGGGGAGGGAGGAGAGGGAGGGAGGGTGGAACTGGGAGGAGAGGTGTAAAGAGGGCACTGTGATGGAGATGTAACTTGATGTAATAAATAAACATTTAAAATTTTTAAAAAATAAATAAATGGGATAGAATGTGTATATTTGTTATCCTTTATTTCTGTAGGAGAATTGCCAATAATAAATAAGCATTTAAATTAAGTGCTATTATAAAAAAATGCATTTACGCTCAGGGTGTGATGATGCTCACCTTTAATCCCAGCAGTTGTGAGGCAGAGGCAGGTGGATATTTGTGAATTTGAAGCCAGCCTGGTCTACAAATTGAGTTCAGGACAGCCAGGGCTACACAGAGAAACCTTGTCTTAAAAAATGAAACAAAGCAAAAAAAAAAAAAAGAAGAATTTACCCATTATCATGCACATTTCCATTTTATACCCTGCAACTATCTCAACTAACACCAAATTATTTGTTTAATAAATGAAATAAAGGAGACTAAAGAGTAATAAAGATGGAGCACATTTTAAAATGAGTCCTGGTTTGATGATTCAATAGTGATAAATATGTTTAGTAACTTCAAAAAGATCATTATTGAAAGCCAGGAAATGATCATGCATGGTTGCTGAATATTAGCTGGTCAAAGGAAACACAAATTTTAGTCATTTTAGGGAAAAGAAAGTGTAGCATAGATTGTTAAGTGTTTCAAGTAGGTGTTGTGCTGCTAGTGAGAATAGTAGGAAGTAACTTAATATGTAGACAAAGCAGAAAAACAAACAGTGGATTTCACAAGTAACTACTTATCCATATTTTCTTAAAGAGAAAGCATGGGGAGGAAAAAATAGCAACCTATGAATATAGATGGATATAAAATATAAAATATTAAGATATATAAATAAATGAGATATGAAAATATAAAATCATACACAGAGAGAGAGACCCTACACAGAGCCACAGTACCTGTACATATCAGAGGCTAAAAAATAAAAAAAAAAAATCCACAGCCAGGTGCAGGTTATCTCTTTTGAGGTTATTGAATATTGAAGTCCCATAGATCCTCAAACATTACAGGTTATCTCCATTGTTCTTGGCCACCCTCCAGAACTTAGTTGTAAGACACTTTGCTAAAGACATGCCATGACTAGGTCATAAAATATGACGACTTCATGCAGGTAATGACCCAGAGGTTTCTTTCCTACTGGATAGCTTTCATAGTGCTGGAAGGTGCTGTGCACACTGGCAGAGGAGAAAAATAATCAACTATTCTACCTAGCTGTGAGCCCTGTAAGCCATAACAACGTCTGGCCTGCCAACAAACACTTGCTGGTACAATAGTGTCATGGATGCTGTGGTAGTAACCAACCACTTTCTGCTTGGATTTAAGGTCTATTCCACAAAATGAAACCCATATCTGTTACCATTATTGGTTTAATGACCTACAGAGTCAGGTAATAGGTCCTAGGGGAGAGTCTACTGCCATTATGCCACTAAGTGGACATAGTCTTAACCAGTTCCTAATAAGTCACTGTTATGCCCATGATTGACACAGAGTCTCACAACTGACCAAAGCTCAGAGAATAAGAGACTGCAGGGTTCTCAGCCCTAAAGGGAATATCTATCCTGTACCCTTTTCCCAAGACCCAGGGATCATTGAATAACGGGGGATGAAGAAAGTTTAAGAGCCAGAGGAGGTAGATGACTATAAAGAAACATCTGGACATAGCAGGGCAACTGCACATATAAATCCACAGAGACTGTGACCTCACACACAAGATCTGTGCCAGACCAAGCCAGACCAAATCTGTCAATATGCGTCTTACTGGAAGTCGCTCTGGTTTTGTCAGACACTCTCCCAGGAAGCTCGGGCCTTGTCAGACAGCAAGCCAGAAGTGCATACTTCTCCACCAGAAGGTCTAGGGCTACCTCGTTTTCTGGGTAGAAAAGGATGAAACACAGGAAGGGATCTGTGCCACAGGATATTCCAGGGAGATGGGAGAAAGTATTTTCTCCACCTCCAAGTGTTACAAGTCTTTTAGCTAAGCAAGCAGGAGGGTTAGGGTAACCCCAATCCTCTATGTCATACAGTAAGTGGTTACTGCTCTTTTAGACAAGCTGCCAGCCCCAAACCAGATAGCAGCAGGGAGTTCAAGGCTCCTGAGCTGAGCCAAGTGGGTGAATCTGGTGGCTACTTCTGGAATAGCCAACAACCACCCACAGCAGATGAACTGCATTGGGTGGCAAGGAAGACGCGGGAGCTTAGGAGGCGGTAATACAGAGTAACCCATGGCAATGATCGAGACATGAGCCTGGCTCCGCAGCAGCAGCAGCAGCAGCAGCAGCAGCAGCAGCAGCAGCAGCGGCAGCAGTGAGGCAGGAGCCTGCACCTCAGCAAGCCCCGCTAGGCAGACAGATCCAGTGACAGGTAGGAAAACCCCTTCTTCCCCAAGCCCAAAATAAACAGCCGAGTCTTAAATGACCATGGTGGAGAAATGGAGTAGAAGAGAGAGTTTATTTCATGGAAAGGGACATTATAAACCTTGGGCAGTAGAGGGGGGTGCAGTTGGAGGCGAATGTGTTTGACTTGCTGGGACTAAGAGTGCCAGGGAAACTTCGTTTACATTCAACAGCATAGTCCTATCATAAGAAAGGGAACACAGCACCTAATTATCCCATGGTCATTAGGGGGGAGGGGGAACTCCAGATACAGTTAGAGGCTTGGACAAAGGTCATTTGCTGAAAGACAGGGCACAAAGATATATCATTAGCATGAGAGGTACCTCCACATGTTCACTGAAAAGGCTGGAGAGCCACTCTTTTTTTTTTAAAGATTTACTTTATTTATTTTATGCATATGTGTGCTCTATCTGCATGTACACCTGCATTCCAGAAGAGGGCACCAGATCACATTGTGGATGGTTGTGAGCCACCATGTGGTTGCTGGGAATTGAACTCAGGACCTTTGGAAGAGCACTAGGCAGTGCTCTTAACCGCTGAGCCATCTCTCCAGCCCCTGGAGAGCCACTCTTAAGGACCATTTTGGTTTCTAGGTACAGGTAAAACTTAAGTAAGGTAGAGTTTATGGAACATCCAAATAAGGGAAAGATGTCCCATGAAGTCCAGAAATCCAGTGAACCCAGACACCAGCGATCTCCCAGATTCTAGCTGTTTAACTCCCCAGGGTTGAGGAGAAAGGGATGAATACTGTGTGAGGTATGGTTTGAAACATTAGAACCACCTGGATCATTCGTAAGATATTCCTAAGAGCCAAGACAAGGCTCATGTCTTGGGAAGACTCCCAAGTCTTGGGTCCTACTCCAAGACTTTCCTGGTTATTGCAACTGTTATTTTCTTCCATGACATTCAATTCTCAGCTCTGCAGCACATGCCTACACTGTTTTCCTATGAACTGGACTCTTTATTCTTTAACTTGTGGCTCTTCCCTCATCTCAAATATCTACTCATTTATGACTGTAGCTCATATAGGATTATACCCCATTCATGATCTGATCCAGTCTATCTCTATGCCATTTTGTTTTACATTCTCCTCCCACGAGTAACTCCTTTATGTTCCTGAGAAAGCTCCAGGTACAATGTCCAAGACAGACCATCTGATTGATCCAGGTCATCTTCTGTACACGTGTCAGTAACAGGCTCAGGCACTGACTGCATCTGTGTCAGGAGGCCATCTTCTCCACAGAGGTCAGGACACACAGCAACCAATGGGACTGCTTAAGGCTTGTTCAATAAGGCACAACCTGTAGGTCAGTCAATATGACTGACATCGCTCACAGAAAACTAAATCAGGGGTAGTCTGTGAGAAGACACACCAGGAGACAACTCTGCTTGGATTGGCAACCTTCAGTAAGTCAGTGAATGGAATGATTGCTTCATATTTCCTTTATGTTTTATGACCATTGTTTATATTTCTTTTAACTTAAAAGTAGATATTTTGTGAGACAACGTTCAAGTACACAGAAGTGTTTTTTTTTAACAATTTGCTTCTTCAATAAAATTAAGTCCAATAGATAGAAACCCACAGGAACCTGCCTTCTTCCCTAATTCCCATGAATAAACTCCCCTTTAAATTCCTGACTCTCCAGTCATGATAAATAGCTTTGTAAGAGACATTTCACAAAACAGTGCAGTTATTATTTATTGTTTGTAATGAAGCTTTCATTCCAGGGGGGCATGATGAGGATCACTGTCAGATTTTATAAAATGCCTTTGTCTTTTCAGTGGGAAGTTACTATATATGGTAATAGATAGACAGCAATGACATTCTCTCACAACCCTGACACTGAGTTCATCTTTGTTTTAAAAAATAAGTTTGGCCGGGTGTAGTGGTGCACGCCTTTAATCCCAGCACTCGGGAGGCAGAGGCAGGCGGATCACTGTGAGTTCAAGGCCAGCCTGGTCTACAAAGCAAGTCCAGGACAGCCAGAGCTGTTACACAGAAAGACCCTGTCTCGAAAACAAAAACAAAAACAATAAGTTCATCTTTGGGCCTTCTTGGGATTACTGAATTCATTTTGTCTGAGGATGCTGAGACTGATTGAGAAAGAGATAAAGGCAGTTCTTCACCAGATAAGGTAGGCCACATCTGGAATCTCAGCATTCAGTGCCTTGGGTAAGAGGACTGGGAGTTTGGGGTCATCCTGAGCTACATAGTAAGATTTCCTCTCAAAACTAAGATAAAAGTATTTTCTTTGTTTGCTGTTACATCCTATCTCTCAAGACTCACGTATACTGAGGAGGATTTGACATTTGTAAAGGCACAATGGTGCTAATTGGAATCTAGCGGCATGAAAGTTTTAAGATGATGTAGAAAAACTTTTTCTGAGGAAATTACCATTATACAGACTGATTCAAAGGGGTATGTTATGAATATATACAAAAGAGAAAAATCAGAAAAGAGATACAGTGTGCAACTTGTAAGAATAATGCTATCTATAATCATGCCTATATATGGGTGGTGTTTCTACTATTTTATAAAGCAGTTTTATATGTGTATATTTGTATTCATTATTTCATCTGGTTCTCCCTAGAAGCCTTGGAGCTAGGTGAGTTGATGGACTTCACCTAATTCTACCGCCCTGGAAACAAGATTCTGAGAAACCATCCTTTCAAAAGACAACAGGGTTAGGGATGGAGAAACAGATACATCAACAGTTTCATAATGCGCGCGCGCACACACACACACACACACAATCAAAAACAGAAACATGGAGCCCAAGAATCCAGTGAACCCAGCAGACACCAGGGTTCTCCCGGGTCCAGATATAGATTCTAGTCGCTTTTCCTTTAACTCCCTGGTGCTGAGAAAAAGGGTAAGGACACAGAGCAAGGTGTTGTTTGAAGGACTGGGATCACCTATATCATTCCTAAGTAACATTCAGGAGCCAGGAAAGAGCAAGTAGCTTAATCTAACTACAGGGGTCTACGGAGACCAGGACAGAGGAGCATTGAAATCTGGAATTCCTGCGGGAGCCCAATGAGAAAACTGGGCTCATTCATTTAATGTGCAATTGATAATGTATAAGCTGAGGCTACTTTGCCCAGTCACAGCACTCAACTAAGAAAATAAACCCAGAGAACCTGCCATAGGCAGCGTGAGACTGTATCAGCCCTTGCCTCTTTTGTAATAGCTCTTTTTTGATTCCTACTGTGCAGAAACTCCAAGCTGCCTCAGACATGGCAGCCTAGCAACTTTATCCCTACAGGAAATTTTAGCACATCATGCTGCCATTTCTAAATCCAATTTAGAAATGCTTTTCTGGTTTTTACCACTCTTCCTGGGTTTGCTCCACCTTCCGGCTCCAGATTCATTTCTCCTCATCTTCATCAATCTGTCACCTTCAGCTCCGCCCCTCATTCCACTTCTTGTGTTTTCAGGCAGTTATTGTGTGAATGGGAAGACTGTGAATCTCATTTATCACTTGTGAGAAGTCTCGCGGGAACATATTGCAAAGCCTCCCTCACAACCTACAAGGGGGAGGAGACCGGGCAAGAGACACTCAAAAGTGAATCTCTAAACAGGGAGGATTCCCAAAACAGCTCTCACTAACAAACTAGTGCTGCTGCACTTAAAATAAAGAAAGAAATCTAAATGCACAGTAAGACTTCGTCTTTGTTCCATAAATTGCTACATTCCCTTTAAAAGAAAATCCCAGAAGTTTAAAAGTCTGCCGCAAAGCACCTGGGGAGGTGGGTGAGAACACTGCCCTGCTGTGTGTCACACCTCAGAGCAGGCTTGACAGTTCAAGCATCTGGTGTAAGATATACTTTCTCACAAGGGCTGGTACCTTAAGTCAGGTTGCTAAGATTGATGAATTCTTAATGGCTCCAGGCAGGAAGGTTGCTCCACATCACTCCCCCCCCCCCCCCCCCCCCTACCCCAACACAACAAAACTGAGGTAATGCAGGATCAGGATGTCCCCTGCTGGCAGGAACACCATTCAGTGGAGTGCTGCTATACTCCTATTTCATAAGTGACAACAGGTCACAAGATGCACAGAAGATGGATGAGAAAGGCACACTAGTCCCTGGACTGAAAGGCACACAGGATTCTGTCTGAGGTGCCTTGTAGCTTATTGGAGATGGAAGTGTGAATTCAGTAGAAAACTACCTGCCAGCATGTTAGGACCATTCATCAAAAGTCTTTAGTCTTCTGAGTGAGGTGAAAAAATAAGTCCCACAAGGGCCTGAGTAGAATCTATTCCACATCAGAGATTCATGGTTAGCTGCCGTGTTCTGCTGGCAGGCATGTTTCTGATTTACCTTGGAACAGGATAGAAATGAAGTTCCTAGCAAAGTAAAGCAAAAGCTGATGTCACCTCGTATCACCAAGAAAATGTGACCACTGAGTCACACAGGCAAAGTTTCCCACTTATGGTGGTGATGAGCATGCAGTATTATAGTGTGTTTGTATGGATGCATCTAAGTCCCTGTCTTTATGTGATTGTGATTGGCTATATGTTATCTTCTTGTCTTTTTTTTTTTTTTTTAGCTAGCTGTTTCTAGTTTTCCTTTTAGCTCCAAGTTGGCCCAAGTTTCACATTTCTAAAGGTGTGAGACTGTGACTACAGAAATGGATTTCATTCTACTTGATTTTTGTGTGTAAAATCTAGCAAAGGGTGAAGTATGTGCTTCTAGTCTCTGAATCAGGCCATGAAAAACATCTCTTTATTATTACTTGAAGTTACATCTCCATCACAGTCCCCTCTCTCCACTCCTCCTGTTCCCACTCTTCCACACTCTCTCCCTTCTCCCACCTATCCTACTCCTCCAAAGTGGGTTGCTCCTACATATCAGCCCCCCCCACCTCAGTTCAACAGTCATATGAGTGTTAAGAACTTACTCTTGCACTGGGGGTCTACATGGTAGCACCCCTAGGGCAAATTGTCCCATTAATAGGTAACAAAGTCTATGTTCCTGATCCTTTTGCTGTGTTGGTTGTAGGATAGTTATCCTGTACGATATGGCTAAAATCCAATTATAAGTGAGTAGATGCCATGTGCATGTTTTAATGAAGCATCTGGTTCTTGTAGTTTTCTGACAGTAAGTACTACAATGAAAAGTAATCAACTCTTGCTTCATTATAACGTAGGCACTGAGGAGACATCTCAGTGAATAAAAGCACTTGCTGTGTAAGCATGAGAAACTCAATTCCAATCCTCAGCACCCAAGTGAACAAAAAAATAGACATGTCAGTGTGTACCTGTAGGCCTGGCATTGGAGGGCAGAGATGCTCGCTGAGTCTCACTGACCACCTACCAGCCTAAATGAAACAGTAAGCTTCAAGTCCCTAGAGAATATGACTGAGAGCCATTGAGGAAGACACCTGATTCTCCCCTGCTGTCTGCATATGTATGCAGAGGTGCATGTACCATGTTGCACACACACACACACTAGGGAAACAGTAAATCTATATTATTTACATGGGAATGGCCATGTCAAGGTTTTCAGTGCCTCAGTCCTGTGTGAGTGGCAGAGGCTTCTCACAGTGAGGCTCAGAAACATGTTTAATTCTTCCACTGGTCTATGTGCAAATACTGACAGTGTGGGGGTAAAATATCCACTATAGCTTTCTCACCCCACCACCACCATTAAAAAACTATTTATGACCAGAAGACCACTCCCCTAGACACACTGCTCCTACTGAGATTAACTAACCTGCCTCCTTCATTCAGCTGTATACCATAAACCCTGCTTCCTTGTTCAACTGTATGTAAAAAAATGTGCTGAACTTCCATGAGGCAGTTTCTGTGGTTTCCCTATTGAGAGCCAAGACCACTTGATGCCAGCTTTTCTCTGTATGTATATCTGCCATTTTATCATTCCCTCAATGCTCTAGTTAGGTCAATGCCTATAGCTGTTCAGAATGCATCAACACACATACACTGTATTCATGTTTGGGTGTGCCTCTTGTCTTAGTTACTGTTCTGTTGCTGTGAAAAGACACCATGACCATGGCCACTCTTATAAAGGAAAGCATTTTGTTGAGGGCTTGCTTATAGTTTTAGAGGGTTAGTCCATGATCATCATGGTAGGAAGCAGACAGGCATTGGAGCAGTAACTGAGAACTTTACATTCTGATCCACAGGTAGCAGGGCTGGCATGGATTTTTGAAACCCTGTCTCCAGCAAGGCCTGGTATCTACCACCAGGCTCTGATTGATATGTTCCTAGGCAAACTCTCACCATCAAAGAGCCCCAGCCCCATATGTGTTGCTTTCATTCTTCAAAATTAAAAGGCACGTAGATGAACATGTCAACTTCCTGCTACTCTTAGTTATGTAGAAATAAAGTAAACATGACTATAACAGAGCCTGTAGTTGAAACTTAACTATGTTGAGCTTTCCTGGGAGCTTCCGTGTAAAGTTCTCAGACCAGTCGCAGGTACTGCCATTTCTTGAATGTTTTCTGCATCTGGGGAAGGACTCACAGCGGTGCTCACTGCTAGTACCCTTTCCCATAGCGCCCTCTAAGAAGCCCTTAGGGTCTGTGTGGCAAAGGCTCAAGAGCACCATTTTGGGTGGATCGTAGAAGGTCCCGCTTCCATTCCTTTCTTCTTGGAAGAAGAGCACAGCAGCTCAGCTACAGGGGACCCTGTCTCAAACAAATAAATAATAATAATAATAATAGTCTTTCTTTTAAAGATGAGACTGGAGAGATGGTTCAGTGGTTAACAGCACTGGCTGTTCTTCCAGAGAACCAGGTTTGATTACCACCACCAACATGGCAGCTCACAACTCTTCTGGGGGGTCAGGTCAAACACCCTCTTCTCAGCTCCTCAGGCAACAGGCACACACATGGTGCAAAGACATATATGCAGGCAAAACACTCAAAGACAGAAAATAAAATAGAATAAAATAAAAGTTTGAAGTAGGGGAGGAGGGTCAGGCATGGTATCTCATGCCTTTATGCCCAGCGGAGGCTAGTAGATCTCTTTCAGTTCAAGGCCAGCCTGGTCTAAATAGAGTTCTGGAACCACCAGCGATATGTAGAGAGACCCAGTGTCAAAAATTAATTACTTTAATAATAAAACAAAACAAAAAATAGTAGTACTCCCTCCCCCAATCCAGATTTTGCTATTCTTGTCTGTGGGTCAAGGGTTTAGTCACCAACAGAAAATGTAGTAAGTAACACAGAAAGCTAGGAATCTTGTGGAAAGGGAAACTCTCTTCAGACAGCTGTGATAGGGTGGTGTTAAGGATTCTAAATGTTGATTAGTTACTTACTTTGTCTCTGATTGGTTAAATAAATGCTGAGGCCTGGAGATTGGGCAAAGACAGAGATAGGTGAGACTAGGGGATTTTAGAGAGAGACAGAGAACATCTTGGGAAGAAGAGAAGGCCAGAGAAGAAGCCAGGAGTAAACAAGGAAGACACACCATAGGGTAGATTAAAGAAGATCCTTCCACATGGCCTGGAACATTGGCTTAATGTGGAAAATAATAGTCCAAAGGGACGTATGTATATATGGGGTCATATTTGGGTAATAGAATTATGAGCTAGCTTAGATGGGCTAGGATTGCACAACCCAGGCCTAGGCTTGTTAAGATCCACCCGGTGTCTGTGTGTATTCATTTATAGTGGCAGGTTAAGGATTAACACCGCTGACCAATTAAAGATAATATAAATACTGAGTAAACAATTTAATTAGTTATTTTTTTCTACACAGCTGCAAATGTGCTAACTTTATATTACCAATAGTATTTGATATGTTTAAGATCAGTGTATTTTAAAACTTTTTGGAAATATAAAATTACAAGGACTTCTTTTTTTTTAATGAACTTAAAAAAAAAGCTTGCAAATAAATAAAATCATCGCACACTAAAACTAACCTGACCCATACAACTTAGTGAACGTACAAAAAGATGGACCTGGCATTCCCAACAGAAGGCATAAAGCTTAATATTCAGTTTTACATTTTCAGTATCAAATATTTTAGTATCATATATTTTATGCACTTATCTGCCACCAGAACAAAAAAAAATCTATGATGGACTTAGAACTAGAATGATTTAGCGGTAGATACACTGTCTTTTTTTGTTTGGTTGGTTGATTTGGTTTGGTTTTTCAAGACAGGATTTCTCTGTGGATCAGCCCTGGCTATCCTGTACTCACTTTGTAGACCAGGCTGGGCTAGAACTCACAGAGATCCACCTGCCTCTGCTTTCCAGTCCTGGGATCAGAGGCATGTGCCACCACACCCAGCTATATGCACTGTCTTAACTCTGGCCATTACCTGCATTCAGACTTTCCTCATCCTCTTCCTCTTAGACTCTCTTGTTTTCTTTGCTTCATGTTATTCTGTAGCCACATATACATTGGTTTGCATATATACATACATACGTATGCAGTACGTTATTGGCTGGACTCCACATATGAGAGAACATGTGGCTTCTTTCCTTACCCCTATAAACTGAAGTGTCAGTAAATCATCAGATACTTATTGAAAGGGTTAACACACTGGAACAGTGTACTTTGAGTAGATGTAAACAGGGTGTGATGTAACTTCTGGGGTGAGCCCTCATGTGGCCTTTAGTTATTTTGTTTTTTGTTTTTTGTTTTGCTGAATCTGCCTCAGATACCCACATCCCCCAGGAACAGGTGGATGAAAGAGAGGAGTGGAAACAATGAAGGGGACACATAGAAGAGATTAGTAGTTTCCTACTTGGTATCAGAGAAATGGAAGTATATATAACTTCATCCATTTCTTATAGTTACCATGGATACCAATGCTGACACTCTCATTGGTCTTCAAATTCTCTCCTGAAGCCCGGACAGACTAAATAATAATGTCAAGGACAATTCCACATGCTAGGAAACAATGGATGGATTAACTGCAAAGCCAAAGAGACCTGAAGGACACAGAAAAGAACTAAGAAATGCCAGGAAAAAGTTTCAGCACAGTAGGGTCTGGGCTGTGGTAGAACAGCAGGAGGGAGTTTAAAGCAAGGAGTTAGTTTGCAGTTAGGGTGATACTGCACAGTGGCTATCACCAGTAGATTTCAGATTTCCTCCCACTCATAGTTAAGTCTCCTTGCAAGATTCCTTCATGCTCAGTAGTCTTTCTCTGTGAATTAGTCTGAAGATCCAAGTTCCTTTCATCCTCTGGTTACACAGTCCCCAAAAGCTACAGGGACCTTTCCATTTAGGAAGGGTGAGACAGCAGGAAAACATGTGTGCTTTTAAATTTTCATCTGGAAGTGACATAAATGTCTCCTACATTCAGATGAGAAGTGACTACAGGGCCATATCTGGAAGGACCAAGTGCTGGTAGGTATCAGCTCTGGATCAGCTGCCATCCCCTGAGAAATCTATCTCTATTCTGTGAAAAGACATAGAATTTTGCAGAGTAGCTAGGACAATATTGGTGCATAACACACAGAACTGGGGAGGAACCAGTTTCAGAAAAGATAATATGGAAAGTGGACCAGACAGTTCCTACAGGCTAGAATACTGCAATAGCCTCCTGACCCCACCTGACAAGGAAAAGAAACATGATTGAATTAATTAGTACTGAAACTTAGAGTTGAGTAAGACTAGGAATGGAGGCTTAATGAGGTTACAAGGCCTTGCTCGGTGTCCAAATGGGATTTAATTTAGACCTTGATCTGGGGTCTCCAAAGAAATTCTTCTGAGCTTACTAGAAGATTGGATTACATACTCCCTAGTCCCAGAAGAACTTGCTGTGCCCAAAGCTACAACACTTAAGGTTTCTGCTGGTAGAAGCAGAAATATTTGTGCTCTAGGAGAAAGCTGTGTAGTATAACTACAAGGCTGGAAGCACTCTTTCTATTGCACTGCCCAGTGTTGAAGCCACTGTTCATGTATGGCTAGTCAGCTCTCGATTTTGAGTTAATGCACCCAGGGAACTGAATGTTCAATTGTGTTCAATTTTAAGAAATTTGCCTTTACAATCAAGTCACTTACACTTTGGCCAGGTGAGACCATACAGATCTGTCATCCCAGCACTCTAGAGATAGAGGTAGATCAGAAGTTCAAGGCCAGCCTTAGGTGTAGAGTGAATTTGAGGCCAGCCTGGGATGCATGAGACTGTCCTAAAACAAAAACAAACACAGAAAAACAAAATGGGAGGCACACAGGACTAAAGAGATGGCTTTGTAGATAAAGTGCTTGCCATGATAGCCTAAGGACTCCAAATCTCAGCACCCACAAAAAAAGGGGGGAGAGTAGAGGAAGGTGAGGAAATGGATCATTGGGGTTGCTAGACTGCCTAACCTACTCATTGACCCTGGGTCCCAGCGAAAGATACTTTCTCAAAACAACATCAAGACATAGTACAGCACAGTGGCATGTACCTTGGACCCCATCACTCCCAAGGCAGAGACAGAAGCAAGTGGATCTCTGTGAGGTCTAGGCCAGCCTTATCTACATACCGAGATTAAACTTTTAGCCAGCCAGCCTATGGCATGGTACTTAAAAGCTCTTGTTACTCTTCTGGGGAACAGAAGTTCAGTTCCTAGCACCCACAATGAGTGGCTCACTGTGACTATAATTCTAGCTCCAGCGGACCCAACACTCTCTTCTGACCTCACCAAGCACCCAAATGCAAGTCAACCATATGTGCAGTGAGTGTACAAGCACATACACACACACACACACACACACACACACACACACACACACACTAATAAAATATGTCTGTTTGTTTGTTTTAAGTAGAGAGCTGCTGAAGGAAAAAATTAAGGCTGACCTCCAGCCTCCATGTACGTGCACACATTCATACACTGTTCCACAAATCCACAACAGATTTACAGTCACACCAGTCAAAATAAAACAAAAGAGTTCACATCTGGGGGCAGGGCTTGCCATATCAGACAAGTAGCTCTAGAGGTGCAGTGGGCAGCTTTTGCCTGTCTGTTCCAGCCTCCCTGTCCCTGTGAGCAGACATGTGATCAGGGAGGCTCTACACCAGTAGGTTCATAGGATTCATAGGGATGTTCCCACCTAACCTGCTATGATTATTGTGTCCCAGATGAACACCAGATCAAAACTGACTAGTCAGAGTCTCTTCACACATGCTGTAGGAAAGACGGGGTACTCCTTCCCTGATCCCTGGGTACAGGAGCTCCTGGTAGCCATATTTTCTGTACACAAATGAGCAGCAGAAGCCAGGCCACAAACAGAGATGAATGAACCAGAAAGGAAGGAACAAAGGGATGGAGGGAAAGCTAGAAGCCATGTTCTTGTCCTAGCTCATGACCTCTGGGATGCTCTTAGCCCTTGTCAATTATTTCTATATTCTTCTAATAATAAACCATTCAAATATATTCTCTTTTCAATAAGCTCCTATTTCTTCAGTGAGGAAGCTCCATTAAAGAAGATTTAGGGAAGCATTCTTTGACCAAATCAAGCCAGGTAGACGTGGGCAGAAGGTTGGCTGTTAAGGCTGGTCCTGATGTCCTCACAACAGACTTCTGGGACAGTAGATCAAAGGCAAGCTGAGACTCCAGTAAATACTGAGCCAGCCTCCAAGGCATGAAGATGGCTTTCTACGGCTCAACTACAGGTATTCAGACAACAAAGGCAAACAGTCTTCCAAACTAACAATGACTGACGATAGCAAGAACACCAATTTATCACTTGCCTGATTTAGAAGAAACAGGGTTCAAAGACAGGAATGATCTGATTCCAGTCTTTAACAGTTATCTTCCAATTTTAAAAAGGCCACCTCACCTTTAAAAACAAAAGCTAATGTCTTGGAGTCTGAGTACTTGAGAACCCAGTCTATAGGTCTTGAAGAATGAAGATCTGAATACAAGGCCATGGCTAAACATCTGAATTTCATTGCCAGAATTGTGATGTTTCAGGAGGGGAACATGGAGGGTGCATACAGGACCCTGAGCAGAGTCCTCACCGCCATTGGACTCACTGAAGCCATAAAGCAACGATGCTACTATGAGAAACCCTGCCATCACCGCCAGCCGGAGAGCTATGAAACATACTGAACATACTGGAGGATCTATAACATGGAAATGACTCGAAAGATTAACTTCTTGTTGCAAAAGAACCATTCAGATCCATGGCTTGGCTGCTAAGGCCTGGGGATAAAAGGCCAACATTAATTCTGTGTCCAACTCATTTGTTTATCCAGCCCGGATTTCTGTTACCTTTCCCTGCAATAAATTCAGTCACAGATGAACAAGAAGGCAAAAAAAAAAAAAAAAAAAGCTAAAATACACAATCTCAGGTAGCCCAAGTTGGCCTCAAATTCTCTGTGTCACCTAGGCTGGCCTTGAATTCCTGATCTTCCTGTTTTTAATCTTTCCTGAGTCCCAGAATTATAAGCATCTGCCACCAAACTATACTTACCTCTTCTGCTTTTTTTGTTTGTTTATTTGTTTTGGGTTTTATTTTGGTTGTTGTTTTTTTGTTTTTGTTTTTTGAGGCAGGAGGTGGAGGTTTGAAGGAGAACATCCTCCATCAGCTCAGATAGTTAAATACTTGGTCTCCAGTTGCTTGCACTGTATGGGTAGGTTTAGAAGGTGTGTAGTTGCTAGAGGAAGTATGTCACTGGGCGTGGGTACTCTCTGCTTCCTGCTTCTGGTTCAAAATGTGAGCCTCCAATTTCCTGCTCCTGTTACCATGCGTCTACTCTGCCATCATGGACTCTAACCCACCACAACCATAAGCCCAAATAAATTCATTCTTCGCTGAGTTACCTTGCTCATAGCGCTTTATCGAAACAACAGAAAAGTAGTTAATATGTGGGGTCTTATACAGTTAAGGCTGGCCTCAAATTCTCTACGAGCCAAGGATGACCGTGAACTTCTGTTCTTTCTGATTTGGCCTCTTTATAACATACACAGTTTATTCAGTCCTGGGATCAAACTTGGGAGTCTCCTGCTTATTATTCAAGTACTCTACTATGAGAGCTATATCCCCAGCCCACAATTGTCTTACATTCTTTTTTAAAGTGTTAAGATTACATTATTTAGTTAGTTAGTTAGTTAGTTAGTTAGTTAGTTAGTTAGTTAGATGAGAGTTATAGCATGTAGGGGTCAGAGGATAACCTTCAGGAGTTGGTTCTCTTTTTAGGAGTCTCAGGGATCAAACTTCAAATCAGGCTTGGTAGCAAGCCCTTCTCCCTGGGGAGCCATCTCGTTGACCCTTATTATACTTTTTCATGTATATGACATGCATTTTCTTCCTTTTCCTTTGCCTCTACCATCAACAACAACCCAGCCTAAGATGCCTGACTTCCATGTCTGCCTACCAAACTTCCCCCAGTATTTCACTGCCTTTTTAAAAGGCCATTTCTTCTTCTAGGCTCTTTTTCTTTCTGTTTTACCTTGTGACTCTATCTGAGCACACGGCCTCACATTGGTTTATAATTATTTATGAAAGTTTTATATCTGAACTACTGCAGAATCTTTTCCAGCACAATTATTTATTAATACAGTCCAAAATTGCATTCACTTGTCTGGTAGCTATTTCATATTTTCATCACACATTGCGCTATGTGGTCAGTTTAAATCCTTAATGCCCTAATTCTTGAAGATTTAGCCCAGAGCATTCGAGGACCTCATTGTCAGTCAGGTAAGGAAGTACAGGAGAGAGGAAACATGTGGCAGAGAGCAGGGGAAAAAGCATAGGAACTGGGCACCAATCCAGAAATACTGACTTGGGATTGACAACTCCTATCTGTGAGTTAAATTACGTAGTGGTATCCTTAATGCACTAATTAATTTTTGTTGCTTTAAATTGTTTCTAATAATATTTACATAAGTACAGAGTTACCTCTTCTTCTTTTTTCAATAAAAGCTGGATGGATTTGAATGAGAAGGAAATGACAGCAGGAGTTTCTGGTTCGTTGGCTTCCCCCTCCTTCTAGACTGTGAGAGTTAGGCAGGAGAATTGGGTATGGAGAATGAGCCCAAGGCTCTTTGCGGCCCAGTACACAGATGAGTTATAGAGGAGATCTCTCTGTGGCAGAGCCAGGCAGACCTTCGTTCTTGACTGGCATTGCCATTTGCCAAAGTTAATTTTTTTAAATTTTCCTATGATCTGCAAAATGAAGGAAAATATTTCCTCTTAAAAAAAATTCCCTAAAGTGTAAACTATGTACCTGGTCTGTGTAAAATGCTAAGCATTGACTTTTCTGCAGAGTCAGGGGCTTGATGGGCTTTGTGTCTCCGAAGTGGAACTGTGCTTCCTGGAGCCCCAGAAACCAGCAGGAGAACCAAGACAGACAGCCAAGTGTGTGGCAGGAGTTAACAACCCAAATTAAGGGTAGTTCCATAGCATTGAAGTTGTTCTGTTCACCTCACAACCCAAAGAGAAATATAGGGCTGGGACCTGGGGAAGGCTTGTGGGTAGGAGGTTAGGGATGGCTCACTTTAAAGGGCTTACTGTTAAAGCTTGAGGAAAATGTGAGGGCTGGAATTAGGCTCTCTATCACCTTTATAAAAACTGGGTGGCTGTGATGATCCACCTTTAATCCTATCCCTTGGGAAGCAGAGACCAGGGATTCCCAAAGTAAGCTGATTAGCTAGACTAACTGAATCAATTACCTACCACCAGGCTGAAGGATAGGCCTTGGCCCCAGGATATAAAGTACAGAGCAATAAAAAGAGATACTCAGTATCAACCTCTGGCCTACTCATGCACATGGCTGCACATCCACACAGTTACATGTGCACTTCCTCACACACTCACATTTCAAACATACATACATACATACATACATGTTTGTACACAGGAGAAGGGAAAGAAGAAGATGGAGAAGGAGGAGCAGAAGGAAAAGGAAGAGAAGGAGAGGAGATAGAGGTATGGTGATGAAATGGAGATGCCAATCATATACTGAGTCATAAATATAGGTGATCTAACTCCTACCATGCACCCACCTCAATGTGGTTTCCTCTTTCCCATTGCTCTGCTGTTCAGCATCCCTGTTCTGTCCTATGGTACTGGAGAGATTGAATCCCACCACAGTCTTCATTGGTTACAGTAGACTTCCTTAGATGGCCAACAGGCACAGTTTGTTGTTTGGCTTGGCTGGAAGTTTTTCTTTCCATTTTGGGGGCTACACAGCTGGAATCTGGTGTCCATTTCTAACTCTCCAAAAATCCTGTCAAGAGGATTCTTCCTCTGGATTCCTCCTCCGACCACTGCATTCCCCTCTCAGTGACAACCTCCCCCTTTTAGAGGCCTATCAGCCACTCGAAGCCCAGGGGTTGTGGTGGGATCTGCTCCATCCCAATTGACTCATCTTTGGGATGTCTTCTCCAAAAATCTCAAAAGGCTACAACTCACTCCAGACATTATTCCTCCTAAACTCATTCATTTCAGTACTCAAGCTTGGCCTCAATGCCAGCTAGATAACCAGCCAAAATGGCTGCCTAACAGTTCCCTTGATCCTAACATTGTATGGGATCTTTAAGACTTTTGTGTGCATACAGGAAAGTGGAAAGAGGTCCCTTATGTTTCCGTTTTCTCTGTTCTTCACTCTAAGCCTTCTTTATGTACTTCTTGTTCAACTTCTATGATCTCCTCACCGTTAAGTCTTGACATAGATCCTAACTGAAATTACAATAACAGACATAATTGTCAGGCCAGAGACTGTTTCATTACTTGATTCCTCTCTGGCCTGAGGGGAAGGCCCTTAAACCAATTAACTTTCAAAAAAAAATCCTACAAGTAGTTCATGCAAATCTGAAAATCCTTCTCAGTTCCTCCAACAACTTACATAGGCCCTGTACCAACATACAAATCTGGACTCAGAAACTCCAGATGGCCAAGTACTCCATATGACCTACTTTTCTCCCCTAATCCTACCCAGATATAAAGGCTAAACTCAAATGTCTCGATCAAGGCCCACTTACACCCCAGACTGAGGTTCTGGCCCTGACATTTAAGGTCTTTCTTTTTTTTTTTCTTTCTTTTTGGTTTTTTTTTTTTTTTTTTTTGAGACAAGGTTTCTCTGTGTAGCCCTGGCTGTCCTGGACTCACTCTGTAGACCGTGCTGGCCTTGAACTTGCAGAGATCCACCTGCCTCTGCCTCCCTAGTGCTGTGATTAAAAGCATGCGCCACTACACCCAGCAAGATCTTTCATAATTGTGATGAATGCAACCAAAAACATGGGCACCAACTCATGACTAAATTTCTCCATCAGATTCCTGTTGTAGCACCCCCAAAGAGAGGGGGGTGTCAGCTCAGAAGGAACCACCAGGCCTGTAGCGTAGTGCTGCAGCAGTAGTTGGGGCAAGGGGCTGCGTTCAATTCTAACATCCTGTTGGATACCACTCAAACGTTGCCGCACCTTTTTTCATTATGTGCTTTTTACCCATGGTCTGTGGGTCTGGACCACTTGAGTCAAGGACTGGCATTCCTTTCTAGAGAAAACATGGTGGGTCAAGGAAAGTGCCAGGGCAGGTGGAGAAAGCTTTCTCCAAAACTCCTTCAAGTGGAATCGCAACAGCTCTGAAGCAGCTATTTGATAAACCAGGTTCTCTTTATTTTTAGCTTACATGTCATGATAGTCTTTGTTCTCCCAAAATCTCTAAATCTACTCCATGTTCCAAACCTCCTCTAAATCTATAAAAATCTCCTGCCATCTATCAGATCTCCCACCATCCACTCCCTGGAACTCTGAGATGGGTGAGGGCTGTTGAACCATGAGAAATGGGGAGGGGGATATTTGGGGGTAGATGCAGTCTATTGGTAGAAACTGAGATGCTAACCATGTCATATTTACATGGGGAAGGGCCCCAGACACCAGGTATGTGCTGGGCTCTCCTGTAACCTCCTGTGGTGTTGTTTCTACATACCACAGGGAAGGTAGCCCTTTGGGGCTGTCCATGTGCTCCAGAGGCAGGCAGAAGGAGGGAGAGAGCTTGCCCAACTCCTACCAAGCAAATCTCAATTTTGACATTGTTGGGTTTTGGACTTGCTCTGGATCTCACTTGTTTCCAGATATGCACCTCTGTAGTCACACCCCACACAGGCCTTTACTTCTAATTTGGCAAGGAAGGTCACTGGGCCACACCTGCTTAAAATCTCTGTAGATCTAGCCAATCATGCCCTAAATGTCACTGGGCAATGGACTGCTTGTATGGTACAGCTTGCCTGGTGTCATCCAGCCTTCAGCACCCCTATGGGACTTACTGAGCCTGGAAGCCAAGGACATATGGGGCCCAGGCTCTGCTATAGATATAACTAAATACACACCCATGACTCCCTAGGAATCTAGGGTCTCACTTCTTGTGTCAGGATGCCTCATCACACTCCTCTTAGACCCTAGAGCCACTTTTTCAGTCCTGAGAAAATTCTGGGATCCCACTCACCTCTCTCCCTCATCCACAGTTGAGGTACATAGCCAGTCCTCCAGACCCCTCCAAACTCCTCCCTTAACTTGCTCCTTTAAAGGTTTTTCCTCTTGCCACTCCTTTCTCCTTATACTCTCATGGCCTATTCCCTTAGTAGGACAGGATATTCTCTCCAAAACTGGCATGAATTTTGCCTTTTACCCCGACAACAGATCCCAGTACACTCTTACATCCCTTCTCTTTTCCTCAGCCTTCATTTGTGCACTCTCCCACTCTCCAAACGCCCCAAATGTCTCTTGCCCTCTGCCTACTTCTTTATTCAACCCCTTGTATAGGATTGACTCTCTTTCCTTCCTCCCCTTCCCTTGCTGAACATCATAAACCCTTCCTATCACACTCAAAGACCTTTCTGCCCATATCTCCAAACCTCAATACCCTTTACCATTAACCAGCCTCATAGGCCTCAAACCCATCACTCAATCTCTTTTAATCAAAGTTTCTATGCCCCACTTCTTCACACTATAATACTGGCATATTGGCAATCATAAAACCTAACAGAACCTTCTGCCTAGTCCAAGACCCTCACTCTGTAAACAATGGCATTGTCCCTCTCCATCTGTAGTCTTCAGCCCTTACATCATCCTGTCCACTATTCCTGCCAACATTACCAACTTTTCAGCCTTAGACCTTACAGATGCTTTTTTCTCAATACCCTTAGACAGTCATTCTCAAGATGTTTTTGCCTTCACTTGGACAGACCCCGGATAGTCAACAATCCTGACCACTGATTTGGACTGTCTTTTCCCAGAGATTCAGAGAAAGCCTCCATCCTTTTGGCCAGGCACTAGCTGCAGATCTGGCCTGCCTTTCCCTGTTTCCTTCTCCCTGCATTAGTATGTAGATGACCTCCGCCTTTGCAGCCCTTTGCTCTCCGATTGCTGATACGACACGACACTGCCACACTCCTCAATTTCCTCATCACCAGAGGTTACCAGGCCTCACTTTCGAAAGTTCAACTCTCCTTTCCCCAAGTAACTTATCAATGACTCTCTCACTACAGTCTATGAACTCCTCACTTTAGACTGCTTTGCCCGTCTCTGCTCCTTATCTCTGCCCCCAGCAAAATCTGAACAGCTTTTCTGTTTGAGAGTAACCAGTTTCCTCCTCTCATGGGTTCCTGAATACTCATTCCTAGTACATCCTCTATATCAACCTGCTTCTGAACCTTCCAGTGGTGAAAATCTTTCTCCCATTAACAAACAATTGTTTAAACTCGAACAACAACAAAAACCTTGCTCTCCTTTCAGCATTATCCCTCTGCCTCCCAGATATGTGAAGACCTTTCCATCTTCGAAATTCTGGAAAAACAAGGTTATGCCCTTGGGGTTTTGGCACACTTCTAGGACTGACCTTTGCCCCTGTCACCTACTTCTCCAAAACTCTAGACAACACCTCCCGTGACTGGCTTCTCTATGTGCTCTTGCCACAGCCTCTCTCTCATCTCTGAATCTAACAAATTTACTCTGGGATCCACTCTCACAATCAATTCCTCTCTCTCTGTCTCTGTCTCTCTCTCTCTCTTTCTCCATCTCTCCCCACTCTCAACTTACAAAAAAACTCCAGTCTTTTCCACCATCTTGGATTCTATCCCTTCAAACTACTCTTACCAAAAACTCATCACCTGTTCTCCCTCAATCCCTTCACACTGACCTTTACATTACCCAGATCCTCTTCACTCCAGTCCATACTCTCTCGAAGACCTCCTCTCCATCCCTCACACATACAAGAGGGTCCTCTAGCCACTTATACCTAGACTTTTTATACAGATGGAAGCTCCTTCCTGTGAGACACCTACCGCATTGCAAGATGTGCAATGATCTCAGATGATACCATTGGCAAACAACCTCCTTACCCCCACACACTACCCATCAACAGGCAGAATTAATAGCCCTCACCAGAGCCTTCCAGATTGCTAAATAAATAAATAAATAAATTTAAAAACCATCATTAACGGTGCATACTGACTATGAGTATTCTTTCTATATCTTTCAAACTCACTCAGCCAACTGGGAGGAATGAGGATTTCTAAACGCAAAAGGCAACTCCATTACTAAGTCTTCATATATCCACAGCCTCCTCAAGACCTCTCTTGAACTCTCTCAAATCGGCGTGGTTCATTGCAAGGAACATCACACTGTCAGTAGAAGGCCATCAAGCTGCGCTTTGATGCCTTACAACTCATCCCATTTGCCTCCAAGCTTCTCTACCACATACCACAGATAACATCATACCTAACCCTCCTTCAACACAGGACATTATTCGCTACTTACATAAACCATTTCACTCTGATACTAAATGTCTTCTATCCTTTATTCAAACACACCTGACTCTCACCCCAGCAGACTAGACTTTTTTACAGAGCCTAGCCCAAACCTGCAATGTATGTCAGCCCCCTCCACTACACAAACCCCTACCTTTCCCTCTCACCAGGCCCAGAGATTTCTTCCTGGCTATGGATGCCATATTGATCTTACCCATATGCCTACTGTAAAATGTTTTAAGTATCTATTAGTCTGTATTGAAACATTCTCTGGCTGGGTTGAGGCCTAACTAACCACAAACAAAAGGGCACCAACTGTCACCACTCTCTAGTACAGTCTCTGACTTTGGACTACCTACTCCCCTCCATTCAGATAGTGGTCCAGAATTCACCTCTCAAGTCACCAGCGGCCTAGTCCAAGCCCTACAAATACCCTGGCACGTTCATGTTCCTTATCATCCACAGTTCACTGGCAAGGTAGAATGCACCAATAGAACCCTAAAAGAAAAACTAACCAAACCCACTCTGAAACTTCACCTCGACTGGATTAAAATCCATCTCTGGCTCTTCTCCCTACCGCACCATTTCAACAATCTCTCGCCCTTTGAATTACTAGTTGGAAGACCCCTTCTACCATCGGGGCTATTTATTTCCCTTACCTCTCCTACCATTGAGGAAATCTTGCCCCCTCTTTTGCAGACCAGCCAGTTGCTCATCAAGACACATCACAAACATCTCCTTCCCAGCCCACCCTTAAATCCTCCAACTTGTCCCATAGAGCCAGGAGATCAGGTTCTCGGAGGACCTCCCAACCAAGCAACCTGGCTTCTCTGGCCCAAGGCGCAAGGGCCTCATACAATGATACTCACAACCCCCGACTGCGATCAGAATCCAGGAAAATTCACATTGGGTCTGTCTATCTCATCTAAAACCTTTTCATTCTCATCCTCATTTTCCTTCTCACATTCCTCTATGCTCTCCTAGCCAGCCCCACTCCAACCCCACTTGACACATTCTTCCACACCCTCTGGTGCCTGCTCCCTTAAGATTACCCACTCTTGGGCTGGAGAGATGGCTCAGTGGTTAAGAACACTGTCTGCTCTTTCAGAGGACCTGATTTTAATTCCCAACAACACATGGTGGCTCACAACCATCTATACTAGAATCTGATGCCCTCTTCTGGCCTGCAGGTGTACATGCAGATAGAGTTCTCATATATATGCAAAATAAATAAATCTTTAAAAAAAGATTACCCACTCTCCACTGCCCCCCTATTGCTGAACAAGATAAATCTCAGTCCCCTTTTCCCATTCCTGCTTTTTCTTCACCCACTTAATTGCCAGTACAGCTGGCAGTTCCAGGTCAGGGAAACAGTCATTAATCACAAACAACTCCTCTCGGGTTATTGGCAAGCTTCCCATCCCATGGCTGGATGCACTGTTCCTATTACAATACCTATTCAGTCCCACTCTACTTTTGCAAATCATAACAATCCACCCTTTGCCTGCTTGACTTTTGATCAATTTGACAGACACAGTCTTACTGTTCCCACTGGGTCTGCAAAGTCCATTGGGCCACCAACACTGTCCATTGGCAGGTCTTAGGAAACTCATTCATATGATCCAGACTCCTCCATACCACTAAAATCAATATATATATCCAAGTCCCATGGGAGGATATACAGCTCACTTCTCTGCCCCAAATCTCTTTCCAGAACCGGTGGGCCTTAGATCTCCTAACAGCAGAAAAAGGGGATCGTGTTTGTACCTCAGAGAAGAATGCTGGTACTGTTAGCAACCAGGTATCTCCTCTGCCTGTCCCAGAATCCAATGACAGCAGTATGCATCATAAGTAGCTGCCAAGATGTGTGTGACACATTACTACTGTCACCACAAATCGCACATCCTCCCCCTACACATTCCATTATAAAAGGGCAGTCCCTCCTCTCTCCATCTCTTCTTCCCTTCACCCTTGCCCAGAGGGAGCCTCTGTATACTCCCTTCCCCCAATAAACCTCCCATGTGAGATCTGTCTCATGGTGTGACTTTGTTGAGTCCATCACTTACATCATAACAGCTACTGCATCAATGATTTGAGGGTGGTAGAGGAAACTGTTTATAAGCTAGCCTGCCTTTCTGAGGACCTATTAAAAAGAACTTCCCTCATTGATTCCAGCTTCACAAGCTGGTTCCAGTCCCCCTTAATTAATTGGACCTGGCCTTTTCTGGACTCGCTTACCATAATTGTTCTATAACTTTTTGCCCTTCTCTTCCTTAACTGCCTTTCCTCTTCCCTCACCTTACAAATGAGTAACCAAATGTTTAATCAGCTCCTCCCCAGGAATTACCAGCTTCTCGCCACCGAAGATGACTTCATTTCCTCATCTGGCTTGTGAACATCTCATCTGGGCATGGGGCTCAGTTTTTTGATGGCCTCCAGGAAGACCCCTTGCTTCTGCAAATGCCCTTCCATAAGCCAGATGACTTGTAAGAAGCAATCATCAATGTATGGCTTCAAGGAACCTTCCAGCTCCTTGACCCAGAGCTTATTAAGTTTTGTCCTTTCCTTCTGATTCTCTTACTTTTTCTTCCTTCCCTGCCAGACCCACTTTCAATTCCATTAGATGAATGACTCCCTTTTCCTTTATCTTTGCCCCTAATCAAAAGGAACCAGCCAGAGAGAATGACGCCCACCTATTCAATATCTAACTACTCAGTAATAAAACAAAAAGGTACGAATGAAGAGTTCCAGCAGGCTAGACCATGGCAAACATAGGTCTAAAGATGAAAAACATGGCTCTTATAATTGTTGTCTTTTACCTTTCTCCCCTTGGCTAAACCGGTAGATTACAGTACGAAAGCAAGCCTCCAAGGTGTATTCCCTTATCTGGCCACTGACTCATTCCTGGACTGATTACCAAAACCCAACTCTCAAAATGCCAAGGTCCATGAATCAAATTTCATTATTTTGACTAACCTAACTAAAATAACCAATCAGAATTTACCAACATGCCCTAGCTCATTCTAACACAGACGTTTCCCTTTTACCTCTTAAAATTAAGACTTGCAGAGCTATTTGCTGCTGTTTCTGCTCAGTTCACATTCAGCCATCTTGTCTCTTTGCCTTACTTACTAAAGGGTCTCTTTGCATTTGGTTTGTGCTTGGAAATTGGTGTTTGAGTGTGGTCTGTGCTTAGTCGTGGGTCCGGGGGGGGAGCACCTCTCAGTATGCAGGTCCCTTCAACTATAGCAGCACATAATTCACCTCCAGAACATCCTGCAACTAAACAGGAAGGATTTCAGAATGTAAGCATCAGCATTTAGTCAGTCAGGTGCCACAGAACATAGCTGCAATCCCAGGACTTGGGAGATAGAGACAAGAAAACTGCTTCAAGTTTGAGGCCAACCTGGCCTGTATAGCAAGTTCCAGGCCAGCTAGGGCTACTAAGTGAGACCCTATCTTTAATGATGATCATGAGGAGGAGGAGGAGGAGGAGGAGGAGGAGGAGGAGGGGGAGAGCCAGGAAAGTAAATCACAATGGTAAGTAAGTACTTGTGTGATTATTTGTGTTGTGTGGTTCCTGGCACCCTGTGTAATATTTCATACTTCACAGCACAGTAGAATTCTAAGAATTATGGGCTGACCCTTTTGTAAAGTACAGCAAGACCCTGAATCAATTAGCATGCTTAGGGCTACATGGTACATTCAAGTTTACAAGCTGTGTTTCCTGAAAAATATTACATATCTTTTCATTTCTCGATTTTCTTGATGTTAGGTCTGCCTGATCTCCAGGTTCTCCCAGCATGCCTCAGTTTCTAGCTGTTATGGGGCATGCTCTGCCCCCACAAGCCATTGCCAATATAACCCCGGCATCTTGGGGGCTCTCTCTTTCTCTCTCTCTCTCTCTCTTTCCCTCCCCTCCTCATTCTCCTCTTCTCTCCCCTCTCTGACTCCCTCTGTCACCTCCCCACCCTCCCACCCCCGTCTATGTCTCCCCCCCCCCATGTGCATGCTGTTTCCCTTCCCCTCTCATATCCAATAAACCTGCCTTTATATAACTTAATTTGGCCTGGATTGGATCATTTCCCACAACTCAGTACTTTTTTAAAACAGTCATCTGCAAAACCTGCATTACAGCTGTACTTCCTCGTGAAGAGGACATAGCAGAGTCAATGCCTGACATGTAGGAGTGCTCTCTTGGTAGTACTACCTATATGTAACTATAGCATGTCTTTATCCTCTATTAAAGATGTTGAAGTGTTGGGAATTCATGACAGATATTCACACCCAAATACGTTGTACATAATAGGATAGTAGGTAAATCCCTCAGTATGTTTTACTTAAACTATTATCATCCCTGGCAGAATACGTTATCCAGTGTCCCTTTTTGGCTTTTCCATCTTCTTGGTCATTTTGAGTATTTTTTAACTAATCCTTCTGAGGCAGTTTTGAAGTAGCATGTATATGTCTGATTATCAAGACTGAGGGTCTTTCGTGGATGCTAAGGTTTCCTAGCCAACATCCTTGCCCCATTTCCTTCCTGCAATGCTGTGAGTGAGAGATGCATTTCTGATACACACAGAGCACATTTCTGGGAAGAGCCCTTAACTCTCCTGGAAGGTAGAGATGTTCTGAATTAATGGGCTTCTCACAATTTTTATGTGATGTGTCAACCAAAACAATGGTGATTGGACAATACTGTACAGCAGGATGGCCTTGCTGTCAGGAGATGAATAGACAAAACAAACAACAAACAAACAAAAAAAACTCCAGTAGCTTCTGAGCAGTAAACAACAGTAACCCAAAGGACTGAAAAGGTCATGATCTCTATGCATGTGAACATTCTCAAAATAAGGAAGATCATCACTACAGATGTTGAGCTAAGGACTGCATGGTTCTTCTATGCCCATAATTACCACCCCAGGCTGGCCTTGTGATCAAAGATAACCAAGAAGCCTGACAAGGGCATACACCTCACCTCCCTGTGCCTTTTTCTCTCCCAATACACAAGCCAAAGGAAGCTTGTTGCCCATGTTGGTATGCCATCTTTAGAATGGGGCTAACTCTGGATGGTAGAAAAACCGACCTAAGGAATTTGATCTTTGACAAAACTGCTGAACTGCTGAAGCTATCCATCCCTGAAGCCTACCCTCCCTCTTCTAGATCCCTTAGTGAGGGAATAAATGCCCTTATTAAGGAATTTCAGTTTCATTCAGCCCACAGTGTTGTAACTAATTCAGTCTTGTTCTGTGTTTATGACTTTTCTGACATCGTAATTCACAGACTGCTTCTATACTGTAAGAAATATTATACATTTTTAGTAATTGGTATTATGGGCCCCAGATAATCACAGATAATCACAAAGAGAATTTTAGGTTCTTCCCAGGACCTTGTTAACCCTTCTGTGGTGAAGCCTGCTTTAAACTGGACTGTTCCACTTATGCTTCATTTTGTTTCTTTGCTTCTTGATGGAGTTGATGCCCTTCTGCAAGTTATGGTAATTCTAGGATGTGAGCAACAGGAAGTCAAATGTCATCATTCTATTTATACGTTTAAAAAAATAGTAGCCTATGTGGTGGATGGATGGCTCAGTGCTTACTTGCGCATAAGGATCTTGCAGAAGACCAATGTATAGTTCCCAGCATCCTAGTACTCACACCTGCCAGCAGCCTGCAAGTGCCTGTAGCTGGCTCTCCAGGGGCTCTGACCCCCTATTCTGGCCTTCCAGACACTACAAACACACGCAAACTCTCTCTCTCTCTCTCTCTCTCTCTCTCTCTCTCACACACACACACACACACACACACACACACATTTAAAAAAAAAATCTTAAAACTTAAAAAAAAAGGTAGCTTGTGGGGAACTCCAAAATATCAAGTTTATATTTAGTATAAAAGAATTTAGGTTCAGGGAACTCAATAACTATGTGAACATGTGACACTCAGACATTCCAAAATGGCCCACAATTGGTTCTGCTGGCTTTTGGTGGTATATCTGTCCTGAAACGTGTCAAAGCCAGCTGCCAAGATGGACAAAAGCCAGGGCAGGCACCATGGGAGTGGTCCTGTAGATCTGCAGAAGTGGAAGATGAAACAACGGATCCGACAGCCTCCGAATGAATACTTTTTGTCACCAAACATCCATTCCAGTTCCTGCATCTGCCGTAGCCTGTGAGTTTGCACCAGAAGAGGAAGTGGATGTTTACACAGAGGTCTGTATGATTAGGACAGTAGTGAAACAGGCCTGAAATCCCAAACACAGCAAAGGTCATTCACACATCCCTGTGTCTGCAGGCACCTGTGGATGCAACCACTGAAAAGAAGTGCCTTCCCCTTCTCTACTGCTGAGTTCACCCAGAACCAGTACGCCTGGGCTGGATTGCTTAATATCATTAAGTTAATTCATTAACTCCTGTACTGCCGTGTGTGTGTGTGTGTGTGTGTGTGTGTGTGTGTGTGTGTGTGTGTGT
>CAJQZJ010004824.1:5686103-5711322 GCA_907164525.1 Lophiomys imhausi
GTGTGTGTGTGTGTGTGTGTGTGTGTGTGTGTGTGTGTGTGTGTGTGATGAAAGCAGAAGGGAGATTGGGGGACAGAAAAGAGACTAGCATGAGTGGGCAAGGGGAGGGGTCAAAAGAAGAAAACTGAGGGAAATGTGATTAAGACACATGAAAGAAATCAAAGAAATTGCCTTTATTAAACCTGGTATAATAACAGAATATATATTGACCTAAAAACAAACAAACAGAGCCGGGCGGTGGTGGCACACGCCTTTAATCCCAGCACTCGGGAGGCAGAGGCAGGCGGATCTTTGTGAGTTCGAGGCCAGCCTGCTCTACAAAGTGAGTCTAGGACAGCCAAGGATACACAGAGAAACCCTGTCTCGAAAAACCAAAAAAAAAAAAACCAAACAAACAAACAAACAGGCAACTATGTGGGGAACCACTTATATTCTGAGTGTTCACTACTAGATTCCACAGATTTTCCTCAGACTTTTAGGTTGGGCACCTGGGTACTGACTGACATGGCCATCAGGGAATGAAAGTTGAGAATGATGTTGATCAAGTAGGTAGTTTTGTAGATATGCTATGGTTAAAAAAAAATTTTTTAAAGTAATATTTTAATTGGTTCGTAAATTCAGGGTTTACTTTATTCTCTTCCAGTGTATGTTATTACCATTACAATCCACGAGTTAAAGTTTATAGTACTGTGGAAAAATAGGAGAATGCTTACTCTCTTAGTTAGGGTTTCTATTGCTGTGGCGACACCATAACAAAATAGCAAGTTGGGGAGGAAAGGGTTTATTCAGCTTACATTTCCACATCAGGGTCCATCACCAAAGGAAGTCAGGACAGGAACTCAAGCAGGGCAGGAACCTGGAGGCAGGAGCTGATGTAGTTGGGGTGCTGTTTCCAGGCTTGCTCAGCCTGCTTTCTTATGGAACCCAGGACCCTAAGCCTAGGATGGCACCACCCACATGGGCTGGTCTCTCCCTCATTGATCAGTAATCAGAAAAAAAAAATGCCTTACAGCAGGATCTCCTGGAAGCATTTTCTCAAGTGAGGCTCCTAACTCTCTGATGACTTTAGCTTGTTTCAAGTTGACAAAAAAACAGCCAGCATACTTATAGAGATCAGAACTCAGCTGGAGGCTTGCAGTCTGTGACAACATCCCATACCTTATGTCACTAGGTAACACCTCAGAGTCCCTGTACTTCTCTGTTTTCTGTGTCTCCTTACGGAATTGCTACACAAAGTTTAACAAGTAAGTCTAAACTGCCCAAGAGTAGGAAAAAGTTTATAACTACTCCTTTTATTTTTTTATTTTTTATTTCTTCATCTCAATCACAATCCCCTCCCTACCCCCCTCCAGTCCCACCTTCCCACCCCATCCTCTTCCCCCCTTTTTTTAAGTTTAAGGTATATCTTTTCCCCCACAACAGCTCCCCCTTTCAGTCCAACAAATGGTTCTTTCTCTTATAACAATAAATACAATACAAAACAACATAAATAAATAGGCCACAATTATGAGAGTTATATGGCTCCGCATACATTCCCAATGTCCAGTCCATATGTATTTGGCTCCTGACTTTAACATTCTACTATCTAACCATCTCCATGAGTTTAACATTCTATATCTAACTCAGCTTTCATACTAACTTGCCTCACAATTTTAAAAACATCTTCTTAGATCAAGAACACCCTCTTGATCCCTAAACAACTCAAAATTTAACTATGAGACTCTAGCTATCTATTCTTCAAACATCTCAGAGACCTGAGAGGGATAAATATATTTGATTATATAGGAAGTGCAGGGCCCGCAGCTTCCAAAACTAAGAAATGACATACCAGTGGCTGCCTGGACAGTTCCCATTTTCTCTCCATACATTACAGCATCAATCTTCAGCTGTTTGGCCCCATTTCTCTGACAGATATTGATTGTAGAGCGATGTCCTATCCCCAGAAGGTGGGGAGGGTGTTTTTTCCCCCTTTGGTCATTTGATGAATAGAAAATCTTTTTATTTAGGGGAAGAGATGACAAGCTGTCATCTTGTAATAACTTGTTAAATAGGTTTTGGAGGTTAGACCCAGGGACTTCTCTCCTTTTCCTTTCTGTATCCTTCTTTCTCTCCTATGTAGGAGTGAACAGATGAGAAAAAATCGGACATAGATGTAATATAGGAAAGATCAAGAAAAAAGGACAGATTATTGAATATACCCTTATACCTTTGTATATTAATACAAAATTAATATATTTGGCTAAATTGGTATTGATCTTTGTATATTGATACAAAATTAAGATTATATTTGACCACATTGGTATTCATCTTTGTATATTGATACAAAATTAAGGGTAACGCTTTTTAAAGGTATTGTACCTAGTAATGCTTAAAAATGAAATGTGAAGTTTCGGCCTTTTGCTACCAACTGTCATAAACTGTTTAGGATAATTAAGAAATGCAAACTAATAGTCATTCAAGCTTGTCATTTTGCTAGGTACTATGACAGTCTATCACAGTTATTTTCTAAGCTAATCAAAATAAGTTGCTAAGAGACAAGCTCTTATATTTGCTTATCTAAATATAAGAGATAGATAGGGTGTCTTCAAAAACCTCAAGAGATCTGCAGAATATGGCATTCAAAGATGTTTTCTTAACTCAAGGTTTTTTGATATCAAGACATGTCAGCTCCTGACAGCACCCCCTATTCTACTCCAAGTAGAAGATGAGCATCGAAGAATCTCCAGTGGGAGATGGTTGAATTAGTCGCAAGCCTATCTCTTGGCAGGAAAAGCCCCTTGCTCCAACTGTAGACAGAATGCTGTCCAAACAGGACAAAATTTGGAAACAGATAAGTCAACAGCCTAGCTCTGCCAAGACAGGGTAGGCAAGTCCTTCATAATTCCTGCTCTACAATCAATGCCTATAACTACTCTTTTTACCAAGTAAAAAAAAATTTTTTTGGTTTTTTGAGATATGGTTTCTATGTGTATCCCTGGATGTCCTGAACACACTTTGTAGACCAGTCTGGCACTAAACTCACAGAGATCTGCCTGCCTCTGCCTCCCGAGGGGTGGGATTAAAGGTGTGTGCCACCATGCCTGACTCCAAGTAAATTTTTTAACAATTACACTTATCAAGCAAGTCTAATTTTTAACATAAGCAGGAGCACTTGGTTTCTAGACAACCCTGTTTCTATCCCTGAGGCATTTAATATATCATCTTATTGAATAATGTTAGAGTACTGAACATCTTCAAGGTTAGAAATACAATGAAGTTTCCACATGCAGAATAAGAACTAGAGAAAAATAGTTGAAGGCAAAAGGCAATCCTTAGCTATATATTCTGTTAATATCTATGCTTCTAGTTTGTTTCCTTCTTTTGTATATTGTTTATAACTTGATACTTTGAAAGACTTGGTAGAAGAGTTTAAATATGGTAAATGGTGTGTCCAGAGGTTTTAACACCTAATTCTCTTCTAAGTCAAGCTTATTAAAGATACTTAAAGACATAAATGTAACTGAATATGCTTATCAGTGTAACAGTATCCTTTAATGCCAGTTTCTAAGAATAAAATTCTTTGTTCTATTTATTTATAATTGTTAAATAATATCACAATTTCTGCAACAAATTGAAAGATTAGTCCAGCTTTTCCCCCCAAGGTTTAAAGCTGGTTTCTACTGATGCAATGAATAGTTTGTAGCTATGATTACTCATATTAAAATGATTGTCACACTCAATAGTTTCTGTTCATATGGCTTAAAAACTATTCCATGCAGATTTTCTCTTTGTTTTTTTTTTTCCTTTTTTTTTTTTTTTTTTTTTTTTGTTCTTCGAGACAGGGTGTCTCTGTATAACAGCCCTGGCTGTCCTGGACTCGATGTGTAGACTAGGCTAGTCCAGAACTCACAGAGATCTGCCTGCTTCTGCTCCCCAGTGCTGGGATTAAAGGCTTGAGCCACCACACCTGGCTCCATTGATATTTTCTTAAAAAGTTTTTTTGATTAGTCATATAACAAAGTTTCTCATTAAATTTGTATGATAATTTACATAAAAAATTCAGCGGGCTTGCTGGAAGTCATAGACACTAAAGACATAATTATGTTCAAAATAAACTTGCTTGTCCTCTGGTGAAACTGAATCCTACTGAAACAAGCAGACAAGTTATGGGCAACTGTAACATGTTAAGTTTTTAATTAAAAGGGTTCCTGGTATTAAAAAGCACAGAAAACAGACATGGGGGAGGGGACAGAGGCTAGAAGTCTCCCTGAAGAAATCAAATTTTATTTTACACTTCACAGTATTGGGTCTAGGGAAGAACATTAGTGTCTAGTAAAGTATCTCATTTTGTTTTCGGAATCTTCCATGATTGACTTTAGAACTGATAGGGCAAAACTCAGCAAGCAACACTGTAGTCGGCCTTAACTGCGAAGCTAATGTTTCTCTGCTGTGGTTTCAGAACCAATGGTGTTAAGTCTCCCAGCGTCTTCTTAAAAATACAGGCTTCCAGGGCTGGAGAGATGGCTCAGCGGTTAAGAGCACTGGCTGCTCTTCCAGAGGTCATGAGTTCAATTCCCAGCAACCACATGGTGGCTTACAACCATCCATAATGGAATCTGGTGCCCTCTTCTGGCCTGCAGATATACCTGCAGACAGAACACTGTATACATATAATAAATAAATCTTTAAAAAAAAAATACAGGCTTCCGAGAGAAGGGGATATAGCAAGGGGAACTTTGGACTAATTTTATTCTTGGGGTAAAGTCTAGGAGTTTGGTTCTTTAAGCATGAAGAGTCCTGGAGATCAGAAAGTAGAAACATAATTATTTTGGTTAGTGTCTCAATGTGATTCTCATTTCAATACTTCCTCTTTAAGGAGGAAGCAGTGTGTACATGTAGAAGGAATCGTAAATGATAATAGTCAAGATATGTGAGCCTTGTTTTAGACTGTCAGTTTCCATCCCTTACCTGCACCATGCAGGTTGACTTAGGTGCTCAATAAAAGTCAAGCTATTACTAAACACGGGGACTCGGTTGTTCAAATCCTTTCTTTTGGATTTCTGCCCTCACTCCAGCGTCTGGCTTGTAGCACACCCAATCTGATGCAGTAGGAAAAGCAAGTGCAGTTCGGAAAATTTCGACACCCCTCGGGTCCTCACACCATTCTTTAGCCCTTGAGAGCACTCCACTCCCATTTACCCACGCCCATCAAGAAACGGACATGGCTCGTGCATCCCAGCACCTTTGACAGCTTTAAGTCAGCGTCTGTTCTAAACAGGTCCCGACGCTGGGAACCGTGCTTATACTTGAGTCCGATACATGCTTATTAAACCCAGGAGGTACAGTCTGCCATTAACCTCTCTTAAGTCGGTAACTCAGGAGTAGTTATCAGGAGCCCATGAGGGAGGAGAGAACACGCGAATCTGAACGCGTGGGAATACCACCTAGCCCGGGAGCAGTACTGCAGTCCCCGGGGGCGGCTCTCAAAGCGGGATCCCCTCCGGGTCCCCGCGGCACGTGGCGGGGTCCGGCCCGAGCTTCGCGGCGGTGGGGGAAGGGAACGGCGTGGGCCCTGGCGGAGGGGACCACACTGCCCGGGATACGTTTGAGCAGGCGCCGAGTGCGCAGGCTCGGCTCAGGCGCAACCATTGCGCGCAGGTCTTGGGGGGGACAGAGTGGAGAAACATGACGGCTGTGCCCTGGACTCCGATCGACGGGCCATGGTCCCCTTCTTCGCACCTCCGGACTGGGTGTGACAAGTGACTCGGTGCACTGCTCCCGCCCCAGCTGGTGGCACCACTCCGGGCCGGTCTCCAGCTCCGGTCTGCAGCTGCGCACCCCCCCCCACCGCGCCGCCGCAGTGGTCGCGTCCACCTCTCAGCCCCTCGGCCCGGGGCCTCCCCCGCCGAGTGTCGCGCGTCGGCGCCGCTGCCACTGCCACCCTTCTCCTCTGAGCCCTCGGGTCCTCCCGGCACCCTCTTCCCCGTCCCGCTCCGGGCCGCCTTTGCTCCGCGGGCCGCCGCGCCGGACGTCCCCCTTCAGCCCTCTTGTCTGGCCGCCGGGCCGCGGCGGGCGGGACCAGCCGGAGGAGGAGCCGCAGCCGGGAGGCGGCGGCCCGAGCCCATGGCGTACAGTCAGGGAGGCGGCAAGAAGAAAGTGTGCTACTACTATGACGGTGAGTGGCCGGGGGAGCCTGCCGCGGGGTTGCGGGGAGGGCGCGGCGGCTCGGGGTGCTTAGGGTGGCTGCCCGCGGGGACACGGACACGGCCTGCCCCAGCGGTCGCGTCCCGGGGACGCCCGCCCTCTCTCCACTCTGGTCCTCCGCCCGGGCACTCGCAGGTTTGGGGTGCACTGTCTCGGACCTGTCCCCTAGGAGGACCCCCCACTCGGTACCCCAGGCCTGACTGCACAAAGCCGTCCTCCGAGAGCTCCGCCCCACGTCCCCGTCCCCTCCCCCGCTCGCCCGGTCCCCCTTCTCGCCCCAGGTCTGTCTGCTCCGAGCTTCCAGCCTCACCCGAGACCCCGTCACCCGGGTGGGGCTGCGGAGGAGTTGCTGCTGGCCGAGGGCCAACTTCGCAGAGCGGCGCTGTCTCGGGCGTGTTTTGCGTGGACTCCATCCCTAGCCTTTGTTCGCCGGGTTCTTGTAGCGCCACTTTCTCGGGATTCAAATGGAAGGGCTTCACTTCCTCGGTGACAATTAAGCGGTTTTGAGTTGGAGATAGGTAGGCCTGTGGGGAAGTAGTATAGTAGTAAGAGGAGAGAGGGAAGGGTACAATTGTTGCTGCTTGATGGGTCCTGGCATGCCTCTGTGGGAGGTTGTTACCATCCACTTCTTTGTTGCTCTTTGTTCGATCTGCAATTAAACCCTGCTCTGGGGGTTTAGGAGAAAGCATGGGCATCTTGCTTAGGAAGTCTCTCCCAGTGTGGTGGGGACCTTGCTGCAGGAGACTTTGAGAAGTGGACTAAATATTCCAGACGGGTAGGGCTGAGCTCATAATGCAATGATTGATACAAGATGATCATAAGGGTTCACTAATTTGGAGTATGAGCAGTAAAAGTCTGTGAGTTCTGTTGATTGAGCCGGTCTCAGTTTCAATAAATGAAGTAGTGCCCTGTCTAACAGATTTCACCCAGACAACTCTTAATGTAAGACACTCGAGATGACTTTTGTGAAAAGAGTAAGGAAATTTGACAGAACTAGCCTCGTGGGCGTGAAAGACCTAAGTGATCTCTACAAACCCACACAAAGTTGGAAGCTGTTTTCTGTATTTGGTGTGTTGGAGTCTCAGTGTCTTAGAGAGGTAGATAGGAGCTTAGAGAACCGGGCTGAGTGAAACCCGCTTAAACTTGAAAATAGTAGTGTGTTTTCTTGGTTTGGCAGAATCTTTTAATAAAACCTTTAAATAAAGTAGCCACCAGTGTCATTGGCTGGAAAATCAAAAACCTTACAGAAAGCTAGGATAAAATAGAAAAGACTTATTAAATGACTTTTTGTTTTGTTTTTGAGATAAGCTCTTACTGTGTTGCCCTGGTTATCCTGGAACTCACTTTGTAGAACAGGCTGTTCTCTAACTCACAGAGATCCACCTGCCTCGGCCTCCCAAGACCTGGGATTAAAGGCATGCGCCACCATGGCATGGCTTAAATGGCAGTTTGAGAGGACTACATATGTATTGAAGAAATTTGCTTGAAATTATACCATCAGCCGGGTGTGGTGGCCCATGCCTTAAATCCCAGCACTCAGGAGCCAGAGACCAATGTGAGTTTGAGGCTAGTCTGGTCTACAAAGTGAGTTCAGGACAGCCAGGGATACACAGAGAAAGCCTGTATTGAACCCCCCCCCCCCCAAAAAAAAAAAGGAAAAAGAAATTATACATCTTGGAGGGCAGAAATGGGAGAGAACATGCCAGTTTAAACATGAATTACATTTCGAAGTTGGGCTCATGGCAAACCTCTGTCCTGTGTTCTCTGATTTATTCGAAAAGATGTAACCCTGTAAATTAATTTGGAAGATTACAATTAAAACCTTTCTAAAGTAAAGGTTTGCTCTTGTTAGAGGTTAGAGTCAAGGGAAAGGTTCAACAGTTGGGGAACAGTGCTACTCTCAGCCTCTTCGGTGGTGAGCTTCTGTTGTCATTGGCCTGATGTAGAACCAGACAGTTCTCTAGCTCTGTCCTGAACGGCTATTTGTTCCTGGGCTCATGTGTGGGGATGAGCCTTTGTTGGAGGATGAACACTGGTCGTGGAGATGGGATGGATAGAGGTATTTCTCAGCCATGTGATTTTTTTTTTTTTTAAGCCCATGCAACTGCTTTACCTAATCATAAGGAACCAACTGTATATAAGTGCTGGTGGAAATCTGCTGGGTTATCTGTTTTTTGGTTCTTACTTGACCTGTTTTTAGAATGGACTTAACTTACTTTCCTTCTGAATATTTGCGTTTGGGGGGGGAAGCTAACTAAATTGAGATTCTTAAATTGATGTCATAATTATGTTAATTAACATGTAATAGCATGCTAGACTACAAAAATAATTCTCTACAGTTCTATGTTCATTATCAAAGCCCTATTCTTGTTAGTTTATAAAAGTAGCAATGATTTTTAATTGTCTTTATTAAACTGTGAAAAAAGGATGCAAGTAAAGTAACTTTTTTAAAACATTCATTTATTATTATGTATACAATGCTCTGTATTGAAGCATGTATGCCTGCAGGCCAGAAGAGGGCACCAGACCCCATTATATAGATGGTTGTGAGCCACCATGTGGTTGCTGGGAATTGAACTCAGGACCTCTGGAAGAGTAGCTAGTGCTACTCCAGCCCGTAAAGTAACTTTTGTACCAAAAAAGTATATGACTTTCAGATTCACAGAGGGATTGGGTTGTCAGAGGACAGTGTCAGTAGTAATGGGTCTTGAATAATTACTAGTCTAAATTAGCTGGTTTAGATTGGTTGGTAGAAGAAGTAGAAGGAAGAAAATAGGAAAGGAGTGAAGAAGCAAATTCTGTAACTGTGGGTGTCCTGTCTTTAGGTTTTTAATGGTGCCGATGGGCACGTGCAGAGCCTCTTGACAACTCAGAGAGTGTTTACTGCTGACTCTCTCTTAATGCTTAATGTTGAATACTTCTGAAGATGAACATGGTTTTGTGTGTGGGTGCTGTAGTTCAGAATTGTACCGTTTAGGTCACTGTGCCGCTGATCTGTGAACCTGTGTGTCTGAGTATGTGAACTACCCCTAAACCTCAAGAGAAATCAGAGTTGTCTTACTGGTGAACTGTGACTACTGACTGGTCTCCATAGTTCCCAGAAACATGTTTCTGAATGTTGGTTATTCTCTTATATTCTGAAAGATCGATACTTTCTGAAATGATGTAAAGCTAATTAATTAGGTGGACACTAAGATCTTTTCTGACCTTAACTGATGTTATTTTTCTCTACTTAACTGTACTCTGTCAGATTAAGCTACATTTGGTTCTAATTACAATGCTCACATTTTTAATACTTTATTTAGAAATGTAAACTATGCCTTGTTTTGTGTGAAACTTGGTATCAATCATGTAGTGCCTTCTAATTAATGTATACTGTATAACAGAATTGAATGTATGCATAATTTATATAATTAAGCCCCAATTGCTTTGTGTTTTGTTTGTTTCTCAGATAGAGATAACCATAATCAAAATGTTTGGTCCAGAGAAAAGCTTTCAGCAGCACAAATATAGACTGTAACAGTTACCAAAATCATGTCTCCCAGTGTCCTCTTACCTAACAGATACAGGAATTCTACAGAGCCACCAACTGTTGTCAAATTTATTTCATTTTTATTTCAAATAGTAGTGTCAAGTGTCTCTTGCTAGCTAACCTTTTTTTTTTTAACTTCTGTCCACGAAATGGATAATTGTCTTTTGGTTGCAGACCCATACTAATGAACTATTGCAGCAATCTGTGAATATTGATGCTTGTCACACAAAGCATTTTAATTTGGTAGATGATAATTCCCACAGAATTCCCTGGTCCTTGGCTTCCTTCACATTTCACCCTATCAGAGAGCCTTTCCTTGGTTCTCAATTACCATTTTTGTTTTTCTGCCTGTCATTTCTATAGCTCAAGTTTTTATTTTTTCGTTTGTTTTTTTCCTCTTCCCACTGGAATAAAAAGTATCTTGAGCCGGGCATGGTGGCGCAGGCCTTTAATCCTAGCACTCAGAAGGCAGAGGCAGGCAGATCTCTGAGTTCATGGCCAGCCTGGTCTACAAAGTGAGTCCAGAACAGCCAAAGGATTCACAGAGAAACCCTGTCTCTTAGCCCCCCCCAAAAAAAAAAAGTATCATGAGACAATTTCTAAACTTGGACTTTGAATTATTGATGAAGAAATGACCAGTGAATCCCTTATGAATATTGTAGGTAGAATTCATTCACATAAACATTCATATGCATTATTTTTTAAATTGTTTAGATCTATATGTATGAGTGTTTTGCCTGCATGATATATGTGCACCTTGTGCATGCCTAGTACCCTTGAAGGTTAGAAGAGAATGTTGGGTCCAGTGGAGCTGATTAGAGGTGGTTGTGAGCTACCTTTTAGATGCTGGAAACCAAAGAGCAGTAAGTGCTCTTAGCCACTGAGCCAATGCTCCAGCCCCTCCATTACCTTTAAGTCTTAGTTACAGGCAGGAAGGATGTGGATGGGCTCTGCCTCTTACAGATGAAGACAGAAGACTCCTTCAGACTACCTATCATGTTCCTCAACTACATTGGTTCTTGTTTTAATGTCTAAGGAAAGAATAACACCTGGAATCCAAAGCCTTTCCTTTTGTAGAGTTTTGTTCTCTGTCTCCCCAAAATATAATTGTTTCTTAACAAAATTAAATGTTAGCAAATTCTTAAAACATTTGGAGTTAGTGGAGGAAAACAAAACTTCTCATGTTAGCAAAATGTGATGCCATTAGATTGAAGTTCTACTCTTGTGATTTTCAGTTAATCAGTCTCACTGCTTTGGTGGTTTATCCTTGTACATGAAGTCAATTTTGGGTTCAGAAACATGAGATTGTCTTAAGTCCCTACTGTGTGCCATATAGACAAAGATTACTTAAGAAGGAAATGGATGTTTGTAATAGAGTAAGAGAGAGAATCTGTAAAAGTTATTGTCTTTGAGACTTGCTGCCTTCACTAACCTAGGACTGGTCCTGGAAGCTTCTAGCGTCCATACAAACTAATCTAGGCCTAAGATGTTTTTAGCCTCTGAGACTTAAACTGCTGAATAAGCTCGCCCTTTATAGCTCTTTCTGAACTCTGGCTGGCTGGTTCAGTTCAGTTGTTGTGGCTCAAACTCCTCTCCAAGCTGAGTGATTCAATCTGTCTTCTCTCACTTTCTCACTGAATTGCTTTGCTTGGCCTCAAACTAACTCTAGCAATCTATTCTAATCTTCTGGTTCTTTCTTATTCTCTGGCTTATTCTGTCTTTAGCTATGTCCAGCTTGTTCTATATTCAGTAGGTCTCTAAAATTCTCCCAGTAAAACTGCCTGTGAGTTCCATGAACGCCAGGAACTCAACTTCAGTGTTCTCCCTCTCAACTCACTGATTCAACAGAACTACCTGAATAGCACTGACTAGAACTCAGAGATCTGCATGTCTCTGCCTCCTGAGTACTTGGATTAAAGGTGTGTACCACCACACCCAGACCTAAGCTTTCCTTTACCTGGAACTTGTTCTGTACCAGGCTGGCCTTGAACTCAGAGATCTGTTTGCCTCTGCCTCCTGGGATTAAAGGCATGTCTGTATTCCAGCTGGATCACATATACCTAGAAGGTCTTTGGATGTGATCTCTTGCCAGAACAGCCATGTTCTAAATTAAAATCCCTCTACAGGAGCCCTTAATAGAGTGATCAGACAAGAATCTCAAAGAAGAAAATGCCCCAGTCTCTAAAAAGTCCTCCCTGAGACACTGCAAAGGCCAGGTCCTTGGAATGTGTCACACCAGAGAAAAAGGAGACCAAGAAATAGCATGGAAGCCAGGGGATGCTGGGCTGCGCCATAAAGGGCTAGGCACAGCAGACTTGGTTCAAAGAGATTTCGACATATTTAGGGAGTGTCTTGAAGCTTTTAAAGTGGAGGTCATTCCCCACTTCTCCAAAAGTCACCTGACCTCTGTCACTAGAGCGCCGGAGTTAAAGGTGTGCGCTGCCATGCTCACAAAATGGTTCTCATCCATTGATCTATTTATTTTTTGATTATAATATTGAAAATGACATTTTCTGCTTTCCTTTTCCCCCTTCAGATCTCCCTGTATTGCCCTCCACTCTGCTGTCTTTCAAATTGATGACCTGTTTTCTCTAGTAGTTGTTAAATATATTCCTAACTACTTACATACAACCTGTTCAGCCTGTATGTTACTTGTGGATATTTTCAGGGTTGACTCTTTGCTGTTGGACAACAAGTTGGTTTGCTCTTCCCTGGCAAAGACTGTTTCTCCTAATCTCATTACTTGGTTGCTTAATTTTTTTTGTCTAGGCTTGAGGCTTTTCCCTGATCTACATTAGTATGTCTATTGATGTCCTTGTTCAGGTCATGTTTAGCCAGACATGTTGGTGACATTTTTAGGAGACACAATCTCAAAGCAAACTCCTTGTTCTTCTAGCTCTTAAATCTTTCTGCCCCCTCTTCCCCAATGATCCCTTAACCTTAGGTCCAGGGGTCGTATTGTAGATGTAGTAGTTGGTGCTGGACTTCACAACTCTGCATTTCAGTTGGTTGTACTTTTCTGTGATGGTCTGTGTCTGCCGCAAAGGTTCCCTGATGAGGGGTGAGGACCACACCTGTGTGTGTATAAAGACAAATATGTAGAATGTAGATAGGGATTATGCTGGTTTAGTAAAGTTGTGAGTTCTAATCTAAGATCCATGACTTCAGTAGTCCTAGGGAGTTGGCTAGGTTTCCAGTAATAGGCGTGAATTCCCTCTTGCTGAATGGATCTTAAGTCTAATTAGAAAGCTGTTGGCACCAGGCGTGTTGGTGCACACCTTTAATCCCAGCATTTGGGAGGCAGAGGCAAGCTGATCTCTTGAGTTCAAGGACAACCTTATCTCTGAGTTCAAGGACAGTCTGGTCTACAAAGTGAGTCCAGGACAGTCAGAGTAACACAGAGAAACCCAGTATTGAAAAACCAAAAAAAAAAAAAGAAGAAAAAGAAAGAAAGCTGTTGGCTACTGCAAAGGTATGCATGCCACACTACTACACATAATGACATTAGTAATTGTCACTGTGGTTCATAGGTGTCATAGCTGGGTAGGACTGTTGGTTGCTTTCCTCTTCTGGAAGCTTGCATGACTCCTTCTAGTAACATGAAGGATAGTTCTTAACTAGGAGGGGGCTTTCAGGTCAGCTTCAGCTCAGGGGCCTCTTGTGGGGGGGCGGGAGGATTTCTGCAGGTGCTAATCAGTCATCCAAGAACCAATACCAGTGAACAAATTAGATCATACTCCAAACTTCAAGAATACATTTTATGTATTCAAATTTACAAAATAAACAACAACAAAATCCCACTAAACATGGGTTTCATTTTAAGGGACCAAAGTAGGAACATTGGAGAACTAAAAGTAAGAAAAACTTTCACCTCTGCAAAGAAACTGAGTCCTCAGCATGTCTAAAATGTATAAAATCTGCATGGTATATTAGGTTTCTGATATAATTTGAATGATACAAAAAAAAAGTTCAATTTTTAACCATGTTTTTTAACATTGGGTAGGGAAACACACAAACGTCTGCATTGTTTAATGAGCATCTTTTCTCCTTTAGGTGATATTGGAAATTATTATTATGGCCAGGGCCATCCCATGAAGCCTCATAGAATCCGGATGACTCATAACTTGCTGCTAAATTATGGTTTATACCGAAAAATGGAAATATATGTAAGTACTCCTTTGGCACTGTTTTTTCAAACTAGTACTTGGAAACTCTTCTTATGCTGCTGTAGATGCATATAGTAGAGGACAAGATGTGAAAGAAGACAGCTCTCTTGGTTTTATTCATCAGAGAAAGCTTACGGTATAGGAGAAATAGTCTCTTCCGTCTTTAATCATTTTAAATACCTCCCAGCATTAGCCTGCGTTTTTGAAGAACAGCTTTGTCCAACAGACCACATTTTTTTTTTTTTTTTTCAGTTTTTCGAGACTCTTGGCTGTCCTGGACTCGGGAGGCAGAGACAGACAGATCTCTGTCGAACCCAGCCTAGCCTACAAATTGAGTCCAGGACAGCCAGAAATTGTTACACAGAGAAACCCTGTTTCGAAAACAAAACAAAAACCATGAAATCGGATAATGTGTAACTATACCCAAGGAGAAGAGGGCTTGAAACAGTTAACAGTGCTAGACAGTGTTATAGTAATTTTTTTTCTGAGACAGGGTTTCTCTGTAGCAGTAAGGGCTGTTCTGGACTCACTTTGTAGACCAGCCTGGCCTTGAACTCACAGAGATCCGCCTGCCTCTGCCTCCTTGAGTGCTGGAATTAAAGGTGTATACCACCATGCCTGGCCCCTTGTTATAGGAATTTTCAGATATAGATATTTCAAAGAACTGAGAAGCCTTGTGGAAGAAGCCTGTCCCAAGTGAAATTGAGCTCTTTAGAACAAAAACTAGAATAAGTGAAGACTAAGGTAGAAAACATTGATGAGAATCAGGGGTAGAGAGCCAACAGAGGTGTGATGGGAATGAGAGAGTCTGTGAATGTGTGACCTCTCTACTAAACAAGAGTGGCATTAGCTTTCAGAGGGGCTTGCTGCTTCCTGGAAGATAAATGTATGAGTTCAGAAGAGTTTGGATCACCACATTATTCAGGTGGGTCTAGTTCAGTTAAAAAGACTGACCATGGGAACTTATACATACTGTTTGATAGTTCTAATTTAACAACTAATAATTCCAACATCCTGGTGTTTTCTTTTCAGAGGCCTCATAAAGCCACTGCTGAAGAAATGACAAAATACCACAGTGATGAGTATATCAAATTTCTACGATCGATAAGACCAGATAACATGTCTGAGTACAGTAAGCAGATGCAGAGATGTACGTTATAAATAATGTATTTTAGTGGTGGTGAATGTGATGTATTTTTTCAAGGCTTGTGTGTAGACGTGCCTGAATAGGTTATTTTTTTCCTAGTAATTTAAAATGTTAATATAGTTGGACCAATGTTAATGTTACTTTAGAAAACTAACCTATTTGAATGTGAGTTTGGTCTTTTACTTTTTGTTTTGCTCCCATGATAACTTTGGGATTGGTAGGGTGATTGTAGTGTTTTAAAAAAGAAAATTATACTTCCTTGTTTTTGTTTTTAAGGTTTTTGAGACAAAGTCTCACTTTGTAACTGTAGTTATCCTGGAGCTTGCTAGTGCAAACCAGGCTGGCCGGGAACTCCCAGAGATCCCCCTGCCTCTCAGTCCCCTATTAACAGTGTTGCAGTTTTGTCTTGTTTGCATGCTTCAGTCACAGAGGGGATTGTTTCCCCTCCGTCGGGTTAGTCCTTTTTATTCTCCTACTTATTTTCCTTTATAGGTGAAAGTATTTTGTTACTAGAGACTGGTAGCAAATTGAATTGAAGAAATAATCTCCCATATCCTAATACATGTAGAATGCTATTTTTTGAAGGTTAATGCTGTAGCACATCTTCTCAGTGAGAGTGGATTTCAGTGATGATGATAAGAATTTCCCAAGTTCATTGAGCTTCATGTAATGTACCATGGATTAGCCCATTTGATTGATTCAAGGCTATAATAGGACAGATATTATTCATCTATAGAGTCGTTTTTGTTTTTCATTTGAGATTTACACAGTAAATTGTGGGTAGCCCTAGGGTAAATGACAGGTTTATGTAAAACCTTTATGATGCTGAGTTATATTAAATCATCATATTTGAGCAACAAAAAACTACAGCTGATTCTTTATAGTACCTGTAAATTGTTGGTCTTGTAAAACAGTTACCCTCTTCCAAAAGGGGCTGTAATTTGGGGTGTAAAGGTGACTGAGAGTGGGTTATACACATGTTCTACTACAGGGTTTTCTTCCAGCACAAGTACCCATCCATGCCGTGATGATGTGATATATGTCGTGTGTCTGTACAAGTTATCCTCTTGTCTTAAGTGCCCTTTCTTCTATATCTTTGTTCCATGAAACTATAAGTCTTAGCATCTTCTGAAGTTTTCAGCACAGAAAAAAAAAACAAAATATCTGCTAATATTTTTGATACTTACCAAAATGCACTTCAAAGTTAGGGATACTGTATGTGTGTGTGTGTAAGGAATTTTAAAGATGAGTTAGAAAGGAGTTACAGCGCCTTCATTTTTAGAGTTTGACCCCTTTGCTGTCATATTGAAAGAGAAGACCAGATTTATGCCTATCTTTCTTTAATAGGGGCTTTTGGTTTCTTGGTAGTAGTCGCTTAGAGATGCTTCATAAATATCCTCAGATTTGGTAGTGGTATTCTACAGACCTTGAATAAAATGCGAATTCTATGTTTGTTTTCAAGATAAGGATTTCTGTGTATACCTGGTTGTCCTGGCCTTATGTTTTAGACCAGGCTGGCCTTGAACTCACAGATCATCCTGCCTCTTCCTCCCCGGTGCTGGGATTAAAGGCATGTGCCACCACGCCTGACCATTACAGACAGCTTTGAACTGCCATGTGGGTGCTGGGATTTGAACTCTGGTCCTTTGGAAGAACACTCAGTGCTCTTAACTGCTGAGCCATCTCTCCAGCCCCCATGATTTGTATTTTTAAGTTATAATTTTTTTTTACTACTACCATGAAGGGTTTGCTCTATGATTGCCTGAAACAAAAATATTTTTAATAGTTCATAAGAAAAAGCTTTCAATAATTTGCATAATAGGCTGACTTTAACAAATTTGTCTTCCACAGTCAACGTTGGAGAAGATTGTCCGGTATTTGATGGACTCTTTGAGTTTTGTCAGCTCTCCACCGGTGGCTCAGTTGGTAAGTATCCTGAGTCAATCAGATTCAAACATGATCTGAAGGGGTTATGGTGTCTTTGTAGTTTTGTCTACCGCAGAAGTTCTAATGGTAGTAAGGCCTTGCTTGTTTGTTTTATTTTCCTTTGTCATGATGTGTCACCTCTCGAATGCCTGCTTACAGACATGTGCTATTCTGCCAACTTAATGGTGATACATTTGTTGTTTTGTTTTGTTTTTGAGACAGTCTCACTAAGCCCATGTTGGCCTTGACTATATGGAAATCTTCCTGCTTTAGCATTTGAATCATTGGGATTACAGCATGGATGGTTATAGTATTGTTATTCAGTCAGTTTGTTAGTATAACAAAACCTGAGACAACTTTTAAAGGGATGCTTTATTTTGGTTCAGTTTGGGGCCTTAAACCATGACTGGGCCGGGCATGGTGGAGCATGCCTTTAATCCCAGCACTTAGGAGCCAGAAGCAGGCGGATCTCTTGAGTTTGAGGCCAGCCTGGTCTACAGAGTGAGTTCCAGGATTGCCAGGACTACATGGAAAAGTCCTTTCTACAAAAACAAAAACCCATAACTGGCCCTGTGATAACACATTATGGTATGTGCAATTGGTGGGGAAAGCCAGTTACCTCACAGCTGCTGAATGGGAAAGAGAGGATCCCAATATCCTTTTGAAAGTCAGACCTCCAGTAAACTAAACTCAGGCCTCAGCTCTTAGAGATTCCACCACCTCCAATGGCAGCACACTGTGACTAAGTGTTTCCTGAGGATCCTAGGAGGCATTTCAGGGTCAAACTAACAGGTGTAATTGTGTTTAACAATCAAGACTTGAAAACAGTTCTTCAGTTGTTTTATTTTTGCTTAGAGGTTTTCCCTTTTTTTTTTTTTCTGCCATTTTTACTGCAGATTTCCATGTGTACTGCCATTCAGTTGGGTAAACTGTAGGAAAATAGTTATCAGAGGAAAATTTAGGTTCCTAACTTACAATCCTTTGCTTTTGAATATTAAAATCTTTTCTGCTTACACATGGCATATTTAATAGGGCTTCACTTAGAGGGGTTTTGTGTAAATTGATTTTTAAAAAGTGTTTTATAAATACGGGAACATGTTTCCGCTTCTTAGCTGGGGCTGTGAAGTTAAACCGGCAGCAGACCGACATGGCTGTGAACTGGGCTGGAGGATTACATCACGCCAAGAAGTCAGAAGCTTCGGGATTCTGCTACGTTAATGATATTGTACTTGCCATCCTCGAACTACTAAAGTGAGTTTATTCACACTGAACTTTCCCTGTGATCAGTTCTCCTTATTGAAATAAAAAAAGATTTTAAAGAGTATCAAATAAATCATAGATTAATGCTGAGTCTTACGAGCCAGTGCAGAAGTGTGAGAAAGTAGCCCCTGCTCCGTCAAGGCGAAGAAATAGGCAGAGGTGCCTAAAACTGTCCCCAAGTGGTCTTGTGAATCACGTGGTCTAGGTTTGCATTAGTTCTGTCTACTGAAAATGACTGCAAGGACTATGGAAGTGTGAATGCCAGCAAAACTTTGAGACCTGTCTTAAAGGAAGTTTGTCTCCCCATTTAGTGAGCCTGGCTAACCCCAGCTCTCTTGTCCAGTCAGGCTCTGTTCTCTACTCATAGGCGCAGTTATGCCCAATTGCTGAAGGAGGGGTAGAATTTATCCTTAACTGTGTTTCTGAGAATATGAAATACTTAGGAACTTGGAGACCTCTCCAGTTAGATGATTTCCACTCTTAGCTGCAGTATATTAGCAAATTGTATTTCCAGTTTTACTGAATTTGTGTTTTGTAGGCTTTGTATTCTTGCTCCACATGTACTTTGCAACAGATAAAACTTGGTATTGATAACTTAAATAAACTGCAGCTAAGTGTTGTCAGTGTAACATGTCTTTGACTCACCAAAACCAACCAATATCTGAAATCATTTTTAATTGACTTGAAGTTTATTCCATTGTCTTCCACTCTGAGCACCTTGCTGCTCTTTGTCTTTCTTTCTTTTTTTCTCTTTTTTTTTTTTTTTTTTGGTTTTTCGAGACAGGGTTTCTCTGTGTAGCTCTGGCTGTCCTGGTCTCACTTTTGTAGACCAAGCTGGCCTTGAACTCACAGAGATCCACCTGCCTCTGCCTCCCAAGTGCTGGAATTAAAGGCATGCCCCACCACCGCCTGGCGCTCTTTGTCTTTCAAAGCTCACTTTGTCTGTGGTTCTTCACCTGTAAAGTTGAACGTGATTTAATTAGTTTTGTAAGCAGCAGCTTTCCTTGCTCATCTAACACGTTGGACACTTGACAACTTCGATCATGTTTCATTTCTTTTAATGTTGCAAAGAAACTCTGCTGGGATGACGCCCGCTATTTGCAATTTTCATAGATTTTCCTAGAGTTGCTTTTCTGGGCCTTGAGAACATGACAAATGCCCACTTTGATAATTTACATTGTGTTAGCACAGCTATGGCATGTTTGGATAATAAATAACATATTTTCAATCAGCGGCAGTGGCAAGACAAGGCACAGGCAGGCAGATTTCTGAGTTTGAGACCAACCTGGTCTACACAGCAAATTCCAGGCCAGCCAGGACTATACATAAAAACTCTGTATCAAAAACTGCCAGGCGGGCAGCAGCGCACCCCTTTAATCCCAGCACTTGGGAGGCAGAGGCAGGTGGATCTTTGGGAGTTTGAGGCCAGCCTGGTCTACAGCCTGGTCTTCAAAGTGAGTCCAGGACAGTCAGGGCTACACAGAGAAACCTTGTCTCAAAAAACCAAAAAAAAAAAAAAAGAAAGAAAGAAAACAACAACAGCAAAGAACCAAAACCAAAAAAAGGGAGGAGATGCTCTGGAGATGGCTCAGTGGCTGGGACCACTGCTCTTCCACAGGACCCAGGTTCAATTCTCAGCACCCACATGGCAGCTCACCACTGTCTGTAACTCATTTTACTACTTTAAACGTGGATTTAATTTTTTTGAGATTTTTTTGTGTATTGGTGTATTTGGTCTGTGTACCACATGTGTGCAGTTCCTATGGAGACCAGACGAGGGCAGTAGATTCCCCAGGAACTGGAGTTAGGAGACAGTTGTGAGCTACCATGTGGGTGCTTAGAATTGAACCTGGATCCTCTGGAAGAGCAGCCAGTGCGCTTAGCCCAGCTTTCCAGGACCGGTGAGTTGTTGCTGTGACTGTTGGTAGTGTAGAGAGAGCATCTGTGAAGTGATGAGAGCACTTGGGATCTGTCACAGCCATGAGTCCCTAACTACAGGACAACCGATGCCATAGATAATGTGTAAAGAAATGATTGTGGTCGTGGTTATGGATGTGGAAACTTGGATGTCACATAAGTGTCATAGGTTATTCTTGGTTTAATTTAATTTTGAGCCATTGGAAACTGGGAAATGGTGGTGTCTCGCCTGTACTCTAGCTCTTCAGAGGCAGGTAGGTTTGAGATCAGCCTGGATGCGAGCCCAACTATGAAAAAACCAGAATGAAAAGGGAAGGATCTAAAAATCAACTCAATCCAAAGTTGTTTAAAAGAATTTTAAAAAGTTGCCCATGGATTGTTTTTATGATGCTGAACTTTTCTTTTTTAATGATTTATTTTCATTTTATGTGCATTGGTGTTCTGCCTACATGTATGTCTGTATGAGAGTGTGGGATCCCCTGGAACTGGAATTGTAGACAGTTGTGAGTTTCCGTGTGGGTGCTGGGAATTGAACCTGTAAAAGACCAGCCAGCTCCCAACCACTGAGCCATCTCCTGGCCCCTCTCCTCCGTTTTTGTTTTTTGAGACAGGGTTTCTTTGTGTAGGCCCGACTGTCCTGAACTTGCTTTGTAGAACAGTCTGGCCTCAAACTCACACAGATCTGCCCTACCTGCCTCTGCCTCCCTCCCGAGTGTTGGAATTAAAGGCATGAGCTACCACGCCCAACTTTTGTTTTTTGTTTTGATACAGGACTTCTCTGTATAGTCCTAGCTGTCCTGGAATCTGCCCTGTAGACCAGGCTGGTCTCAAACTCTGAGATCTGCTTGCATGTGTCTCTCCCTAGGGCTGGGATGAAAGTGGGGGGGGGGGGGCACTAGGCTCAGCAATGTTGAAATTCTCTAACGTAGTTGGCACAGTCTTGAGTTGTGGATATGTAGAAATGTATGACTGTTTTTAAAGTGTACAGAAGAGGGTAGGCTCAGAGAATACTAGATTGTATTGATTGCCCAGGGAAGACGTGATTTCTGGGGTCTGGTTGCTCTTAGACTGGGTGTGAGATAAGAAGGGTGGAGCATTCATTCTGAAGATCAAGAAGCAGTTTCCGAATTCCGGCTTACCTGTGCTTTCCTTTCAGGTATCACCAGAGAGTCTTATATATTGACATAGACATCCATCACGGTGATGGTGTTGAGGAAGCCTTTTATACAACAGATCGCGTGATGACAGTTTCATTCCATAAGTATGGGGAATACTTTCCTGGAACAGGAGATTTGAGGGTAAGACCAAAGACTATCAGAATACATATGCGATGGAGCCTAGGAGGTTGCTAATTTCTAGAGGAGCCACGTTGTCTTGTTCATTTTGTTTGTGTATTTGTGGTGGAACCTAGGCATCTGGAATTAGGTCATTGTCTGTGTTTCTTGGTGTACATCTGTGGCCTTCCCTTAGCTTGGTTGTTCATTTTGTTTCTGTATTTGCATGTATTTGGTGTTTCTTGGTGGCGATGTGGCCTCACCTTAGTCGAGTAGTTGTTTGGATCAATGAACAGTTTGTCAAGTTGCAGGCCAGCTGAATGGTGTTTCTTTGTTTTGTTTTTTTAAAGACTTATTTATTATGTATACAGTGTTCTGTCTGCATGTATGCCTACAGGCCAGAAAAAGACATCTGATCTCATTATAGATGGTTTGAGCCACCATGTGGTTGCTGGGAATTGAGCTCAGGACCTCTGGAAGAGCAGCCAGTGCTCTTAACCTCTGAGCCATCTCTCCAGCCACCTGAATGGTGTTTGGTATTCAGTTTTGATTACTCTGTGTAGGAATGAGGCTTCAGAAATGGTTTCAATTCAGCTAGGTGGAAGTGCTTATTTATAAATGTTAAGAGGTTTGATGGTCTCTCCAGGTTCAACTGGTTGTCATTGAGTAGCACAGACTGGTGTCACAGTGGGAAGGGACAGTGCTCTAAAGGTGTGGAGTACAGGATATCACAATGTCGTAAGGTGGTGGTGGGTTGGGGGGGACAGGCAGGGTCTTTTCCGTTATCAAGGTCATAGAGTACCATATGGTTCCTGGATGTCTTGGTAGGTGGAGTGGAAGACTAATTTTGGGGTCCCTACCTGGGTTTGTGGTCATAGGACTCCATGGGGTCCCCGAGTGGTGCGTTGGCTGTGGTGGCTACAGTGCAGTTTCAGGTGCTGGCTCCAGGGATTCCTAACTGGTTCTGGGTCCTAGGCCTCCTCTCACTCCGAGAATGATGAAATAAATGGGGTCTGCGTGTTGTCCTGTAAAGGAGTTTCATTCCTAATCAAATTGAGGTTTGTATGAACTTTTTATGTCTTGAGGAAGGGCGTGAATGTGCCGTGTTAAAGGATGACATGTGAGAGTCGGTTCTTTCCTGCCATGTGGCTGGATTCGGAGGGGCAAACTCAGGGGATCGGACTCGCTGGGCTCTACCTGTTTGCTCATTTCACGGCTCAGACTACAGGACTTGTGTTTCAGTTGTATTAACTGTATGTCTCTGTTAAGTTTCTTCTCTAAAAATTGCCTTAGCGCTTAAAAAGGACTTCTACAAATACTGGAACATGAATTTGCTTTTTTTTTTTTTAATTTCCTTTCCCAAAATTGTATGTCACTTGTGTTTTAATCATTTCAATATGATTAAGCATTGACTACGTCAGGCTTTTTCTTGTGATAGTCTCTCAAGCTCTACTTCTCTGTTTCAGGATATTGGTGCCGGGAAGGGAAAGTATTACGCTGTCAATTTTCCCATGAGAGATGGTATAGATGATGAGTCCTACGGACAGATTTTTAAGCCTGTAAGTACTGCTTTCAGAGACAGAATGGACTTGTAGGCTACCCTGAGATACTGATGTGTCTTCTCTTGCGGCTAGATCATCTCAAAAGTGATGGAGATGTACCAGCCTAGCGCCGTGGTGCTGCAGTGTGGTGCAGACTCCCTGTCTGGGGATAGGCTCGGCTGCTTCAATCTAACTGTCAAAGGTAAGCTACTGCAGGGCGATCATGTTGGGGAGGGGGGAGTCCTGAAGTGGTCTGTCTCCTTCCTAAGAACTTCTATAAAAGTTCTCATCGGTGAGCGTTGGGAGAGATGGCTACGAACACTATCCTTTTGCAGAGGAGCTGGGTTTGATTCCCAGCTCCCACAAGGTAGCTGGCAACCATTTGTAACTCCGGATCCAGAGGATCCAGCGCACTCTTTGTTCTGATATCATGGCACTACGGAGGGATGTGGTGCACACCACACGCATTTAAAAAAAATATTTTGAGAAATTATTGTTTGAAAATTTAAAAAATTAGTTTCTCATGGTTATCTTTTGCTTACCAACTTGATGCCCAACTCCATATTTGCAGTGGATTTTTATCTTTTTTTTTTTTTTTTTTTTGCTATGTGGCTGATTAATCTTGTTTTCCATCAAGACTCTTCTGTGTTGCCATATTTATGGTTATGCATTTATCCATGAATAGTTTTTGCTGTGCCAGCTGGGGCAGGAGTTAACAGTGTTTTCATCAGTTCTGTCAGCTTTTCAGAAAACCTATACCTTGTTTTCTGATGAACTCTTTGCTGTCACAAAAGATGAGGATTCGGCTTGTCTCACTTTATTCTAACAGGCTCACTCTCTTCCCATATCCCCACCCATAAGAATTTGGGTGGGGTGTTGCTTGGTTTTCTCTTTGCTCATTACTGAACTATGAATTTCTAAATATATTCTCGAGTCCATCAGGTGCCATATGATCTCCTCCTGTTTGGACTAAGTGTCCTCATGGGTCTAATGGTACATAGAGCTCTCAGTTTCTGTTCTATTACATCACTCTGATGAAGGTACCCTCCGTTTTTTTTACTGGTTGTTACCTAACATGATGGTGGAACACATTCTTGAGTATCTTCATGACGGAAGATGTGTGAGGGATTAGTAGAGCTGCCTGAATGATTGAGTCCTTATGAAGCGCTGAAGTCGACCTGTTAAGTCATTATGGGGGGAACTTCTTGAGTATAAGAATATATCGAAGTTGGGTGTGGCAGCATGTGTTTTTAAAGCCAGCATTGGGACAGCAGAGGCAAGTGGTGTCCTGCCAGGTCTACATCGCCCAGCTCTAGGCCAGCCAAAGCTTTATAGTGAGACCTTGTCTCAAAAAATAAATAAATAATATAAATCCTTTAAAAGAATAAACATTCATGAGTTAGTAGAATTAATGTTTGGATCCTAAATGACTTAGCATGCACATTGTGTGTGTTATTATATTTTTTCTATGTGTGTATTGCAATATTTTTCTATGTGAATTTTGCGATAGCAAATTGACATCTTGCTTTGAATTCTCCTATAGAACTTTAAAAACACTAAATATAGACATTAACAACTACTTGATGATTATACTCTGCAGACCAGCCTTAGAACAGTGCATATTCTGTTATTCTGCTTTGTATTGAGTTGGGCCACTCTAAATTAGTTGCCCAATTTCCTAGTAGGTTAGGATTCAATCAGCATCTCTTTCATGTTGTTGACCATAAAGTTTTAATATCCATCTAGTGTTTCAAAGCAGATATGAGTTTCCTGAAGTGATCAGTCTCGTGTTCCCTTCTTTCTAGGTCCTGGGGAGCTATACCCTACCAATGAGCAGTAACTCCAATTCTAGTGCATACTGTCAGAGTTTTCTTTTGTAATTGAAAGTTTATAATGTTTGTATTTGAAAGTAGTAGCTTTCATTACATACTGCTTTTGACTCTTTTTTTTGGAGGTGGGGGAGTTCTAGACAGTTTCTCTGCATGGAACATACTCTGTAGACCAGGATGGCCTTGAATTCACAGGGATCCTTGCCTCTGCCTCCCGAGTGCTGGGATTAAAGGTGTATGCCACCATGCCTGGCCTGCTTTTGACTCTACAGTATATCTATATTGTATTTCAGCAGGTAGAAGTTCATTTGTTTAAAGCACATAAGGATATTTGCAATTCCATGTTCAAACTTAGAATATGCTTGTGCAACTGGCTTCAGCTACTTTCTCAGGCTTGGTGAAGTCAGGCAGTCAACTGATGTCCAGTTCACCCCACCTAAGTGT
>CAJQZJ010004824.1:5713763-5727094 GCA_907164525.1 Lophiomys imhausi
ATATGACATGGACAATGTGTTTATATGACATGGACAATGTGTTTATACGACATGGACAATGTGTTGCCTCGTTGTCAGATGAGGCATGAAAATGGTACATATCTTGGGTGCTGTGGGTTCGTTTAGTTAATATGAGCAAAGAATTGGTGCTTAAATACCAGTTTGTTCAGTGGTTAACGAAGTGAGACATGTTTTAATGTTTCTCCTGTGTATAACATGAACTTTGCATTAAGTGGATTTTGTCTAATAAATTGTGTCATTTAGACAGCGTTTATTTGAAAATCTGCGCATGTTACCACATGCCCCTGGTGTTCAAATGCAAGCTATTCCAGAGGATGCTGTTCATGAGGACAGTGGAGATGAGGATGGAGAAGACCCGGACAAGAGAATTTCTAGTAAGAAAGCTCTTACTATGTAGTTTTGCATTGTTCTGGAGTATCAAAGTGAGACTTAAATTGAGGGTACACAGGGCATGTTTCACAGCATATGTTGTGATTGTCCTTGTCTTCACTTTAATTACATGTAGACTTGGCTTCCTAATGTCTCAGAGCATGAATTAATATCATGAGTTTCATTTTGTGTGACTACAAAGTTATGACTGTGTCCAGAAAGTAGACACTTGGTACATTTGGAAACTATTCAATTTCCTCAGTGTGCTGAGTTGAATGTGGTAACTCTTATGTATTCATAGATGTAAGTAATGATTATAGAACCTGTGGCTGTTATCAGATTTATTAAAATCTTTGTGTATCAGTTCGAGCATCTGACAAGCGGATAGCTTGCGATGAAGAGTTTTCAGATTCTGAGGATGAAGGCGAAGGAGGTCGTAGAAATGTCGCTGATCATAAGAAGGGAGCAAAGAAAGCTAGGATGGAAGAAGAGAAGAAGGAGACAGAGGACAAGAAGACAGGTGGGTTTGTTTCAGTGAGCATTTCATTGCTGATACTTAAGAGTTACAGTGTAGCTTTTAAGAGACCTACAGTTGCACACGGGTGGGGGGTGCTCACAGGAGGTCACTTCCTGGTGTAAGTGAGGCTTGTCTCTTACACTTGTTTAATGCTTCCAGAATTGGTTTAAAGCTTTTTAGTGTGTGTGTGCTCACATTTTCTTTGTGACATAGAAACTTTATCTCCTTGATAACATAGACAAAAATAGTAGACAGTACATGTGGCAGAATGGGTGGGGGAATGACAGAGTAGCTGCAAGCCTTGAGCCTCAGAGCAGAACTGCATCTTACCTGCTGTAGCTCAGGTGGCCTTGAACTCAGTGATCCTCCTGACTTCTATATGCTATATGCATGGTAATGGATCTGGCTCACAGCTAAAGTTCTAAGATCATTTTTAACTGTTTAAAATTGACTTAATGAAGCAAAAGTTAAGCTTCATAAATCCTTTGAAAAATTGCCTTAAACATGAAGACTCCTCAGGAACTGAAGAAAGTCAAACTGAGGAAAGCGCTGAAGGGCTCAGGAGCTGGGCTGTGGAGGCCGCGGCTGATGTCTTAGTGTATTCAGAGGCTTTGTTTAGCAAGCCATCGTAGCATCTCCTTAAGGGATCTTACATGTCTGGTTATGCTTTGTGACCAGGAGTAGGGGATGGGAGATGCCTGCTCAGCAAGGTCCCTCACACTAACAGTGACAATGATGCAACTTTCAGTGACCCTGCTAATCACGTGAGACAGGCCTCACTACGTTTTCCTGGATGCTCTGGTTACTTACTCGGCTGGCCTTGGACACAAGCCAGTTTCCTTCCTCAGATTCCTGAGGGCTGGGATTACAGCAGTGTGCCACCACATCCAACCAGCTTCTTTTCATTTTAAAATACCTTATGCATTTTCCCTTTCAAATAGGAAAATGTCTCTTACTATTTTACAATTACCAAGAAGGTAAATTGCCTCTTACTATTTTAGACAAAAAAAGACAGGAATCTATAGGTCAAAAGCTAGAGAATAAGAACCACCACTACCCTTTGGCACTATGAATAAAAAGTTTGCTAGCCAAAATTAACCAAAGTCAGCATACGTGCTTGTATGAAAGGTGGGGTCAGTTCCCTACACTATCTGTGGCACCCAGGAATGCTGGTCTTCTGCAGTTCATCCTTACGCCCTTGCTTCTTTTTCATTTGTTTGTTTGATTTTTCCAAACAGGGTTTCTCTGTGTAGCCCTGACTGTCCTGGAACTCACTCTGTAGATCAGCTGGGCTTGAACTCACAGAGATCCACCTGCCTCTGCCTCCCAAGTGCTGGGATTAAAGGCATGCACTACCATTCCTGGCCATTACCTACAGTTTTGAACTGTGATGTGGGTGCTAGGATTTGAACCTGGGTCCTTTGGAAGGGGAGCCAGTGCTCTTAACCACTGAGCCAACTCTCCAGCCAGGACATTGCTTCTTAACTTTGTTTTATATAGAGAAAATGCTCTCAACATCTGGGACAGTAAATATTTATCTTCAATTTAGTTGTAGTTAAAAGATCAGAACAGTGGGATTCAGCTGGGGTCATAACACATGACCCCAGGATCTGCATGTGGGAGGAAGACACCTGACTTCTGCAAGCTCACTTTTGACATCTCTGAGTGCTGTGGCACGCACGCCCAAACATAAGCACATGCAGTCTAAATAAATGAGTGTTAAAAAAAATAATAATGAAGCCGGGCGGTGGTGGCGCACGCCTTTAATCCCAGCACTTGGGAGGCAGAGGCAGGCGGATCTTTGTGAGTTCGAGGCCAGCCTGGTCTACAAAGTGAGTCCAGGACAGCCAAGGATACACAGAGAAACCCTGCCTCGAAAAAACCAAAAAAAAAAAAAAAAAAAAAAAAATAATGTAGTGTCTGCTTGTTTTAGGATTACGTGTCCTTCTTACGGCAAAGACATGTTCAACTCTGGTTCCTTCTGCCTTATCACTGCCTCCTTGCCTCATTGTTCTTTTAAGTCACTTCCATCTTAACCTGATAGTGTGTTCACTCTTTGGGGCCCCATTTCAGTGTCCTGCCCACTGCTGTATCCCTGTGTACTCGGTTCTTCACAGCACTTGTGATGCCATGGTGCTTCTGAACCAAAAGCTGAAAAGGGTGGGAGCACATTGTCACATGGACAGTGAGCCCCGGCATTACTCAGCCCGGAACCTAACGGGATACTTTCTAGTGGCAGAGTTCATGAGTGGTGGAATTGCATAGCACAGCTTTTTATAATTTGAAGATCAAAGGTATGTGTTTTATATTTCAAGATAGGTTATGTTTTGTATTTCAAAACAAGCTTTAATCTTTTTCTTCTGTCTTTAGATGTTAAGGAAGAAGACAAGTCCAAGGACAGTAGCGGTGAGAAAACAGATACAAAAGGGTGAGTGATACTTCTTAGCTCTGTGAAGGTATTGCATGTGTGGGGCCGGGCAGGCACGGGCGCCTGAAATACTGGGCTAAGCCCTAGCACATCGCACTGTAAGAGACGTCCTGAGTGTGGGTCATGTGTCCTAGACTGTTACTGCCCCAGCATGTATATATTTACATATCATGGTTCTCATGATGCTCAATCTTGGTGCTTAGAAGATTTTGGTAATCTGAACACACTTGGGAGACTGAGGCTGGAGGATTGCCATGAATTGAAGTCCAGACTGAACTACACAGTGAGTTTTTAAAACGTCAGTCTGAGCTAAAGAGTCAGATTCTGTGTCAAAAGCAAGCTTGCATGCTTGACCACACACAGTTGTATGCTGATTTTTTTAAGGATAACTTGGAATCCTTAGTTGTAAAACCACTATAAAGATTAAGGCTTTCATCTCAGAAAAAACACTGAATTACTTAGTGTGACTCTCCAAGATGTGATCAGTAGCTGTGTCAGTGCCCTTGAACCAAGGCTGCTGTTTAATATTTCACAATACCTCTTTCAACAGAGCCAAGTCAGAACAACTCAGCAACCCCTGAATTTGACTCCCCAACTTTAGGATCCTCTGGAAAAGTGAGACAATACTGGGATGAGAAACCTTTGCTGTTTGAGGACTTATGGCTTCATTTTATACTGTTTTGGCATGGACTGTATTTATTTTCAAAATGGCTTGTTTTTGTTTTTCTTGGCAAGTTTTATTGTGAGTTTTTCTAATTATGAAGCAAAACTTTTTTTTGTCCACCATGCTTTGTGTGATCGTATTTAAAGTGAAGCGTTATTATGTCAAAACCAGGATCTATTAAAGAAGCAATTGGCCTTTCTGAGCTGATTTTTCCATCTTTTGTAATTATCTTTATTAAAAAATTATACTTGGATCGTCTTCTGTCTGTTTTATTATGACGGTTTGTTTCCAAGCCAGTGACTTGATGGTCTGTAGGATTGGAAGAGAACACGGGTGATTTCAGGTGAGAGGCCATCATTTTGTCTCTGTGATGCTTGCTGCCTCCAACAGGTATCTATTCCAATAGGTATAACACCATGTCATTTTGTATGGCTTACCCAGTGTCAGGTAGCCTGGGATTTCATATAAATTATCTTGAAAACTCACAAGCTATGCAGTTGTGATAAAGGAATCCTCTTTGAACTGAACCAAAGACTCAAAAATTAGAAATGGAAATTGCAAATTGAAAGAAAAGCCTGTAGTTGTGCAGTCTCTGCCGAACTGTCTCTAAGGGTTGTACTCCACATACACTGTTGACCACATGTGTGAAAGCTTGTAGGCTATAGAAACATTTCCTCAAGTTGTGTTGTCAGTGTGAAATGAACTCTGCTAGTAAAATGTGGTACTTGTCCTTTAGTTAGATCACAGCCAGGGTTTCTAATGAAAGAAAGAACACTTAACTATTCATTGAGTCTACTCATGTAGGTAATCACTGCAGCTGAATGAAATTTAAAAAGTGCTTTTACATAAGGTGACATTGTTAGCATAGAAAGCAGACAAATGGAACAGTTATGGCTCCCAGTAGGTAGAAGAGGAAAACTAGTATTTTTAGGAATTTGCAAAAGTTGGTGAACTCACCCTACTTGCTACAACCAAGTTGTTTATTCTGAGATTAGAAGAGCAGGGTGGGAGAGGCCAGCGTCATAGAGGATGTTCTACCACTGTCCTGAGGTTTGCAGACTTAGTATCTGGTTTTGTGCGTCTTGCTCTGTATTTGCCAGCAATCCATGCCCTTTATGACATTAGGAACTAAGCAGCCAGGGTGTTCCATGTGTGAAGTGTATCCCTTGGGTTCTTCATCCAGCATTATGATCTGCCCTCTGACAAGTATAGCAGAATAACCAAGTCACTACTGGTTAAATTTTGTTGTATGAATACTGGAATTATGTCTTACAATGCCACAGAGAATCTTGGGTGGATCTGGGAGGTTCTGTTTTCATATTTCTAAGCCTGTGAAACTAAAGCAGTTTCAGGACAGATGATTTGGGATAACATAAATATACTAGTACCAGTAACTTATAAAGATAGACCACAGCCCACTGTTTGGAAGAACAAAGGCTCCATTTATATAGCAATAACCATAATTTCTACAAATGTGTACAACTGATTGTGTGCATAATAAGGTTAGTATTAGTAGACAGTCGAGACAAAGGTTAAAAATTCAAAACAGCCTAGTGTGGGACGCACACCTTTAATCCCAGCACTAAGGAGGCAGAGGCAACTGAATCGCTGTGAGTCCAAGGCTAGCCTGGTCTACAAAGTGAGTTCAGGACAACCAGGGATACACAGAGAAACCCTGTCTTGAAAAACATACATACTTAAAATAAGGAAATACTGAGAGCCAAGTGAGGGAAGGATAAGTGCATCTTGTTCATCAAGTGAAATTTAAGTAGAAAAAAAACGTAAAAGTCATGGAAATTTTTCAAAAGTGAAGGCAAAGCTTGATACCAACCCCAATGTAAGTTATGTACTTAACAGATGTTCTCTAGGCCAGCGAAAACAAGTTAAATAAGGTGTGAGGAACATGAAGACTGTGACTGTTCCAGTTCAAAAAAAAAAAAAAAAAAGCTTTAAAAGTTAAGTTGTTAGGGTTTGGGGCTTTTTTTCATTTGTTTGGATTTTTGTTTGTTTGTTTTGGCAAGAAGCTAGAGAGAATTCAATGGCTGGGAGTATTTGCTGCCCTTACAGAGGATCCGTGTTTAATTCCAAGTACCCACATGACTGATCACAGCCATCTGAATACTTGAGCCCTTTGCTAACCTCCGAGTACCAGGCACACACACAAGTGCAGAACGCCCATACATGTAAAACTAAAAGTAGCTTCAAAAATTGGCAAGAGTTCAATGAAACCCACGAAGGTAGTGTCTTAGGGTTTTATTGCTGTGAAGAGACACCATGACCAAGACAACTCTTATAAATTAATTTGTCCTGGCTTACTGTTTTGTAGATTCAGTCCATTATCATGGTTCAGTCCATCCCATCCTGCAAGCATGGAAGTGTCCAGGCAGACATGGTGCTGGAGGAGCCAAGAGTTCTACATCTTGATCTGCACAGTAGAAGGGGACTGTGTTATACACTGGGCAAAACTTGAACATAGGAGACCTCAGAACTGCCCCCACAATGACACACATCCTCTAACAAGGCACCTCCTAATAGTACCCCTCCCTGTGGGCTACATGTCTATGAAGCCATACCTATTCAAATCACCACATTCCACTCACTGACCCCCATAGGATTGTCACCATAATATAATGCTAAATGCATTTAGTCCAACTTCAAAAGTCCCCATAGTCTATCACAGCCTCAACAATGTTTAAAATTCCAAAGTTCAAAGTCTCTTCTAAGATTCATAGAATCTTTTAACTGTAAAATCAAAACAAAAATAAATAAATGAAAACATCACATACTACCAGTATTGCATAGGACCTACATTACTGTTCCAAAATGAAGGAAAGGCAGGACAGTGAGGAAATACTGGACCAAGTGAAGACCAAAAACCAGCTGGGCAAACTCCAAACTCTACATCTCCATTTCTGATGTCAATGTGTTCTCAAGGTCTGCAGCTCCTTTCAGCTTTGTTGACTGCAACACACTTTTTTCTTTTGGAGCTGCTTCCACTCCTTGTTAGCAGCTTCCCTTGGAGAGTATCCCACAGCTCTGGAATCCCTAGCCTTTTGGGGTACCCCTGCCACACAAACCTGGCCTTGGCAGCTTCCCTTAGTTGCAGAGGGAGATTCCATTACCCCTTCTATCCTTGATTCTAAAGCCAGGACCACATGACTGAAGCTGCCAAGTTCTGTCTGCTGGGGCTGGAACATGTTCCTTGTTCAATTACATCCTTTGAACTTTGGGTTTTCAATGGCTTCCTTCACTGCCTAGCCTGGCTATCCTGGAACTTGCTTTACAGACCAGGCTGGCCTTGAACTCAGAGATCTGCTTGTTTCTCTCTCCTGAGTATTGGAGTTAAAGGCTTGTACCACCATACCGGGACCAAAGCTTTTCTTTAATTCCTTTTCACAAGTTGGAAGCCTAAATGGATAGGATCTTGCCCCGAGGTCACCACTCCCTTAATTCCATTTAATATTTTTAATCTGTTTATCTTCCACTTTCTGGTGTCCCTTAAATCCTTGAACTTTTTTTTTTTTTTTGGTTTTTCAAGACATGGTTTCTCTGTGTAGCCCTGGGTGTCCTGGACTCACTTTGTAGACCAGGCTGGCCTTGAACTTGCAGAGATTCACCTGCCTCTACCTCCCAAGTGCTGGGACTAAAGGTGTGTGCCACTATGCCCGGCAATTACAGACAGTTCTGAATGGCCATGTGGGTGCTAGGATTTGAACTCAGGTCATTTGGAAGAGCAGCCAGTGCTCTTAACTTCTGAGCCATCTCTCCAGCCCTTGAACCATATATTTTGTGATTTTTCTTGGTCAGCTTGCTCCATTTCATCAAAATGTTCTTCATAAGAGTGAAGCACAGGACAGAATCTATGCTAGGCTGTTCTGAGGTTTCTTTTGCCAATGCAATTAATCTAAATCTTTTCACCTTAGCCCCAGGCAGACTCTTTAGACAAGGGTAAAAAGCAGCCATATTTTTATTTATTTATTTTAATATTTTTTACTTCAGGTTACATCTCTATTACAGTGTCTTCTTTCCACCCCTCCCTGTCCCACTCTCCCACCCTCTACCCCTATCCCTTCCATCCCACTTCTCTGGAGTGGAATGTTCCTACATAACAGTCCCCTGCCCCAATTCAGCAGTCATATGAGGGCCAAGAGCCTCCTCATACACTGGGGTCCTATAAGGCAGCACCCCTAGGGCAAAGTGTCTCATTGACAGGAAACAAAGTCTGTTTCTGTTCCCTTTGGTGCATTGGTTGTAGTATAGTTATCCTGTACTGTATGGCTAAAATCTGATTAAAAGTGAACAGATGCCATGTGCATCCTTCTGAGTCTGGGTTAGTTCACTCAGGATGAGCTCCTCCTGAGTGAAACAATCCATCCATTTGGCTGCAAATTGGATGATTTTGTTGTTTCTGATGGCTGAGTAGTATTCTATTGTGTAGATGTGTCACAGGTTTTTTTTTATCCATTCCTCGGTTGAGAGACAACTGGGTTGTTTCCAGTTTCTACCTATTATGAATAAGGCTGCTATGAACATAGATGAGGAAACTTCCTTGTGGTTTGGTGAGGAATCATTTGGATGTATAGCCAGAAGTGGTATGGCTGGGTCTTGAGGTAGAGCTATTCCAAGTTTCCTAAGATATCATCAGACTGATTTCCATAGTGGTTGTACAAGCTTGCCCTCCGAAGAGCAATGGAGGAATGTTCCCCTTTCTTCACACCCTCGCCAGCATGTGCTGTCATTTGAGCTTTTGATATTAGCCATTCTGACAGGTGTGAGATGGAATCTCAGAGTCCTCTTGAGTTGCATTTCTCTGATAATTAAAGATGCTGTACATTTCAAATGTCTCTCAGCCATTAGGGATTCCTCCTTTGTGAATTCTCTATTTAGCTCTGTTCCCCGTTTTTTGATTTGGATTATTTGGTTTCTTGGCATTTAATTTCTTGAGCTCTTTGTAAATTTTGGATATTAGCCCTGTGCCAGATATCGGGTTGGTGAAGATTTTTTCCCAATCTGTAGTTGCCGTTTTGTTTGAATGACAGTGTCTTTTGCCTTACAGAAGCTTTTTAGTTTCATGAGGTCCCATTTATTGATTGTTGGTCTTAGAGCCTGAGTTGTTGGTGTTCTGTTCAGGAAGTTGTCACCTGTGCCAATGAGTTTGAGGCTTTTCCCCACTTTCTCTTCTAGTAGATTTAGTATGTCTGGCCTTATGTTAAGGTCTTTGATCCACTTGGACTTAAATTTTGTATAAGGTGATAAGTATGGGTCTAATTTCATTCTTTTACATGTCAAAATCCAGTTAGACCAGCACCATTTGTTAAAGATACTGTCCTTTTTCCATTGTATGGTTTTGGCTTCTTTGTCAAAAATTAAGTGACCATAGATGTGTGGGTTCATTTCTGGGTCTTCAATTCGATTCCATTGATCCACTGGTCTGTTTCTGTACCAGTACCATGCTGATTTTATTACTATTGCTCTGTAGTACAGCTTGATATATGGGATGGTGATACCTCCAGATTTTTTTTTTTTTACTGTACATGATTGATTTAGCAATTCTGCATTTTTTGTTATTCTATATGAAGTTGAGAATTGCTTTTTCCAGGTCTATAAAGAATTGTGGTATTTTGATAGGAATTGCATTGAATCTGTATATTGTTTTTGGTAGAATGGCCATTTTTATTATGTTGATAATACATATCCATGAGCATGGGAGATCTTTCCATCTTCTGATGGCCTCTTCAATTTTTCTTCAAGGACTTGAAGTTCTTGTCATACAGGTCTTTCACTTGCTTGGTTAGAGTTACCCCCCAGGTATTTTATATTGTTTGTGGCTATTGTGAAGAGGGTTGTTTCCCTAATTTCTTTCTCAGCTCATTTATTTTTTGTATAAAGAAAGGCTTCTGATTTTTTTTAATTAATTTTGTATCCAGCCACCTTGCGGAAGGTGTTTATCAGCTGTAAGAGTTCTCTGGTAAAATTTCTTATCATATCGTCTGCAAATAGGAATAATTTGACTTCTTTGTTTCCAATTTGTATCCCCTATTAACTTTGTATCCAGCCACCTTGCTGAAGGTGTTTATCAGCTGTAAGAGTTTTCTGGTAGAATTTCTTATCATATCGTCTGCAAATAGGAATAATTTGACTTCTTTGTTTCCAATTTGTATCCCCTATTAACTTTGTATCCAGCCACCTTACTGAAGGTGTTTATCAGCTGTAAGAGTTCTCTGGTAGAATTTTTTATCATATCGTCTGCAAATAGGAATAATTTGACTTCTTAGTTTCCAATTTGTATCTCCTTGATCTCCTTTAGCTGTCTTATTGCTCGAGCAAGAACTTCAAGTACTATGTAAAAGAGATATGGTGAAAGTGGACATCCTTGTCTTGTCCCTGAGTTTAGCGGAAATGCTTCAAGTTTCTCTCCATTTAATTTGATGTTGGCTACAGGCTTGCTGTATATCACCTTTATTATTTCTAGGTATGGTCCTTGTATGCCTGTTCTCTCCAGAACTTTTAGCATGAAGGAGTGTTGGATTTTGTCAAATGCTTTTTCAGCATGTAGCGAGATGATCACATGGGTTTCTTTTTCTTTCAGCTTGTTTATATGGTGAATTACATTGATGGATTTTCCTATGTTGAACCATCCTTCCATTCCTGGGATGAAGGCTACTTGATCATAGTGTATGCTACTTTTGATGTGTACTTGGATTCGGTTTGCCAGTATTTTATTAAGTATTTTTGCATCTATGTTCATGAGGGAGATTGGTCTGAAGTTCTCTTTCTTTGTTGGGTCTTTGTATGGTTTAGGAATCAGTGTGACTGTGACCTCATAGAATGACTTTGGCAGTGTTCCCTCTGATTCTATTTTGTGAAAGACTTTGAAGAGTATTGGTATTAGCTCTTCTTTGAAGGTCTGGTAGAATTCTGTGCTGAAACCATCTGGCCCTGGGCTTTTTTTGGTTGGGAGATTTTTAATGAACTGTTTCTATTTCCTTAGGGGTTATAGGGCTATTTAATATCTTAATTTAATCTTGATAGAACTTTGGTAGGTGGAATCTATCAAGAAAATTGTCCATTTCGCTTAGGTTTTCAAATTTGGTGGAGTACAGATTTTTAACGTAGGACCTAAAGATTCTCTGAATTTCCTCAATATCTGTTGTTATTCTGCCTTTTTGTTTCTGATTTTGTTGGTTTGGGGTTTTTCCCTCTGCCTTTTAGTTAATTTGTCTAAGCGTTTGTCTATTTTGTTGATTTTCTTAAAGAACCAACTCTTGGTTTCATTGATTCTTTGTATTGTTCTTTTTGTTTCTAAGTTGTTGATTTCAGCCCTAAGTTTGATGATTTCCTGTCTTCTGCTCCTCTTGGGAGTTTTTGCTTCTTTTTTCCTAGTTCTTCTAATTATGCTGTTAATTCGCTAATATGCATTGTCACTATTTTCTTTTTGAAGGCACTTAATGGTATAAACTTTCCTCATAGCACAGCTTTCATTGTGTCTCATAGTTTTGGGTATGTTGTGCCTTCATTTTCATTGAATTTTAAGAAGTCTTTGATTTCCTTCTTTATTTCTTCCCTGACCCATTAGTCATCCAGCAAAGAGTTGTTCAGTTTCCAGGAGTGTGTTGGCTTTCTGTTATTTCTGTTGTTGTTGAAGTCCAGCTTTATTCCATGGTGGTCTGATAAGATACAAGGGGTTATTTCAATTTTCTTGTAGGTGTTGAGGCTTGCTTTGTGTCCGACTATATGGTCGATTTTACAGCCACATTTTTAACTGAAATACCACAAGAACAATTTCTAGGCAACATACTAAAATTCCCTGAAATCTCTTGAGCCAAGCCCACACAATATAAATCACCCTCAGCATCACTGTCTTTAATGTTCTTACTAGTTTGGCCCATTAAGAAGCGTTTAAAGCATTTACAGCTTCCTAACACAAAGTCCCAAAATCCAAATTCCTCAAAACAAAAACAGTCAGTCCTATCACAGCAGTACCCCAGCCCCTGATACCAACTTCTGTCTTACTTAGGGTTTCCATTGCTGTGAAGAGAAACCATGACCACAGCAACTCTTATAAAGGAAAACATTTAATTGGGGCTTGCTTACAGTTTCAGAAGTTTAGGCAAATATCACAATGGTGGGAAACATTGCAGCCTGCATGGGGCCATCTCACAAGGATCTGAGAGTTCTACATCTTGATCAGCAGGGAGCAGAAGGAGACTGTGTTCCACACTGGGTGGAGTTTGAGCATAGGAGACCTCAAAGCCCACCCCTCCACACAGGGTCACATTTCTTCCAACAAGGCCACACCTCCTAATAGTGCCACTTCTCATGGGCCAAGCATTCAAACACACGTGTCTATGGAGGTCATATCTATTCAAACCACCACAAGTAGATTAATTGTCAATATTACTAATAGTATTCAGCACTTCACTGGGAGAATAATGGGCATTTTGCATACAATTGATTCAGAAGACTTTGTCATTAAATTTTGACAAAACAATTTTCTGTAAGGAACAATTAAATGACAGGTGTGAAGGAACACTGAATGCAGCCTTGACATACAAGGTCATGAAATATTGTCAAGCTCATGTCAGAAACTGGAAAGAAGGAAGATGTGTCCATACCTTTAATCCCAGCATACAGGAGACAGAGACAGATAGATCTCTGAGGTTGAGGCCTGTCCTTTAGAACCTGCCCACTCATACAGTTCAGGAGTGCTGGTATGGTAATGGGTTAGTTTCTTTTCTTTTTATACGGCTAAAAACCTGATTGCCAAGACCAAGGATTGTCTGGGAGAGTCATGTGGAAAATCACAATCAGCAACATCACTGCCTCAAAAATGACATGTAAAGATGAAGACTTCAGCTTGGAAATCCAGTCACTTAGGAAGATGTCACTGCTTTGCCCTTAGTATTTCTCATGCTGTTTAAAACCAGAATTGAGGCTCTACAAAATAAGCTGGTAACTTACCTGTCCTAGCAAAGCTACCAGAAGTGTCCCAGCAGCTAGTCTCTCTGAAATTGTTTTTATATTTATGTGAGTGTGTGTGTGTGTGTGTGTGTGTGTGTGTGTGTAGACATTGGCATGTGTGGGCACATGCCTGCACAGGTATGCATTCACATGTGTGCTGGTGCTTGTGAAGACAAGAAGTTGACATTGAGTTTCTTGCTTTCCATGATCATTCTCCACCTTAGATAATGAGACAGGCTCTCACTCTAATCCAGAGCTCAGTGATTGGGCTGTACCTAGCCAGTTTGCCTAGGTAAACTCTTCTTCCCAAGTGTAAGCTAAGTTACACACACACACACACACACACACACACACACACACACACACACACA
>CAJQZJ010004824.1:5736332-5749967 GCA_907164525.1 Lophiomys imhausi
AGACTTTTGAGGAAACTGCTATTGAAGAAGTCTGCAAGGCTGGATCATCTGGGCCACTCGTCTTCTTTGGTGTCTGATCTGTTTTCTGCTGAGGTTTCCGTTGTCCAGTTGTCCCTGGATTCCTTGAATGGATGCTTTAAATCTCCTGGAAAGATAAGAACAGAGCCCTGCCCTAATCCTAACTCTGGGACAATTACCTTTTTTTGGGGGGGTCAGGTAATATTTTTCCTGGAGCAAATTTGGTTTTTTGACAATATATAAAGTATTACCTTTCAATCCGGATTAAAGAAGAAATTATTTTGATATTTTGGAGCTAAACAAACCTTTAGTGTATATATTTTGAGATCTCAAAGGACAATTTGTTTGAATTGCAGCCTGCCTTTTGTAATATAATCTGTTTCTTATATGCATTTCTACTTTCAGAATGAAATAGATTTCACAATATTCTTTTGACTTTTTTATATGTATGCTTTGCCTATATGTATGTGTGTGCCTGGTGCCCTTGGAAGCCAGAATATACATGGTTATGAGTTCTGGAAACCAAACCTGAGTCTTCTGGAAGAGCAGTAAGTGTTCTTTGCTGCTGAATATCTCTCCAGAAGTGAATATAAACAAATAAGTAGCTTGTTTGTTTGAATCTGGGTTTCTCTGTGTATCCCTTACTGTCCTAGATTCACTTTGTAGACCAAGCTATCCTTGAATTCCAGAAATCCACCTCCTCTGCCTCCCAAGTGATGGGATTAAAGACATGAGTCACCACCATGGCCACAAGTAGCATTTTTTAAATTGTTGTTGAGACAGAGTCTTGCTGTGTAGTTCAGGTTTGCCTAGATTCTCTTGCCTCAGTCTTCCAAGTACCTAGTTTAAAATGTCAAAACAACCCACTGTGGAAATATTGTTAACCTTCATATTAGCAACAGTTTCTAGCTTCCTTGTAATAAAAGAAAACTACAGGTCATAAAAATTCCACTGAGAAGCAAATTGGGGAATCCTCCATATATTTTTATTAATATAGATAAATATATATTTATATACATAAGTATAACATATCAAAATATAGTACATATAAACATATATATAATTATTTTTTAACCAGAATCTGAAATTGTCACCAGAAAGCATGCTCACTCCACTATCTGATGTTTCTCATTTCCCTTATTAATTCTCTCTTATCCATGTCTCCCAAATATCTAGGCCTCCAAGAGTTTTTAATTCTATGTGACTGAGAAGGGTGGTGTGGATTCCCAGTGGATTCATGGAACTTCACCTGGGGGGGAGGGAACTCTTTTCTGTTCTGAGATAGCTGGGGATGAAGCTTGGTTAGGAGAGTTCATGCCTAGCATGCATAAAAGGCTTAGGTTGAATAATCCCCAGCACTCGATAAAATCATGTATGCTGTGCACACTTAAAATGCCAGCCAGCACACAAGAAGTGAAGGTAGGATCAAGAGTCAAAGGTCATTCTTGGCTCTACAGCCATTGTGATGGACCTAGAAGCAGCTGTGCAAAGTCCCAATGAGGAACTGCCTAGATTAGGTTGGCCGGTGGACATGCCTGAGAGAAATGTTTTTCTTAAGGATTCATTGAGGTGGGAAGACACAGCCCACTGTGGGCAACACCATAGCCTGGGTGTGGGTCCTAGACTATTTCAAGAGTAGAGAAAGTTTGTAAAATTCCAAGCATGTTTGCATTCATTGTTTCATGCTGGGGGTGTGATGGGACCAGAGGCTTCACGTTCCTACTGCCTTGACTTCCCTGAAAGTCAAGCAATGAACCTGGAATTGTAAGGTAATTTTTTTTTCTCTCTCAAATTACTTGGTGTCTGGGTATTTTATCATGGCAAGTGAAATGGGACCAGGACAATGACTTTGAAGCCACCCTGCTCTACTTGAGACCCTGTGTCAACAAATCAAACAGAAACTATTTTTTAAAGGAAAAAAATAAGTTTCAAATGATCTAAAAGGATGAAACTGAAAGGTTTAAAATCATCAAAAACATACAAATGAGCCTGCAAGTCAGTTACATATAGAAAGGAATGGGATATGGGGAATGGTTGAGCAAGTAGTCCACATACTGCCTGTTTCCCCATCTGTGCCCTCCTACACACCAAGGGGAGGAGGGTCCCTCCCTGAAGCACAAGAAAGCAGGTCTGGGAAACCTACCAACAATCCATGATGGAACCTGGAAAAGGCGACTAATGTTTTGATTCAGCGAATATTTGAAATGATTTCATCCCAAAGAAAACTATCCCAATTAAAGTGCCAAGCATTCGAAATTCACAAACAGAGAACAGATGAGACATGTGTTCAGTTCAAAACCGGCTTGGGAGTAACTCTCCTGAAATTGAGTGAGGACACATTTAAGCAATATAATTCATCCCAGAGCACTGGAGAGGTTTTTAAGAATAGACAAAGGGGTATTATACACACATTTGATTATCCCTCGAGCATATGCAAGCACCAAATGCAATAAATATGACTGCTGTTTAGCCCTGAAGTTTCCACATGCTTTTTCAAATCACTGAACTACTGATTGCATAAGACACTTAAACAGTTTTTAGATATATGTGGCTGGTAGTGTTTTAGTACAAAGATTTTAAAATAATTAACCAATGGGTGAAAAAGAATCTCCTTCCCTGCTTCAATGCTTTAAAAAAAAAAAAAATCTGCTTCCTGATTTAGAGAATGAATCTGGGGCCAAGATTTACTCTCTTTGAAAAGAAGCTCCCTAGAGGTTTTCATGCCTTACTCCTCTTAGGAAAATGAAGGTTATTGCATTTTGGGGGAAAAAAAGGCCTCTGATAAATTTTCACAATAATTATGCATTGAATAAAAAATGTTTGGGGATGTAAAAATAAGACCATAGTTTAGAAGAAAAATGGCATCAGAGTGGCTACATTTTAGCCAATATTCGATTCAAGTGTAACAAAAACTTTCATCAGTTCCAAAAACATGCTTCCACATGTTTTTAACCAGAATACTGATGGTGGGGTCCAAATTGTGACATTTTACAGCTAATACTGTCATCGGTATTTTGTATGTAGTGTTTTTATTGTTGCGGTTGTGTTTTGTTTCAACAAGTGGTACTTCCCACATCTTGAACATGTTGTTTTAGCAACAGTTCTCACATTCAAAATAGATTCTCACAGACTTTACCCAACAAATATGTATTGAGTAGTTGCAATGTCGAAAACACTATGAAAATTTCACTGGAATTAGACTTTTGTATTGGATAATTTGTATGTTAATTTTATTGACTGATATCCAGAATTACATTTTCAATGTGATGCTATTTATTCTGTTCTTCACTGTCTATAACAGTTATAGCTTCACTCATCAACTTGATGAGATCTAGAATCACATGGAAGACAGACCTCTGGGCATGTCTGTGGGGTTCTCTTCATTAGGCTAATGGAGATGGAAAGACGCGCCCACTGTAATGGCACCACTCCCTGGCCTATGATACTGTACTGAATACAATGGAGAAAGGAAAGGAGACTGAGCACAAGCAATCATCTTCTTCCTGTTTGTGAGTACAATGTTACCAGCTGCTTCCGGGTCCTGCCACCATAATTTCCTCAGTATGTGGGACTGTACTCTGGAACCATGAGCCAAAATAAACCCTTCTTTCTTTAAGTTCTTTTATCAGGGTATTTTATCACAGTAATGGAAAAGAAACTAAGACACTATTCTACATAATTGAAAATGTACCTCTGTAGACCCAATCCTTAAAGAGGATTGATAAAATATGCATGTTATACAACCAATAAAATAACAAATGATGAATCCTACTTTAAAATGTGGCATAGGGGCTGGAGAGATGGCTCAGCGGTTAAGAGCACTGGCTGTTCTTCCAAAGGACCCAGGTTCAAATCCCAGCACCCACATGACAGTTCATAGCTGTCTGTAATTGTCAGGTGTGGTGGCGCGCACCTTTAATCTCAGCACTCGTGAGGCAGAGGCAGGTGGATCTCTATGAGTTCAAGGCCAGCCTGGTTTACAAAGCAAGTCCAGGACAGCAGGGGCTACACAGAGAAACCCTGTCTCAAGAAAAACCAAAAAAAAAAAAAGTGGGATAGCATTAAGTGTTAAACTGGAAATGTACAGACACAGGGTATGCAAGCATGTTTATAACTATCTAAAGTATTATGATAGAGGACATTGTTGGTCCCCATTTCCCCACCCCACTATCCCATTGCATAGACATACAGTGCTTTGAAATGTTCTACATCAGCAGTTAGGTCATCATTTTTTACCTTGGGATTAGTCATGTGAATTGGTATGATCAATAAAAGAAAAGAAAAGTGCTGATGCTCTTGTTTCAAGAGTTAAGCATGTTTCTACTTTCTCTCTACTGTCTCCACAAGTCATTAGACAGACCTGCCTGGGATAGTCCCCAGAAACTAGAAGATGGGATTTAGACACTGGAGGGTTGGTTTTGGGATTTTTTGTTTGTTTATTTGTTTGCCTCAGCTAAAGTACTTACATAAATCCAGCCTAAAGCAGAGCTCCCAGTCGGTGGATAGCTTGAGGACAGCCGAGCCTAGCAGCATTAATTTATCAAGGATGCCACAACTAAGCACTGCATTTAGATGAATTAATCAACAGGAATTACTTCCTCACTCTTCTGGAGGCCAGAAGCCTGAGATCAAAATATAAGCAGATTCAGTTCTTTCAGAGACCTGTTCTCTTGGCTGCAGATGTCTGGCCTTCTCTTCACACAGGAATCTCCCTTTATGCATGTCTGTATCCAAATGTTGTCTCCTTTCCAGGATAATGGCTGTATTATGACCACCATAATAACTTCATTTAACCTAAAGACCTCTTTAAAGATCTCATTTCCAAATATAGTCACATTACAAAACAATGCCTAACAAGTAATATAAAAAGTTGTTCCCACCCTTGACCAAGAAGCTGTTTGCAATTGGTACATGCTAGAAGAGGGAAATTTTGTTTTCTTCAGTGGAGTGTCACTGGGAATATCAACCACACTCCAGGGCAGGCCCCATGTCATGAGTGGTTAGCCAACACAGCTAAACTCTAGGCTGGAGAGATGACTCAGTGCTTAAGAGTAGTATTTGTCCTTCCAGGGGTCCTGAGTTCAATTCCCAGCAATCACATGATGGCTCACAACTGAACTCCATATTTTCCTGTGCACTTTTTTTTTTTTTTTTTTTTTTTTACGAAAAAGAGAAAAAAAAAACCATAAAATTGCGGGAGCGAAGATGGTGGCGACCTACACTGACGCATTCTGAACGCGGGGAAAAAAGAGCCATAAAAAACACAGAGATATTGGGCACTGTGCAAAAACCGGAGGGGCTAGACCCCCCCCGGAACACTCACAGCTCCCAAGGGACTGTTAAAAGTCCCAGGGCAAGGCTCTCCCCATCTCTCACAGACACGGAGGCCACTAAACGCGGGATTCGGGAACTCCCATTTGGTGAGGCGCCTGGTAAGATCGATCCCAACTTACAGCAGGCAGAATCAGGGTCCATTTGGCCACAGATCGCTGTCCTATTGGACTCCCCACACATCAGGTTGAACTTATACCCACTTAGAAAAGGTTGCGAGATAGTGGAAGCCTTAGCAAGGAACAAACAGGGGGCTCAGCGGGTGGTCCGCAGCTGCTCGTGAAGCAGGAGGGCGGGAGGTTCCGAGAGAGCGCGGGAAGCTGGGAACACAAAAGCAGGCGGGAGGGGCCAAGTCTCGCACACACACTATAGCGCAGCTGGGGAGAGAGTACGGCGGGCAGGGTCAAATCCCCGCCAGTCCACGGCAGGTCATCTGGGGAGAGAGACAGGCATGGGTGGGGCCAGGGGTCCGTGCACCCACGGCGGAGCTGCTGGGACGAGAGGTGCACTCAGGCAGCCGGAGGATCCAGGGCTTGGGGTACCCACGGGACCCGTGGCGGCGCAGACAAGAAGGGAATTAGGCACAGGGTCCAGCCCTGTGGCGAGAAGACTAGAGAGAAACCAGAAATCAGGACCATAGCTGTATCCTGGAAAATCCAGACATATTAGGTATGGAGCCAGACCCTGTCAGCCTCCGGGACGACAAACAAAGCCCACAGAATCTGTGCCTGGGCAAACAGGCCCATACCATCAGAACCATTACAGGCTGATAACTCAAAGTGCAACATAGAGAAGTCTGAATTGGGAGCAGTGAAACAATCCTGGTCCATTATTCACAACCTGGGAATAGGCTGCACCAGATCACAGTGCCTCTGGCCATTAAAACCACAGTGACCTTGAAATCCCCCTGTAAGCAACGACAGATAGCCAAGTAACTTGTCCCCTGCACCAAATCATCCACTGTGGTTCCAAGCACAGAAAACAGACAGCTAAATGCATCCAATGGCGAAAGGTCAAAAAAAAAAAAAAATAGAAATCAAGGAATTATGACTCCAACAAAGCAGAACCACCCTAGCTCATCCAATTTGGATGACCACACACCAACAGAAACACATGAAAACATTGACAATTCTGCAGTATGGAAAGTGATAGAGTCCCTGCAAGAAGAACTTAAATCTATGAAGGAATTCAAAGAAACCACAATTCTACAAATCAAAACAAGGAACAACACCATTAAAGAGCTCCAAGCCAAGGTGACAGAGCTTGAACAGGAAAAGGAAAAAGCCATGAAAGATTTTCATACAAAAACAAGCAAGCTGGAGAAGGAAATGTACAAAACGAACAAAACCATACAAGACATGAAAATAGAAATAGAAACAATAAAGAAAACACAGTCAGAGTTAAAAGAGGAAGTGGAGAACCAAGGGAAGAGAACAGGAACTACGGATGTGAGTATCAACAATAGGATGCAAGAGATGGAAGACAGGATCTCAGGCATGGAAGATTCAGTGGAAGAAATCAGTACAACACCCAAAGAAAATGAGAAGGCTAAAAAATCTCTCACCCACAACATCCAAGAAATCAAGGACTCAATGAAAAGATGGAGCCTAAGAATTATAGGTATAGAGGAAAGAGAGGACTCCCGACTCCAAGGTCCAGGAAATATCTTCAACAAAATCATAGAGGAAAACTTCCCAAACCTGGAAAAAAGAGATGCCAATAAAAATACAAGAGGCATACAGAACACCAAACAGATTAGACCAGAAAAGAAACTCCTCTCGCCACATAATAATTGAAACACCAAATGTACAGAACAAAGAAAGAATATTAAAAGCTGTAAGAGAAAAAGGTCAAGTCACATACAATGGCAGACCCATCAGAATTACACCTGACTTCTCCCCAGAAACGATAAAAGCTAGAAGGGCCTGGTCAGATATACTACAAGTCCTAAGAGATCATAGATGCCCAGCCAGAATACTTTACCCAGCAAAACTCTCTATCAACATAGATGGAGAAAACAAGATATTCCATGACAAAATTAAATTTAAACAATATCTACCCACAAACCCAGCCCTACAGAAAATCCTAGAAGGAAAATCCCAACCCAGAGAAGAAAACTCCACCCAAGAAAACAAAGGGAATAGAAAACCCATCAGCAACTAAACCAAAAGAGAAACAGGACCATCACCTATACCAAACTAATGGGAAATAACAACCCCAGGTCACTAATATCCATCAACATCAATGGACTCAACTCCCCAATAAAAAGACATAGGTTTACAGAGTGGATCCACAAGCAAGACCCTTCCTTATGCTGTATACAAGAGACACATCTAACTACAAAAGATAGACACTGCCTCAGAGTAAAGGGCTGGGAAAAGGTTTTCCAAGCAAATGGACCCAGGAAGCAAGGTGGAGTAGCCATCCTAATATCAAACAAAACAGACTTCCAACTGAAGTTAATGAAGAAAGACAAAGAAGGGCACTATATACTCATTAAAGGGAATATTCATCAAGAGGAAATTTCAATACTGAACATCTATGCCCCAAATACAAAGGCACCTACTTTCGTAAAAGAAACACTTCTAAAACTTAAAGCGCACGTCGATCACAACACATTAGTAGTGGGAGACTTCAACACCCCACTCACAACAAAGGACAGATCATCAAGACAGAAGACAAACAGAGAAATATTGAGTCTAACAGAGATCATGAAACAAATGGACCTAACAGATATCTACAGAACGTTTCACCCAAACACAAAGGAATACACCTTTTTCTCAGCACCCCACGGAACCTTCTCCAAAATCGACCACATAATTGGCCACAAAGATAGTCTCAGTAGATACAAGAAAATTGAAATAACACCTTGTATCTTATCAGACCACCACGGAATAAAGCTGGTCTTCAACAGTAAAAGAATCAACAGAAAGCCTACACACACATGGAAATTGAACAGCTCCTTACTGGATGACCACTGGGTCAGGGAAGAAATAAGGAAGGAAATCAAAGACTTCTTAAAATCCAACGACAATGAAGACACAACGTACCCAAACCTATGGGATACATTGAAAGCTGTGCTACGAGGAAAGTTCATAGCACTAAGTGCTTTCAAAAAGAAAATTGTGACAGCTCATATTAGTGAACTAACAGCTAAGCTGGGTGAATTGGAAAAAAAAAACAAACACTCCCAAGAAGAGCAGAAGACAGGAAATCATCAAACTTAGAGCTGAAATCAACAACTTAGAATCAAAAAGAACTATACAAAGAATCAATGAAACCAAGAGTTGGTTCTTTGAGAAAATCAACAAAATAGACAGACCCCTAGCCAAATTAACTAAAAGGCAAAGGGAAAGAACACAAATCAACAAAATCAGAAATGAAAAGGGAGAAATAACAACAGACATTGAGGAGATCCAGAAAATATTCGGACATTACTTTAAAAATCTATATTCCACTAAATTTGAAAACCTAAGCGAAATGGACAATTTCCTCGATAAATTCCACCTACCAAAACTAAATCAAAATCAGATTAACAGCTTAAACAGCCCAATAACACCTAAGGAAATAGAAACAGTCATTAATAATCTCCCAACCAAAAAAAGCCCAGGGCCAGATGGCTTTAGCACGGAATTCTACCGGACCTTCCAAGAGGAACTAACACCATTACTTTTCAAACTCTTCCACCACATAGAAACAGAAAGATCACTGCCAAACTCATTCTATGAGGCCACTGTCATTCTGATTCCTAAACCACACAAAGACCCAACAAAGAAAGAGAACTTCAGACCAATCTCCCTCATGAACATTGATGCAAAAATACTTAATAAAATACTAGCAAACCGAATTCAAGAACACATCAAAAGTATCATACACCATGATCAAGTAGGCTTCATCCCTGGAATGCAGGGATGGTTCAATATACGAAAGTCTATCAATGTAATTCACCACATAAACAAGATGAAAGAAAAAAACCACATGATAATCTCGCTAGATGCAGAAAAAGCATTTGACAAAATCCAACACCCCTTCATGCTAAAAGTTCTGGAGAGAACGGGCATACAAGGACCATACCTAGAAATAATAAAGGCAATATACAGCAAGCCAGTAGCCAACATCAAATTAAATGGAGAGAAGCTTGAAGCATTTCCTCTAAACTCAGGGACAAGACAAGGATGTCCACTTTCACCATATCTCTTCAATATAGTACTTGAAGTCCTTGCTAGAGCAATAAGACAACTAAAGGAGATCAAAGGGATAAAAATTGGAAATGAAGAAGTCAAATTATCCCTATTCGCAGATGATATGTTAGTATACATAAGCGACCCCAAAAATTCCACCAAAGAACTCTTACAGCTGATAAACAACTTCAGCAAGGTGGCTGGATACAAAATTAACTCAAAAAAATCAGAAGCCCTTCTTTATACAACAAACAAATATACCGAAAAAGAAATAAGGGAAACAACCCCCTTCACAATAGCCACAAACAACATAAAATACCTGGGGGTAACTCTAACCAAGCATGTAAAGGACCTATATAACAAGAACTTCAAGCCCCTGAAGAAAGAAATGGAAGAGGCCTTTAGAAGATGGAAAGATCTCCCATGCTCATGGATAGGTAAGATCAACATAATAAAAATGGCTATCCTACCAAAAGCAATATATAGATTTAATGCAATTCCTATCAGCAAGGTGGCTGGATACAAAATTAACTCAAAAAAATCAGAAGCCCTTCTTTATACAACAAACAAATATACCGAAAAAGAAATAAGGGAAACAACCCCCTTCACAATAGCCACAAACAACATAAAATACCTGGGGGTAACTCTAACCAAGCATGTAAAGGACCTATATAACAAGAACTTCAAGCCCCTGAAGAAAGAAATGGAAGAGGCCTTTAGAAGATGGAAAGATCTCCCATGCTCATGGATAGGTAGGATCAACATAATAAAAATGGCTATCCTACCAAAAGCAATATATAGATTTAATGCAATTCCTATCAAAATACCAACACAATTCTTTATAGACCTGGAAAAAGCTAGTCTCAACTTCATATGGAACAACAAAAAGCCCAGAATAGCTAAATCAATCCTGTCCAATGAAAAAACATCTGGAGGTATCACCATCCCAGACTTCAAGCTGTACTACAGAGTAACAGTAATAAAAACAGCATGGTACTGGTATAGAAACAGACCAGTGGATCAATGGAATCGAATTGAAGACCCAAACATGGATCCACACACCTATGGCCAACTAATCTTTGACAAAGAAGCCAAAAACGCACAATGGAAGGACAGCATCTTCAACAAATGGTGCTGGTCCAACTGGATGTCCACTTGCAAAAGAATGAAATTAGACCCATACCTATCACCTTGTACAAAACTTAATTCCAAGTGGATCAAAGACCTTAACATAAGGCCAGCCACACTAAAGATACTAGAAGAAAAAGTAGGAGAAACCCTCGAACTCATTGGCACAGGTGACAACTTCCTGAACAGAACACCAACAGCTCAGGACCTGAGATCAACAATCAATAAATGGGACCTCATGAAACTGAAAAGTTTCTGTAAAGCAAAGGATACTGTCATTCGAACAAAACGGCAACCAACAGACTGGGAGAAAATCTTCACCAACCCCACATCTGATAGAGGGCTATTATCTAAAATCTACAAAGAACTCAAGAAACTAAATGCCAAGAAACCAAAGAATCCAATCAAAAAATGGGAGATGGAGCTAAATAGAGAATTCACAAAGGAGGAATCCCTAAGGGCTGAGAGACACTTGAAGAAATGTTCAACATCCTTAATCATCAGAGAAATGCAACTCAAGACTACCCTGAGATTCCACCTAACACCTGTTAGAATGGCTAAAATAAAGAGCTCAAATGATAGTGCATGCTGGCGAGGGTGTGGAGAAAGGGGTACCCTACTCCATTGCTGGTGGGAGTGCAGGCTTGTGCAACCACTATGGAGGTCTGTCTGGCGATATCTTAGAAATCTAGGAATAACCTTGCCTCAAGACCCAGCCATACCACTTCTGGGTATACACCCAAAGGACCTCTCACGGAGACATAGGGAAGTCTCCTCATCTATGTTCATAGCAGCCTTATTTGTAATAGCTAGAAATTGGAAACAACCCAGATGTCCCTCAACTGAAGAATGGATTAAAAAATTGTGGTACATCTATACAATGGAATATTACTCAGCTATCAGAAACAATGAAATCATGCAATTTGCAACCAAATGGATGGATCTAGAGGAGCTCATCCTGAGTGAGCTAACCCAGTCTCAGAAGGATGCACATGGCATCTATTCACTTATAGTAGGATTTTAACTATATCGTACAGGATATCTGTACTACAACCAACACATCAAAAGGAACAAGGACATAATTTTTTTTTTTATCTTTTTCTTTTTCCTTCTTTTTTTCTTTTTTTCTCTTTCCTTTTCCCTTCTCTTTTTCCTCTCTTTTTTTTTGTTGATATTCTTTGTTTTTGTGGGTTTGTGTGTTTGTTGGTCTTTTTTTTTAGTATTCCCCCAGTAGCAATGAGACACCAGTCACTGGCAGTACTGCCTCTTAGGCCCCCGGTGAATGAAGAGGCGCTTGGCCCTCATATGACTCCTGATCTGTGGTGAGAGACTGTTAGGCAGGGACACTCCACCCCAGAGGAACAAGACGGAAGGGTCAGGGGGTAGAGCATGGGAGGGTGGGGCTGGGAAGCGGGAAAAGAGGACAATATGATAAGGATGTAACCTGAAGCAACAAACAAATAAATTTATTAACTAGAAGAAAAAAAAAAAAGGCAGGGGGCAGGGCTGAAACACTGTGAATGGAACAGAGGATACAGCCATTCGGCCTGGATTTGCAGACCTCCAGGTGTAGAGAAGACGTGGAGCTAAGGTAAAATACAAGAGAATTGTGGTATTGGCCCATGCCTTTGACTTCAGCAGAGACCGGGGTGGGGGCACCTTAGAGTTGGTGGTCTTATGTACTCTGGAGTCATACGGAGCGGGGTGGTGAGGGTGCATACTCTTGGTCCCACCATTCAAGAAGAGTACACCCTTGGTCCCAGCTCCCAGCATACTGGAGACAGAAAGAGGCAGATCCCGGAGTTCAGGGTCAGCCTGATGCAGGGTAAACTCTAAATAGAGAAAGACTTCGATCCAGGAGTGGTGGAACACATCTTTGATCCCTTCAGATGAGAAACACAGGTCCCTGTTCCCAATAATTAGAGTTCAGAGACACACACATGGGATTTGGAGGGACCTAGGTTTGGAGGCTACTTACAAAAGGCCTTCTCGATGCAGGCAGATTGTCCTTTGGGATCTCAAAATATATACACTAGAGCTGGTTTAGCTCCAAGGTGACAGAATGATTTCTACTTTAACCCGGATTGAAAGATAACGCTTTGTATGTTGTCAGAAGGCCAAATTTGCTTCAGGAGAAGTACTACCTAGCCCCCCCATCCCCCCCCAGGAAAAAAAAAAAAAGAGGGCAATTGTCCTAGGGTTGGGTTTGGGGCAGGGCTCTGTTCTTATCATTCCAGGAGAATCGAAGTGTCCATTAGGGGAGCCCGGGGACGGCGGACAGCGGAATCCTCAGCAGAGAGCAGAATCAGGCACCAAGGAGGATGAGTGACCCAGTTGATTCTGCCTGGCAGACTTCCTCAATAGCTGTCTCCATCGGGGGCCTGCAACCACCACTGCAATCCAGTGTCGCTGGGACCGTTCAGCTCTACACAATGCCCCGGCCGGAACCTCTGAAGCCTGCAAGATCAGCTTCTGCCTACAAACCCCTTAGGTCATCTAAACAGCTGAGAACAAAAGGACTGAACATAAAAGGATTGTACTAACATTTTTAATCATTTTTCCCATTTGGGTTGGGGCCCCAAACAGGTCTACTACGACCCAAATCAGCAGGAAGTCACTTTAAGAGAGAGACGTCCCATGCCCAGAGGGTGGGGAGGGTGTTTCTCCGCCCATCTTTTTGGTTATTTGAAGGATAACTGAAAACTCTGTTATGTAGGGGAAGAGTCTACAAGCTGATAAATGGTCCTGTCTTAATGGGTTTTGGAGGTTAGCCCCAGGGAATTCCTACTTTTCCTTTTCTGTATCCTTCTTCCTCTCCTATGTAGGAGTGCATGGGCTTGAGAAAAATGAGATATAGACATAGCACAGGAAGGTCCAAGAAGAAGGGGCAGATTATTGAATATGCCCTTATACCTTTGTATATTGATACAAAATTAGTAGTTTATTTGGCTAAAGTGGTATTCACCATTGTTTATTG
>CAJQZJ010004824.1:5750067-5771952 GCA_907164525.1 Lophiomys imhausi
GGAGGGGCAGATTATTGAATATGCCCTTATACCTTTGTATATTGATACAAAATTAGTAGTTTATTTGGCTAAAGTGGTATTGACCATTGTTTATTGTGCAAAAATAAGATTGTATTGGATTACATCGGTATTGATCTTTGTATATTGATACAAAATTAAGATTATAGTTGGCCACAATGGTATTGACCCTTGTATATGGACGTAATATTAAGATTGTATTGGGCTACATAGGCATTGATCTTTGTATATTGATACATAATTAAGAGTATATTTAACCACAATTGAATAGATCTTTGTATATTGATACAAATTTAAAGGTAATGCTTCCCAATGGTATCATACCTAGAGATACTTAAAAATAAAATGTGAAGCTCTGACCTCTTGGTACCAACCATCTAAAACGGTCTAGGATAGTTAAAACAAACTCCTAGTCATGCAAACATGTCTCTTTGTTGGCTACTCTGACAGTCTATCACAGATATTCTCTAAACTACCCAGTAATCAAGTTGCTAAGAGACAAGCAACATTTGCTTATCTAAATACAAGAGATGGATAGGGCATCTTCAAAAACCCCTTGAGATCTGCAGAATATGGCATTCAAAGATGTTATCTTAAATCAAGATTTTTTTTTTATATCAAGACATATCAGCGCCTGACGGCAACCCTATTCTACTCCAAGTAGAGGATAAGCATCGAAGAACCTCCACTGTAAGATGGTTGAATTGGTGGCAAGCCTTTCTCTTGGCATGAAAAAACCCCTTGCACCAACTGCAGACAGACTGCTATCCAAAAAGGACAAAACTTGGTAGCGGGGAAGTCGACAGCCTAACTCTGCCAAGACAGGGTAGGAAAAACCCCTTGCTTCAACTGTAGACAGACTGCTGTCCAAAAAGGACAAAACTTGGAAGCAGGTAAGTCGACAGCCTAGCTCTGCCAAGACAGGGTAGGTAAGTCCTTCATAATTCCTGCTCTACAACCAATGTCTGTGAGAGAAATGGGGCCAAATGGCTGAAGATTGATGCTGTAGTGTATGGAGAGAAAATGGGAACTGTCCAGGCAGCCACTGGTATGTCATTTTTTTAGTTTTGGAAGCTGCAGGCCCTGCACTTCCTATATAATCAGATATATTTATCCCTCTCAGGTCTCTGAGGTGGTTGAAGAATAGATAGCTAGAGTCTCATAGTTAAATTTTGAGTTGTTTAGGAATCAAGAGGGTGTTCTGGATCTAAGAAGATGTTTTTAAAATTGTGAGGCAAGTTAATATGAAAGCTGAGTTGGATATAGAACTTTAAACTCATGGAGATGGTTAGATAGTAGAATGTTAAAGTCAGGTGCCAAATACATATGGACTGGACATTGGGAATGTATGCTAAGCCATATAACTCTCATAATTGTGACCTATTTATTTCTGTTGGTTTTGTATTGTATTTATTGTTATAAGAGAAAGAACCATTTGTTGATCTGAAAGGGGGAGCTGTTGGGGTGAAAAGATATACCTTAAACTAAAAAAAAAAAAAAAGGGAAGAGGATGGGGGGTTGGGGGGGAAAGGGGGGGGGGGGGGGACGGGGGGGGGGGAGTAGGGAGGGGATTGTGATTGAGATGTAACTGGAAGAAATAAAAATAAATTTTAAAAAATGAAAAAAAAACATAAAATTGCATGAGTGGGTGGGATGAGGAATATCTGGGAGGGGTTGGGAGAGAGAAAAGAATATGACCAAAATATATCAAATGAAAAAATTTAAAGATGTTTAAATAATTATTAGGTAGTGAGATATGTAGTAATTTGATTGCTCTAGCTGGCTATGGTGCTGAACACCTGTAATCCCAGCATTTGGGAAATGGAGGCCGAAGAACCAGGAGTTCACAGTCATCCATATCTACACAGCAAGTTATGCTAGCTTTGGCTATGAGAGACCCTGTCTCAAAAAAAAAAAAATTGTAGGCATATAATATTATTTCAGTCATTTTTCCTGAGTATGAAATAATATTTTCTACAATCATCAAGATAGAAAATGTAGTTGTATATAAACTAAAAACAAGTTCTGCTAATAATATGCCCCTACCTGATCCATTCCATGGTCAGTAGTATTAAATATATTTATTTTCTTATTTGTAACTACATACCTTTACAAAGTTTTATACATATACCTATGTTCTTACAAGAAGCCATTCTATATGATTTTTTTTGTTTTTCTTTCTTTCTTTTTTTTTTTTTTTTTTTTTAGGTTTTTCAAGACAGGGTTTCTCTTTATATCCTTGACTGTCCTGGACTCACTTTGTAGACCAGGCTGGCCTTGAACACACAGAGATCCACCTGCCTCTGCCTCCCGAGTGCTAGGATTAAAGGCATGTGCCACCATATTCTATATGTTTTAAATTGCCTTAACTTTTTTTTTTAAACAGGGTTTCTCAATGTAACAGTACTGGCTGTCCTGGAACTTGCTTTGTAGACCAGGCTAGCCTCGAACTCACAGAGATCTGCCTGCCTCTGCCTCCCAAGGCCTTAATTTTTAATACAGTTTTTTCCCTAAAATAATGTTTTGTGCTAATAAAATTGTATGCACAAGGTATTGGGTAAATAAATTTAAATTAGTAAATATAGAGCTATATTCTAATCTTTATGATGCATATTTATTTTTATTTAAAAAATTTAACATTTATTTATTTCTTCAAGTTACATCTCAGTCAAAGTTTCCTCCCTCCTCCCCCTCTCTGTCCTCCCCATCCTCTTTCCCTTTCATCCTATCTGCTTTTTTTTGTTTTGTTTTTTTGTTTTTTTTTTGGTTTTTTGAGACAGGGTTTCTCTGTGTAGCCCTGGCTGTCCTGGACTCACTTTGTAGACCAGGCTGGCCTCGAACTCGCAAAGATCCGCCTGCCTCTGCCTCCCAAGTGCTGGGATTAAAGGCGTGCGCCACCACTGCCCAGCTGTATCTGCTTTTTTTGTTGTTGTTGTCATTGTTGATTTTTAATTTAAGGTGTATCTTTTTTCTCCCCAAAGTTCCTCCTTTTAGTCCAATAACAGGCTCTTTTTCTTGTAACAGTAAATACAATACGAAACAATAAGAACAATTAGGCCACAATTATCAAAATTATAGGGTATAACATACATTCCCAATGTCCAGTCCATACATATTTGGCAACTGATATTAATATTCTGTTATCTATCTATCTCAATGAGTTTAAAGTTCTATACCTAACTCAGTTTCCATCCTAACTTGCATTATCAACTTACAAACATCACCTTAGACCTAGAACATCCTTTAAATTCCTAAATCACTTAAAACTTAGCTGTGAGACTATAACTATCTAGTCTTCAACCACATCAGAGACCTGAGAAGGATAAATATATCTGAATAAACAGGAAGCGCAAATCAAGCAGCTTCCAAAACTAAGAAATGTCAGACAACTGGCTGCCTGGACAGTCCTCAATTTCTCTCAATACATTGGAGCATCTATCTCAACACATTGGAGAATCTATAGAGCTATATTCTAATTCCTCATGGTGCATTTTTTTATTTTACAAAAGTTTGAAATCATATTTTTACCTAAAATGAGGACATTGATACATGTGGAGACTGTTACTTACTCCAGCCGCCTGTGCTGGCCTCGCACAGATTGCTTTAACAAAGCGTGAAGATGCTCATGTGTCTGTCCTGGGTGCAACCCTTAGCGAATCAAAACAAGCATGAGGGTGACAGCAGAGTCGATGTTTCCTGTTTCCGTGGCCTCTGAAATACAGCCACTGCAGGAATTAAGCAACGATCTGGCTCTCCCCTAATGCAGGGAGGGTGCTATGCTGGTCTCAGTCCCCAGGACTGAATCCGAAGTGAAAGGAATTCAACGTCAGTATTCCAAAGAAACACTGTTTTACTCTTCAAAAATTTCTGATTTTATTATGGATTGGCTGGACCTTTCTGAGGAGCCCAGACGTTTCTTCTGGATTTTTCGTTCTTGAACAAGAAAAGAGTAAAATTTTAGTTACCCTAAGCACAGGGTGCGTTTAATGATCCTTGAGAGCTTTCCAAGGACGCCCTGAGAAAGTTTCCTATCTTGAGCACTAGTCAGTCATTGTCTAACTTCAGGACTGGCATTCTTGTTCTCTGCCATTCTCTATCTGTTGATATCAGGTAGTGGACACTGACCGCGACGTACCTTTTTTTTTTTTTTTTTAACCTGTGCAACAACATTATGGCTGCCTTCACATACGTTGTCGTTGACGCTACAGTTGGAAAATATCCCTTAGCTGTGGCTTGGGGCCACAGATTCTTTCCCTCTGGAAAATGTGGTGACATTTCTGTGTAATTTCTTCTCCAGAAAGCAAGGCCGCTCCTCATGCTGACTAATACAGCAAATAGAGGCTTTTTTTTTTTTTTTTTTTTTTGCCTGCCAACTGAAAGCCTCCAGGGAGGAAACAGCATTTCCCCCCCCCTCCCAGTAACACAATGAATTCAAGTCAGTGTGATCCAGAATTATGCAATCTCCACTCCAACCTACTTTCTTAGTTTCCGTCAGCAGATTTTGAAAGCACAGACTAGCGCAGCTCGGTGGAGTCCTCCTTTCGTGTCAAGCCATTAGCAATGCTATGGGTTTCCGGTATTTGGTTTCTAGGAGCAAATATGATGTAGGATCATGTGAAAGGTGAATGTTTTCACAGACTTACCTTCCAACACACATTCAAAGTCTGAGACATAGGAGAAAGAGGCTGCAAACTGTAACCGATCTTTTAAATTATTATTTAACATTTATTTATTTATTACTAAATTCACTTATAACAAACACCAACAATTTCTTAACTATTAATCCTATAAATTCCTACAACCCCTTTAACCTATCCACTAAACCTATTGATAATTATAACAACGACTTTCATAACCTTTTAGAATGATACAGTCTCTGGGGCAGGTCCTCAGTCGTCAGGAACACAGTCTTTGTTGTAGATTCTTTAACGCACTTAACAGTCCTTTTTCTGGATCTCTCAGATGCAGGTTCGTCAGGGTAAGTTGGTTATTGCAGTCTCACTTTAAATAAGGTTTCATGCTTTCTTCTCTGTGGGAGACCCCAGTAGTCTGCAGGCCAACTTACTTCTTTTGAATCAGGAACTCAGCTGCTCTGCCTCAGTCCTTAAAGCCAGGCACCGTTTCCTTTAGGCCACTGTTTGGACAGATCAAACCCCTCTCGGCAAAAGCTGAGCCACAGGGTTTAGTCCTTGGCCTTTTGGTGTCTTGCTCAGGCTTTCTTTGCTCACCAGCTTCTTTCTGCTTCAGGGAAATCTGGCCATCAAATGATGGCCAGCCCTTTTTTCAGCAGGACTCTTGGAGCTCTCTAGCATCAGGGGCCTCTTCTCCTTCTGGGCTCCATGCACTGTCCTTAAATAGGAGGAACTCTGTTTCAGCTTAATTTGGGCTCCGCCCACTTAGCAGCTGAAAACAATGTCAGGCCAGATACTTTGTTTCTTCAAGTCCATTAAGTCCTGTTTTCCTGACTTCAAACTTGTTTTTCAGTCTATTGAGTCTTTCCTGTTTTTCCTGACTTCAACCTTGTTTTTCAGTCTATTAAGTCTTTCCTGTTTTTCAGTCTATTAAGTCTTTCCTGTTTTTCCTGACTTCATGCTGATAATGCTGTTCATGCCCCGAATTAAGAGACAGTATCAGAAACTCCTATATATTTTCTAAATCTAATTTATCTAACCCCTACAGCAAACCAACACACAGAGGTGGCAAAGATCTGAGCCAAGGATGGGAAATCATCTTATATATTAAAGAGTTGGGTTTTTTTCTTTAACAAACTAAATAAAGGAAATAGAAGAGAAGGGTGGATCGGCTTATATATTAAAGAGCTGGGTTTTTTTTCTTTAACAAACTAAATAAAGGAAATAGAAGAGAAGGGTGGATCGTTATAAGAATAATGACAATCCCTGTGATCATCACAATAAGGAGTGAGGGAATTGAAAGGTGTGCCTGACATTGTGCTGAGATAAAGCTGGCAGATGGCCTACCTCATTGAAAGATCTAATATTTTCCTCTCAGCCTGGCCTATTAATTTCTGTTCTACACCAGTGAGCAGGCTTTTATCATTTACATTTTTTTTCCTTTTCAAGCAGTTCTTACTTTTCTGGGGGTGGGGAGGTTTCAAGACAGGTTTCCTTTATGTATCCCCAGCTGTCCTGGAACTCAGAGATCGGCCTGCCTCTGCCTCCCGAGTACTGGGATTAAAGGCGTGTGTCACCATGCCCAGCTAAAGCTGTTCTTGTTTTTAAATAACAACTAAGAATACTTAATGTGTGTGTGTGCATGCGTGTATGTGCCATACATACATACACATACATACATACATACATACATACATATATATTTGTGTGTAGGTGCATGTGGTCATGTGTGTGTCTGTAGAGATCCGAAGTTAAATTTGAATGTCTGCCTCCATCACTTCTTCATCTTATTTTTGAGGCAGTGTTTCACCCTGAACTTGAAGCTAGGCTGACTGGCCTGCAACCCTAGGGATCCTCTTGTCTCTGATCCTCCAGCACTTGGATCACAAACACACCGAGCCATGGTCAGCCTTTCTTTTGGATGCTGAGATCTGAACTCAGCTTTTTATGCTTGTGAAACCACAAGGCCTTCTCTCCAGCCCCTGCCCCATGCTTTTTATTTGAAGAGAGACTGTTGAATTGTAATTGTATGTTTAGTTTATTTAGAAATATCCATACTGTTTTCTATAATGACTGCATCAATCTAAATTTTCACTAGCATATAAGGGTTCCCCTTCCTATACATCCTTACCAGCAGCTGCTATCTTTCTGTTGTGTATGCCTCTGATTTGAGACATTGTTTCACAATGTAGCCTGAGCTGACCTTCAACTCATGAGCCTGTTATCTCAGCCTCTCTAGTGGTGAGATTACAGGGATTTACCACCACACCATGTCTGTCTTGTTATATTTTGATCTTTTGATGAGAGTCATCCCTGTAGCTGTAAGGTCATCCTTGCCTGGTGCTTTTGACTTTCTTCTTCTTGGTTGTTAATGACTTTGAACAAATATTCAAACCACTTACTATCCCCATTTGGCCATTTTTAATGCCTTCTTTGGAGAAATGTCTTTTCGACTCACCTGCTCATTTTAAAACCAGGCTACATCTATGTTTGTATTTAATTATATGGATTCTTTGTGCATTTTGGATCCTCACTATTAACAGATGTGTGACTTGCAAATATTTCCCCAATCCATTGACATTTTCATTCTTGTATTTCGTTGTAGTTGGTTCATATTCACCTGAATTACCTCCTTGGGCCTTCTTTCCTGGTCATTCCTCTTCTTCCCTTGAAATAGTGCCTCTTCTGCTTTCATGTTTATATAACATTAGAAAATGTGGTATTTGTCTCCTCCCACTACCTCCTATTCTTTCCACCTTCCCTCCCTTTAGTCCTTTTCCATCATCCTAACTGGTTCCTGATCAAATGTCACAAATACAGATTCTGCATATGAAATAAAATATACAATATGTGTCTGAGCCTGACTTATTTCATTTCACATGATAATTTCTAGTTCCATTGATTTTTCCCAGAGCTGACAAAATTTCATCCTTCTTTCCAGCTCTGTAAATCTCCCTGAAAACAATGCCAAGCCATAAACCTTGTTTTTAGTCCATATGCAGCCATGCCAAATGCCCACAGGTGCCAGGCTGATCTTCATGCCTTCTCTTAAGAGACTGTATCAGAAGCCCTTAGATATTCACTAAATCTAATTTATATTAATCTAACTCTCCTTACATCTTAGTTAGGGTTGCTATTGCTGGGATAAAACTTCATGACCCAAGCAACTCGGGGATGGAAGGGTTTATCTGGCTTCTGTATCACTGCTCATTATCAAAGGAAGTAGGACAGGAACTCAAACAAGGCAGGAACCTGGAGGTGGGAGCTGATGCAGAAGCCATGAAGGGGTGCTGCTGACTCCCCATGGCTTGCTTAACCTGCCTTCTTATAGAACCCAGGACCACCTTCCCAGGGGTGGCCCCTCCCATGGTCTTGGCCCTTCCACATCAATCATTAAGAAAATGCCCTATAGGCTTGCCTATAGATTGATCTTATTGAGGCATTATCTCAATTGAGGTTTCCTACTCTCCAGTGATTCTGTCTTGTTTCAAGTTGACATAAAGCTAGCTAGATTCTTTCATGGGATCTTGCTTAACATCTACTTTCTAAGTTCATCAGTTTCCTTCAAACTTTTAGCTTCATTTTCTTTAGTGATCAGTGGTATTCTATTTCTTATAGATGCCAAATTTTCATGATTCATTCATTTGTTGATAGATAACTACATTTATTCCAATTCTTTGAAGCAGCAGTAAACATGGCGGTGCAAACCTCCTTACCATACATTGAGTTCTCTAGAAATATGACCAGTAGTGAAACAGGAGGTTCATATGGTAGTTCTATTTTTAAGTTTTGGAGAAATCTCTAAACTGATTGCCTCAATGGCTGTATTAAATTTCTACCCCACCAATGGTGAATAAGGGTTCCTTTCTCTCAACATTCTTTCCAACACTTGTTGATAAAAGCCATTCTGATTACAGTGATGTAGTATCTCCAAGTAGTTTTAATTTGCATTTTTCTGATGACTAAGGATATTAGACAATTTAAAAATAGGTACTGACCATTTGTATTTCTTTACAAAAAAACTTCCTATTCATATTATTTGTTCATTTGTTGATTGGCAGTTTTATCCCCTTAGTATTTAATTTCTGCAATTATTTGAAAATTCTGGATATTAGCCCCTTGTTTGAAATATTGCCAGTGAAGGTTTTCAAAAAAATATTTTTTTTCATGTAAGCTTATCTGTTTTGTGCTGTTGGTGTTCTATTTTAAAAGTTTTCGCCTACCCCAGTATCTTGAAGGGTATCCCCCTGTGTTTTCTTCAGGTTCAGTATTTCAGGTTTTAAATCAAAGTCTTGGATCCATTTTGAATTGGTTTTTGAACAAGGTGAAAGATAAGAATCTAACTTCATTTTTCTGCAGGTAGAAGGCCAACTTTGCCCAGCTCTATTTGTTGGATAGGCTATATTTTTTCAAAGTGTGTTTTTGCCTCCTTTGTCAAAAATTAAGTAGGCATAGCTGTGCTGTTTTATTTCCTCTGTTCAATACCTCTGATCTTCCTGCCTATGTTTATGGCAGTACCCAGCTGTCTGTGTCACTATAGCTATATAGTATAATTTGAGGTCAAGTATTGTGATACCTCCACCATTGTTCTTACCCTTTAGAATTGCCTTGGCTATCTGTGGTGTTTTGTGGTTCCATATGAATTTTTGTATTATTTTTTTCTAAGCCTGTTGTATGACACAGAAATTTTATAGGTAATGCATTAATTTCATATATTAATTTTGGTAATGTAGATATTTTCACAATATTGTACATATCCAGAGACATACAATATTTTTTTCATCACCAAGTATTTTCTGTGATTTCTTTTTTAAGTATCTTGAAGTTTCTGTTGTAGAGGTCTTTTATTTCTTTGGTTAGATATATTCCTAAATACTTAGTCTCAGGGAAGTTATTTTGATTAGAGCATTTTCTTCCTCAGAAGATAGTCTGTTAGCATAAACAAAGGCTATTTTTTAAAATGTTGATTTTGTATCCTGAAACTTTACTGTAAGTGTTTATTAGGTTCACACATTTTCTAGTAGACCATATTTTGGTTTAAGTAAAAAATCTTATCATGTGTAAATTAGGGAAATTTTGACTTTTTTCCCTTCCTAATGCTATCCCTTTTATGTCTTTTTCTTGCTCAATTTTTATAGCTCAGACTTTGAGTGCTATATGGAATAATAATGGGCAAAACAGACAACTTCCTTTCATGTGTGATTTTAGAAGAAACGCTCTCAGTATGTCTCCACTTAATATAATGTCGTCTATAGTCTTGCTGTATGTACTCTTTATTATTTTGAGGTATTGTCTATCCCTAAAATCTCTAGAACTTTTATGTCATGAAGACATGTTGAACTTTGAAATAATTTTGCAGTTTCTGTCCTTGAGAATGTTTTTATGGTATATTACATTTATTGTTTTGTTTTGTTGAGATAGTATTTCTCTGTGTAGCCCTGGTTCTTCTGGAACTTGCTCTAGATCAGGCTAGCCTTTGACTTGGAGATCTGCCTACCTCTGTCTCCTGAGTGGTGGGATTGAAGGCATGCCTACCATATCTGCTTTGATCTTAATGTGTTTTTTAAATTCAGTTTACAAATATTTTCACTAAGAATTTTTGTATTTGCAGCTGGAGAGATGGCTCCTCAGTTAAGAACACTGGCTGTTCTTCCAGAAGACCAGGGTTCAATTCCCCACACCCATATGGCAGTTCACATCTGTCTACAACTCCAGTTCCAGGGCTTCTGATACCCTCACACAGAACAGACAAACATACAGGCAAAACACCAATGAACATAAAATAAAAATAAGTCATATTTTTAAAAAATAATTTTTTGCATTCATGTTCATAGCAAGACTTCTTAGACTGACCAGCTCTTAGACAAACACACGGAGACTTATTAATATTTATTAAAGCTTAGACACTGTAACTAGGCAGTCTCTCAGCTACTTTAACCCAGACTAATCCCGGTCTATGACCCACCACGTAGCCCATTCTTTACCTCTCTCTCATAGCCCCAGTATATTCTTCTCCTAGAGCCCTCTCTCGGCCTGGAAGTCCTGTCTTTCCTCTCCTGCTTAGCTATTGTCCATCAGATCTTTATGGCACCAATCAACAGGTGAGAGAGGAAGAGTGTTTATAAGTGATGACCTGTAGAAATAGTAACGCCAAAGTCCAGTTGGTGCTCCGCTACCTGCCGCTACAGCAATCAACATTTGAACATTCAAAGACAATTTTCATACAGTGTACAAAAGATTACCCTAACACATGTTCAACAAATAAATTGGTCTATAATTAATCTTCCTTCCTTCCTTCCTTTTGTTTTTGTTTTGATGTGTGTGTGTGTGTGTGTGTGTGTGTGTGTGTGTGTGTGTGTTTGTATTTGCCTGGTTTGTTATCCAAACTGGCTTCATAGGATGAATTTGATAGCGTTCTCCACTTTCTATTTTGTGGAACAAATTAAGAAGCATGGACATGAGGTTTTCCTTAACAGTTTGATGGAATTCAGCGACGACTCTATCTGGCCCTGGGATTTTCTTCAAGGGAGAATCTCGTTGCTGGTCCTGGGTCTGTGAAAGTTGTTTATATCTTCAGATCTTTGTTTTGGCAGATGATAAGGTTTTACAAATTCTTCTAGCTCTGCTGGGTTATGCAACTTTTCAGAGAATACATTTTCATAGTAATTTATAATGATGTTCTGACTTTCATTGCACCAGTTTTGATCTCTAATTTTACTAATTTGTGTCTTCTCCCTTTTTCTTGGTGTCAGCTTCACTAAGGTCTTGTTTATCATGTCAACTTTTTCAAAGAACCACTCTCGTTGATTTTGTGTATTGTTCTTTCATTATCAATTTCATTAATATATTTTCTAATCTTTATTATTCATACCATCTACTGTGTTTGGGGTTGTTTTATAAGTACCGTGAGGTACATCATTGGGAATTTATTTGATATCTGTCAGATTTTTTTAAAAGATGTATTCAGTTATTATGTACAATATGTTCTGTTTTGAAGTATGCATGCCTGCACCAGAAGAGGGCATCAGATCGCATTATAGACAGTTATGAAACCACCGTGTGGGTGCTGGGAATTGAACTCGGGACCTATGGAAGAGGATACAGTGTTCTTAACCCAGAGGTTAAGCCATCTCTCCAGCCCTCTGTCAGATTTTTGTTTTGCTTTGTTTGTTTGTTTTTGAGATAGGGTTTCTCTGTGTAGCCCTGGCTATCCTGGAACTCATTCTGTAGACCAGTCTGGCCTTGAACTCACAGAGATCTACCTGCCTCTGCCTCTGCCTCCCCAGTGCTGGGATTAAAATTAAAGGTGTGTTGTGCCACCACACCTGGCAATTATAGACAGCTGTGAACTGCTATGTGGGTGCTGGGATTTGAACTGGGTCCTTTGGAAGAGCAGCCATTGCTCTTAACCACTGAACCATCTCTCCAGGCCCCCTGTCAGATTTTGTGTGTGTGTGTGTGTGTGTGTGTGTGTGTGTGTGTGTGTGTATTTAACTGAGGTTTGTTTATTTATTCATTTATTTACATTTATTTATTTCTTCAAGTTACATCTCAATCATAATCCCCTCCCTTCTCCCCCTCCTGGTCCTACCCTCCTACCCTCTTCCCCTTCCTCCTATTTGCTTTTCTTTTAATTTAAGGTGTATCTTCCCCCCCCAACAGCTCCCTCTTTTAGTCCAATAAAAGGCTCTTTTTCTTATAACAATAAATACAATACAAAACAATAAGAACAATTAGGCCACACTATGAAAATTATAAGGTGTAACATACATTCCCAATGTCCAGTCCATAATATTTGGCAACTGATATTAATATTCTATTGTCTATCTGTTTTAATGAGGTTAAATTTCTATACCTAACTCAGTTTCCAACTTAACTTGCATTTCTTCTGTTAGATTTTTAATATGAAAATTTATTGCTATTAACTTTCCTCTTAGGACTACCTTTGCTGCATCCCAGAAGTTCTGATGGGATGTGTTTTTACTTTCCTTGGTCTCTAGGAATATTTTTAATTTTTCCTAGGGTTTCTTGGATGACTTCATTCAAAGTTGTGTTCTTCAATCAGGAAGTAATTTTGTGGTTTCTGTAGTTTCTCTTGTTGATTTCTAATTTTGTTGTGTTACGGTCTGCTAAAGAGACAAGGAATTACCATGATGTTTTTGTTATTGCTGCTTACTGATACTTGAATTGTGTCTTATGATGTGATCAATTTTGGAAAAGGTTCAATGTGCTTCTGGGGAAATGTGTATTTTCTGTCTGTTGAGTGAAATATTCTGTATACATCTCTTAAGTCCATCTCAATCATAGTTTATTTTAGCTCTAAAATTCTTTTTTTTTTTTGGTTTTTCGAGACAGGGTTTCTCTGAATATCGCTGGCTGTCCTGGACTCGCTTTGTAGACCAGGCTGGCCTCGAACTCACAAAGATCCGCCTGCCTCTGCCTCCCAAGTGCTGGGATTAAAGGCGTGCGCCACCACCGCCCGGCCTAAAATTCTTTATTTACTTTTATTTTGGAAGACCCATTTAAATGTGGAAATGGAGTATTGAAGTCTCCTACAATTATTGTGTTGGGACATATGTGGTCTCTTATGTTTTTAGTGTTTGTTTTTATGAAATTAGTTACTCTAATATCTGGTACAATAAAGGTTTAAAAATTATTATACCTTTTTGATGACTTGCTCCTCTTATTAATATGTGGTATCCCCTTTTATCTCTTCTAATTAGTTATAGTTTGAAGTTTACTTTGTCTTTTATAAAGATCTTAGCTTGTTTACACTTTCCATTTGCTTGGTAGTTTGTTTTCCATCTTTTGATATTAAGTGTTTAGCTATCTCTACTGTTGAAGTGTGTTTCTTAGAAACAGAATACAGGGAAAAAGATCTTTACCAACCCCAAATCCGACAAAGGCCTAATATCCAAAATTTATAAAGAACTCAAGAAATTAAACACCAAGAAACCAAATAATCCAATCAAAAAATGGTAAACAGAGCTAAACAGAGAATTCACAAAAGAGGAATCTCTAATGGCCAAGAGACACTTGAAGAAATGTTCAACATCTTTAATCATCAGAGAAATGCAACTCAAGATGACAATGAGATTCCATCTCTCACCTGTCAGAATGGCTAAGATAAAACATTCTAATGACAGCTCATGCTGGCGAGGTTGTGAAGAAAGGGGAACTCTCCTCCATTGCTGGTGGGAGTGCAAACTTATACAACCACTATGGCAATCAGTCTGGTGATATCTTAGAAAATTTGGAATAGCCCTACCTCAAGACCCAGCCATACATACCACTTCTGGGTATACATCCAAATGATTCCTCATCAAACCACAAGGAAGTTTCCTCATCTATGTTCATAGCAGTCTTATTTGTAATAGTTAGAAACTGGAAACAACTCAGATGTCCCTCAACCAAGGAATGGATAAAAAAAAAAAACCTGTGGTACATCTACACAATGGAATACTACTCAGCCATCAGAAACAACAAAATCATGCAATTTGCAGCCAAATGGATGGAACTAGAAAAGCTCATTCTGAGTGAGCTACACCCAGACTCAGAAAGATGCACATGGCGTCTATTCACTTATAGTTGGATTTTAGTCATATAGTACAGGAATAACTATTCTACAACCAACACACCAAAAGGAATAGGAACATAGACTTTGTTACCTGTTAATGAGACACTTTGTCCTAGTAGTGCTGCCATGTAGGCCTCCAGTATATGAGGAAACTCTTAGCCCTCATATGACTGCTGAACTGGGGTGAGGGACTGATATGTAGGGACACCCCACTCTGGAGGAGTAGGATAGGAGGAGGAGGTGGGAGGGTGAGTCTGGGAGGGGTGGAAAGAGGGCACTGTGGTAGAGATGTAACTTGAAGTAATAAACATTAAAAAAAAAAGAAAGAAAGAGCATGCAGTTTGTTCTTGGTTTTTAAACCAGTCTGTATCTTTATAGTGATGCATTGAGACCATTTATATTTAATGTTATTCTAAAAAGGGGTTTACTACACCCAATATATTTGTTAGGTGATGTTCCATTTTGCTGTGCTATTGGTATTTCTTTTCTTGCTCTCATATTGGTTTGGAGGGTTTGCCAAGTTGCTGTGTTTGACATGGTTGTTTCTATCCCAAATGTGGTGGCTTAAATGAGAATGGCTCCCCTAGGCTCCTATATCTAAGTGCTTAGTACACAGTTGACAGAACTTTTTGGGAGGAATTGGGATGTATGGCCTTGTTGGAGGAGGTGTCACTGGGGGTGAGCTTTCAGGTTTCAAAAGCCCACATATTCCCAGTTAGCTCTTTCTACTCAGAGCTCTTGGGTCATAATGTAAACTCTCAGTTACTGCTAAAGCGCCATCACTTCCTGCCTGCTGCCATACTCCCCACATGATGGTCATGCACTATGAAATTGTAAGCCCCCCAAAACTCTTTCTTGGATAAGTTTCCTTGTCCATGCTATCTTATTACAGCAACAGCAAGGTAACTTAGATATTAAGTCTAGTGTTTTAAAATAAAAAACACTTTTTTCATACAATATATTTATCATAGTTCCCTCCCCAACTCCTCTCAGATCTCCCTCTCTTCAACTCCCTAGCCACCCAACTTTATGCTTTCCTCTCTCTCTGTCAAAAACCCACTACTTCCCCCCAAAAAACCCAATAAGACAAAAAGTGTCAAAAAGAAAACAAAAACTCCACAGCTCCCCACCACCAAATAACAACAACCAAAATTCATAAAGTAAGTTTTGTGTTGGAAAACATCTCTTGGGCATGGGGCCTATCCCCACCCTCATCCCTCCTGTGTGGTTGACATACCTGTTGGCAGCTATCAAGTGCAGAGAGTTTCATGGTTACAAATGGGATTCCATGTCTACTGTGCCCTTTCAGTGCTGGGAACTCAGTCTGATTTGAACTTACGCCTGTCTTGTGCATGCTACCACAGTCTCTTTGAGTTCACATGTGCATCAGTCATGTTGTATCTGGAAGACACTGTTTCCTGGGAGTCATTCATCCATTTAGAAAAATGCATTTGTGCCACTATTGTCCAGTATGTCTTGTAGGCAGGTCACTGTTGTAGGTTGCAGTGGTTGTAGCTGGGTGATTTTGATCATTATTCCTGGTTGTCAACTTGACTACATCTGGAATTAAATAAAATCCAAAAAATGGAGCAGCACACCTGTGAGGGGTTTTTGCTTAACTTGAAGTGGTAAGATCCACTTCTTATCTGGATCTTTTGAAGTGGGGAGATACACCTTTAACTCATATCTTTTGAGGTGGGAAGACCCACCCCTAATTTAGGTAATGCCTTTTGATGGAAGCCTATATAAAGACATAGAAGAAGGAAGCTTTTGCTCTTTACCAGCTTGTTCTAGATAGTTCATTTCTTCATTACTTCTTTTGGATTCTGGCATATACTGAAGACAAACAGAAATCCAGCCATCTGGACTGAACAACTATTGGATTTTTGGACCTTCCATTCTTAGGCATCCATGTTGGATTAGCTTGTAAATCATTCTAATAATTCCCATATATATTATATAATCACTATATATATTATGTTATTCTAGAGAGCACTAAATAATACAGGATGTTAATATAAATGTGGTATATTTATAGAATCAAATATTGTTCAACTGTTATTAAAAACAAAATTATGAAACTGTCAGGTAAATGGATGAAGCTAGAGAAATCATCTTGAGCAAGATAACTCACACCCCCAAAACATAACTATTGCATGGGTTTCTATTGTATGTGGCTGTTGCTTTTAAGCATTTGATATGTGTGTTACAAACCAAATAAACATAGAGGTTGCATGTTTAGTAAGGGACCTAGTAAAGGAGAGGATCTCTCAAGGACGGGAAGATAGAATTTATTGTTATGAAGAAATAAATAGAAACAAGAAGGCAGATTAAATAGGGATGGGAGGGAGGGCAAGGTAAAAGAGGAAATATGGGGAGGGGCAACTAACACTAAAGCGTTTTTGAAAAAGCATTTCAAAACTTACTGCTGGTGAGGCTTCCTAAAATATGTACATATATGAAAAGAATCTGAATGGAGCCACCATATGATGGGGATGGAATGCCCCAATTAGACATCTTACACCACCAAGGAAAATCTCCAGCACCAAGAACATATCACATCTTGTTGAGTCATTGGCCAAAAGGATCCCACAGACCCCTGCAAACTTCACAGGCTGTTGTCAAGGCTGTTGATTGCTCACCACAATCTAATGAGAAGTCGCTGTTGTTGAAGACCACACTTAGATATGTTATTGAATATGAAGAATTCTCACTGGTACTCAACTAGTAGTTTTACTCCTACTGACTAGCATTTATGGTATTGAAAGGTACTCTGAATGTTAGTAGAGGAGAAAGGTAATTATCAATATTACCAAGCTACAAACCAAGTCTAGTTTTTTGTCAGTAGATAGGCTGTCATTCATCTTACTCGCTGTAAAGTACTCCACTAAGGACTTTCTGTGGGGGTGGTTTGGTTGTCTTCAACAGCTGTAATTTGTGTTTGTCTTGAAATGCCTTTATTTCATCATCAATTCTGGAAGATAGCTTTGCAGGTTAGAGCACTCGTGGAAGTTGTTTACTTCCAGAGCTTGAAATAATTGATCCCATGCTCTTCTTGCTTTCATCATTGCTGATGAAAAATCTGGGTAATTCTGATGTTTCTGCTTTTGTCTGTGAGTTGTTGTTTTTCTCGTGTTTCTTTTAGAGTTTTTTTTTTCACTTTGTTTTTTCTTTATACCCTGACTTTTTAGAAATATCATTCATGCTCCTGATTTTTTTCCTCATATGTTTGTTTGTATTATTTTCTCAACTTTTTCCACCATTCCTCAAATCCATTCTTCTGTGTGATCTTGTCTATTAATGATCATGTCTGGTGTGGTTTTTATTTGCTTAACTATTTCTTTTTGTATATATGTATATATGTTTTGGTTTGTTTTATTTCTGAGACAGAGTCTTTCTGTGAAGCTCTGATTGTCTGGAATTCACTATGTAGACCAGGATGGCCTCAAACACAAAGAGATTCACCCGCTTCTGCTTTTCAAGTCCTGGAATTAAAGATGTGCGCCACCATGACCATTTCTATATTTCAATGTCTCAATCCCCTTACTAAAATTTTCCTTTATACTTTGAACTTCAGCATCCAATTTATTAGATGTTTCATTCACTTTGAATACTGCTTCGTTAAAGTCTTGAATAGGTTTCCTTAATTTATGCATCTGTTTGTTTGATACTTCTATATGATTCTTTTTTTCTTTTGTTTTTCACTTTTTTAATTCATCTTTTAATTTAATTTTTGGTTTAACATTTATTTATTTATTCAAGTTAAATCTCAATCATGGTTCCCTCCCGCCTCCCCCTCCCAGTCCTACCCTCCTACCCTCTTCCCCTTCACACTCCTATCTGTTTTGTTTTTTTTTTTTAATTTAAGGTGTATCTTTTCCCTCACAACAGCTCCCCCGTTTAGTCCAATAAAAATCTTCTTAGACCTAGAACATCCTTTTAATTATTAAACAACTTAAAATTTAACTGTGAGACTATTCTATATGATTCTTAATTCTTTTTTTTTTAAGTGCATTGGTGTTGTGCCCGTGTGAGGGTGTTGGGTCCCCCAGACCTGGAGTTACAGACAGTTGTGTACTGCCATGTGAGTGCTGGAAATTGAACCCGAGTCCTCTGAAAAAGTAATTAGTGCTCCTAACTGTCAAATTGTGCCATCTCTCCAGCCCTGATTCTTAATTTGTTTGAACAGTAAAGACTTTAAGTTCTTTCGGAAATTTTAACTATTTCTGTACTTTTGGGTCCCTTACTGGGGAGTTAGTCAGTTGGTGGTGGGCTATAATCCATTCTATTATATTTTTTGTATTGCTTTGTCATGTTTTGTACCTTTGAAATGGGTTTGTTTTGACTTCCTTTTCTCCTAAGCCTATTGTGATATTCTGGTTTCTGGGACTCTTCTTAGAGAAATATCTGTTTGAGGTTCAGCTATGTGAACTGGTGAAGCGGGAACATGGTGTTGACTACCTAATGATAAATGCTAAAGTGATCTCCTCTTGGTTGTATGTCAACAAGACCAAGTGTGGAGATGTACATTGAGCACCAACGTGACCAAATGGAGTAAAAACCTTGGTCAGCCTTGAACCTATGTACCTCCTGGAAGAAGGACACCAAACTTCAGGCCCAGTAAAGCCTGTCTATTATCAAGAGAGGATATGGTTAGAATCATGGGCCCAAAGTAATCTATGGGATGAGAGAAAATATAGTCTCTTGGTCCTGCAGTAACTTTTAACTCCTCAGACATTACAACCTCTCACCCATATTTACCTCAGATATTGCTGTAACCAAAGTTGTAGGAACCCTGGGCATAGTGGGTGCAGCTGGTGCCTTATATTGACCTCTGAAACCACTGGTCTTTTAGACCTGGTCTAAAAGCTCTCTTTGGTCTCACAGAAGCCAAGGTCTCCATTCTTTCTTTGTCCATTCATGTGGTGATGGACTTGTTTCACATCTTCACTACTGTGGCTTATGCTGTATAAATAGGGAGATCCAAGTAAGCAGCTGTGTGGTATCTTCCAATGCATACCCAGTGTGGTGTATCTAGCCTACATGGCATTTCTATTAGGTTTTTGAGGCAATGATTTCCATAGTAGCTATATGTGTTTACATTTCCACTGGCTCTGTATAAAGTTGTCCCTGCCCCACTCATCACCAGCACCAAATGTTACTGATTTTCTCAATCATAGCCATTCTGATGGATGTAACAGGCTCTCAGTGCAGTTTTAATTCACATCTTCTGGGTGGCTAGGGATGTCAAATATTTTTAAATCCATTTATTGACCATTATGCATTTCTTCTTCTGAGATCTGTACATTCAATTTATTTCTGCATTTATTGATTAGATGATTTGGGATTTAGGAAGTTTAATCTTTTAGGTTCTTCACATATTCTACATATTAATTCTCTTTTAAATGCATAGTTAGCAGAGATTTTTATTCGCTTCTGTAGGCTGTCTCTTCATTCTGGTGATTGTTCCTGGGTTTTTTGTTTGTTTATCAGAGGGCTTTCAATTTCATGCAGTCTCATTTGTTATTTCCTAGGTTCATTTTCTTTATGATTATAATTATTTTCAGAACATCCTTACCTATGCCAATATCCTGAAGTGATTTGCTTATGTTTTTCTCCATAAATTTCAAAGTTTCAGATCTTATATTAGAGTTTTTCATCCATTCTGAGTCAAAAATTTTTACAGAGCAAAGCATAGGGATGAACTTTCTTTTCGTGGTTATCTGGTTTCCTAGAACCATTTGTTAAAGTGACTATCATTTTACAGTGTAGGATTTCATTGTGGGGGTTGTTTGTGGGTCCTGTATTCTATTCCATTGGTCTATATATCTATTTTGCTGTGTAGTTGAATATCAGTTTTTTGTTTTGTTTTGTTTTTTAAGACAGTATCTCTGTAGCTCTGGCTAGCCAGGAACTCACTATGCAGACCAGACTGGCCTCAAATTCATAGAGCTCTTCCTGCCTCTGCCTCCCCAGTGTTGGGATTAAATGCATGTGTCACTCCACCCAGCCAATATCAGATATTTTGATGTCTTGATCATTGTGCTTTATCCTTAGGATTGCTTTATCTATTCACAGCCTTTTGTGCTTCTATACAAATCTTAATAATTTTATTTATTTGTTTGTTTGTTTGTTTGGTTGGTTCTACCTAGAAAGTAGTTGGAATTCTGATGATAATTGTATTAAATACATAGTTTATCTTTTGTAATACAGTCATTTTTACAATATTGATTCTGGTAACCCATGGACAGGGGAAGTCTTTCATCTCCTAGAGTGTTCTTCAATATCTGTCTTCAGTGTTTCAATATTTTCATTGTAGATGTCTTTCACCTTCTTGGTTAGATTTATTCCTATACATTTTTGTTTCTCTTTATTTTTTAATGGTTTTGGATTTGGTGGGGGTTTTTTGTTTGTTTGTTTGTTTGTTTTTCAAGACAAGGTTTCTCTGTGTAGCTTTGACTATCCTGGAACCCATTCTGTAGACCAGCCTGGCCTTGAACTCATAGAGATCTGCCTGCCTGTACCTCTTGACTGCTAAGATTAAAGATGTGCACCACCACCACAATCAGCCTGGTTTTGGAATTTTTGTGAATGATTTATTTCTTGACAAGATCATTATTGCTATTTAGAAAAACTACTCATTTTTAAAAATGTTTACTTTTATTCTGCTACTTTGGTGAAAGTATTCATATTACCTAAGAGTTTTTCTGTTAACTTTTAGGGTCTCTTGGGTATAAGATGCAAAAAAATCTAGGAGCCATCTCTAGTGAGAGTAGAAGGGAGGGAAGAAACTAAATGAAAGCAATTTGAATGTTTATCAATTGAGAAATCTGTTGCAGAATATTTGATCACACTGTGAATCCCTAGACTGTGAATTGAAAACGTTTCTATTGTGCGATGGCTTTAATCTTAGAATTTTCTTTTTACTCTAAACAAGTACTTGTGGTGTGGGATCTGCCCTAGTATACACCTTTAATCCAAAAACTTTCTGTTTATTGTAAACAAGTGGTAGTGGTGGGACTCAGTCTTAGAACACACCTTTATTCCAAGAGCTTTCTGTAAACAGGATTAAATAAAAACCCTAGGCCAAGAGACCAAACAAGAAACCAGCTGACAACAATTAAACAGAAAGAAGGGACATTGAGCTGAGGGTTATTTAAGACAGCATGGAGGAGTTGAGAGTTCTTCTTTTGGGTTTTCTCCTTCAGATATTTTCTGCTTCAGAAGGTTTTCTCCTTCAAGGCTTCTTCCTCTAGGTTCTTCTGGACTTTTTATCTTAGGGCTTTTGGCTGAGACGTTGGTGGAATAGGAACATCAGCTGAGTGCTTTCTCTTCGTCTCTGAACTAACAAATTTTAACACAGTGTCTGGCTCCTGAGTCTTCATTGGTAAAAATCAAATGACAGGGATATTTCAATTTGTTAAAACAGCAGAAGTCAACATATTGTTCTAGACTTTAAAAAGAAACAATGTGCTAATTCAACATGGAGGAACATCAAAACTATGCTAATTAGGCTGATGATGTAGCTCCACAGCTGACAACTTGAGTTGGGTCACTAATATCCAACATAGTGGGACAAGAGAACCTGTCTGACACCCACAGGTCTACCATGACACACACACACACACACACACACACACACACACACACACACACACA